>CM077079.1:199520288-199881145 GCA_039513925.1 Platanthera zijinensis
CTCCTAACGCTTGCATAGACATCATAAAAATTGTAGAGATGCACATGAGAGTGTCTTAGAAGTTTTACCTCCCTTGAGAGCAAGGGGAGAGAGGAGTTACTACGAAGGATCGGGGACTCGGTGGCACTCGGTGACGGAAAACCTAAATCGGAGAGGGCTTGAAGGGATTCCACCACCTAGATCCGATGAGCGGCACCAGAAACACAAACAAAATTAATGTTAGACGGACATACGACAACCGCAAGAGGGAATCGACGCAAAATACATTGACTGGAGCAAAATTTATAGCAACAAAAATTAGGGCAAAATCTGAAAACATGAGTTGAGCGGAGATCCTTACCCATGGAAGCCGGATCTAGGCTCAAAGATCCACGTAGAGGAGTTTCGAGCGAAACCCTAGGAGTCCCTCGCGAAATCCACGGCCGGAACGAGGAGGAGCTAGGGTTGTCGGAGAAGAACGATGTCTTTGCCCTCACTGGCCGGAGGAAGATAAGGGGAAGAGAGGAAGTTGCCTTGAAAGGAAGAAAGAACGACCGGCCTTTGAGGGAGGTTGACGGTGCCGTCGGCTTCCTGTAGAGTTATGTCGCTGCTATCGATGTCGTCAGCCAAAGGGAGAGCCGGAGACGGCGGGGGGAAGCCAGAGGGAGAGGCGTCGGGGCTGCGGGAGGAGGAGGAGGCGGGATCGGCGGCTTGCGGCTGCGATACGGGAGATGGGAGAGAAAACCCTGGGTCGACGGGTTGCGGGATGCGGGAAATAACGAAATGGGGAGGGGGCGGCTCGGGTTTAAAGAGGAGAAATAGGGTTATTTTATATATATACATATATTATATATATAGTTATTATTATTATTATCATTGTGATAAAAAGAAATGAGGTTGTTACAGCTGTGAAGAAAGGAGGACTGAGTCATCTCAGTTTAGGAAGAGAAAGACACGGAGTTTATTTCTCGGGTATCTTGCATCAACAATAACCATTTCATTTTGTGGGATCTTAACAGATCTGAGTTGTAAGCCTAAAACATAAAGGCTGAGTAGTAGGGCCTGTGTGTCTAAGGTAGGATCCTTGTGTGGATCTGAGCTGTAGGGGCCTTTGTGCCTGAGTTGTAGAATTCAGTTGGGAATCTGAGTGGTAGGGTCTTTCACCTGAGGTAGGATCTGATTCAGATCTGAGGTAGGAGAGTCATTCTTTCTGAGTTGTAGGGCTATCCTCCTACCATGAGTTGTAGGAATTTGAGAAAAATCAGAGGTAGATGATTTGTGGATCACTGAGCTGTAGGAGCATTTCTTGCTCTGAGTGGTAGGGCCTTGGGCCTGAGGTAGGACTTGGAGGAGTCTGAGAGATCCTAAGGGATTTGAGTTGTAAGCTCATTGAGCCGAGTTTGGAGAAGTTGTCTTATCCAACAATCTGTTGGAAAGGTGGGAGGGACAGAGGATGTACCCATAATTTGGAGATGTAGAACAAACCATCACTTTCAGTCCTAGTAGCAATCGTCTCCTTGGACTGGGGATCCTGAAAAAACAAGTAAATGAGGTAAAAATAGTTGTGCAATTTAGTTGTTTACATAGAGAGGTAACAGAAAGAATATTGCACAAAAGTTGGGAAATGATCAAAAAGATAAACCTTGGTTCTATTTCATCTCTTCAACAATTTTAGTAATGAGCATAACGGCCCTCTTCTTCCAATGGAGAGAAGAACATATAATTAGCTTTTCGGAAAATTTCCAAACGAACTATTTCAACGAAATCTTTCAATTTCTTTTTTTACTATGTTCAACCCTATGTATTCCTCTATCCGTAGAGTACATTCCCCCTTTTTGAGTGTGGTTAGGTCGTGAGTGGGAACTAAGTCCAGGTCGTCTTCCTAAGCTAGAGATGATTCTATGTTCGTATACCAATTGATAGAGAGTGTCCGCAAGTTGAAGAAGAGTAACATGCACTACTCTAGAGCCACACACAGGGGATGCAGAACCATCCGCAATAAAAACCAGAGGTAATCGGTTATGCTTGTCCAGCCGAGAGAAGTGATGAGGATTACCTGTCATATGATTCGTAACACCAGAATCAATAAGCCATCAACCTGTAATGGCCACATTAGTACTACTCAAAGAGGTAGCAAGAGAAGTAGACTTCTTTGAAGTAGTATCACCCGGAACAAAGCGAAAATGAGGATGCTTGACCCAGCAGCAATCAACAAGGTGACCAGTCTTGCCACAGTAAGAACATAGATATCTAGAGAAACCACGGCCACCAGAGCGGCCTCAACGACTACTAGGAATATCAAGACGGGCCCAATGAGCAAGTGTCGGAAGGAGGTGAAGAGGCAAGCAAAGGTCGCTGTAGTAAAGTAGTAATAGCTGAAATACGCGCAGCAGTAGCATCCAGAATAGGAGTATCAGCTTCTCCAAGAATTTGCTGGCGAATCATATCATAAGAGCCAGGCAAGCGAAGCAAATAACAGATAACCAAAAGCTCCTAAAAGTGTTTATGTTGCTTAGTAAGATCAGCAGAAAAGGGATGATGTTGAAGAAGTTCAGCACCAAGAGCTTGCACTTCCTAATAGGCAGCAACAAGAGCCATGACAGGTCAGGCAAAAAGATCTGCATACAACGTATATATACAGGAAGTTTGAGCTCCATTGGAGTACAAGGCGGCAAGATGATTCTAGGCATCCTTAACTGTCGCATCATGTTGAATGACAGGAAGGCACTTATCAGACAGACTGTTGGCAAGCCACATTCTAACCAGAGCATCACTGGCATCCTAGTCGTCAAAAACGGTAGACCCATAGGTAGAAGGGTCGTCAATGAGATTATGACGCTTATGCTGAGAGCGTAGCACAAACACAAAAGAAACACTCCAATCAAGGTAATTCGGTCCAGTGAGCTTGGAGGAAGTACCCATATTGCCAGAGGTAGAGATAGGAGCGGGTAGAACCATAGGAGCGGATAGAGTAGAGGATGAGAAGTCTGAGGTCTCCATAGAAGAAGAGAAGCCAAGAAGAAGAGACTAGCCGCACGGTGAAAGAAGAGAAGTCGTGCGGAAAAGAAGCCTGATATAGAAGAGTCCGCAGAAAGCGAACAAAGCAAGGTCACGCAGACAACAGAAAGAAACCGCGCGAAGAAAGAAATCCACAAGAAGAGCGACAAGCAAAGGGAGGGAGGGAGAAAAATCACGATTAAGGAAATCGCGGCAAAAGAGAAGAAAAGGAGACCGCGGTTAAGAAAAAGAAATCGCGGAAAAGAAGAGAAGGCGGGTAAAGAACAGAAATTGCTCGCACTGCAACTCGCCCTAAAAACAGAAACAGAGGCAAAAGGACCGAAAGCTCTGATACAATGTAAGAAAACAGGAAAATAACATAATTTTATTGCTTCTAAAAGTTACAAAATACATAGGTATGCCCCCTATTGATAGAAGATGGGGAAAAGAGGAGAATACAACGAGCGATGTGGGACTAAATACAAGCCGAACGGGCTAAGCGGTTTGAATAGGTCTAACCGCATGACTATACAGCGGGAGAAACTATCTACAAGGCGACTTCCAGTCTCTATCCAATAGCACGTTGTAAACAATAGAAACCGTCAAGCTCTAACAGCAGTCAGGCCACCAAACCGCAACTGCGGGTTGCCACCAGACCGCAACTGCAGGTTGCCACCAGACAGCAACTGCGGGTGGCCACCAGACCGCAACTGTTGGTTTCCACCATACCGCAACTGTAAGTTGCCACCATACCGCAACTGTAAGTTGCCACCAGACCGCAACTACGGGTTGCCACCAGACTGCAACTGCGGGTTGCTATCAGACCGTAACTGCGGGTTACTTGAGTTGTACTTGAGAACGCTTGATCATTAACTGGACCTGACTTCAGCGCCTGCACAGCCACCACAGAACATCACCAGACCGCCTGACAAATCGCCAGCCGCCAGACCGGTATGCCTACCCAGACCGCCAGGACTGAAGCATCACGGCAAGAGTGTCATTCAGAGGTTAACCGCAAGGGCTTTAGTTATCAGACCATCAATCCTGTCTGCCACTGTTAGCCGTTAGGCCGCCATTTTTTCCGCTAGTACTAGTTGCCAAACCGCCTAACAGCACAGATTCTGACAATTTAAAAGATGACCAAATAAGTCACAAATTAATTATTTTATAACTCCCAAAATCGATAAAACGATTTGTAAGGATTACAAAGTCATTACAGGAAAAATTTTGACAACACAATATACGTTAGTGATATTGGACGTACAAACTAAATATAATAGACAATGACAAAAACGTTGCCAAAAATTTAGTGGTAGAACTTGAAGATGAAAAAACGGGTTGCTTTCAAGATAACAATTATGGAACAACTAGTTGATGACACTAATGTTTATCTTCGTGTCTCATGGAAGTTGTGTTCACATCTAAGGATAATGGAAAAAATGTACTAAGAGAATCAAAATGTTGTGTCTCTATTAATAAGTCGCATCTGCCGAAATATACAACCTTGCAGGCATCGGGGGAGCGCATATGGAAGCCGTCATGATTAATGCTTGTAATTAAATGATATTAATTAATATTAAATATTAAATATATTAATTAATTACTCTATTAATATGGTATTTCCATTATGTTTTCCCTCCCTCCTCTATATAAGGGGGAGGGGTGTATGTGTTTAGGATCTTCATCTCATTAAGGTTTTGGGCTCTCATTCTTGAGAGAGGGATCTTCGGAGGACCCAACCTCCTTGATCTTGGTCGGAGTTTGCTCCGGAGTGTAGCAGAAAATACTTTGATGGAGTGGGGGCTAAGGCGGTAAGCTCGGTGCTCGTCAGAGAAGAAGGTAAGGGGCAGCTACCTATCTACTATGTGAGTCGGGTGCTCAAGAAAGCATAAATGAGGTATCCCATCTTGGAGAAGCTAGCCTTCGCCTTAGTGGTTTCAACGCGGAGGCTCTGGCCATACTTTCAAGCTCACTCCATCAAGGTCGTGACTGATCATCCCCTCCAAAGTATCTTGGATGGAGAGGAGCATTCGGGAAGGCAAGCAAAGTGGGTGGTAGAACTCAGTGATTTCGATCTCTTTTTCACCAAGGGTGACAATCAAGGCACAGGCAGTGGCTGACTTCTTGGCCAACTTTTCAATATAGGAAAGTAGATACGAAGGCTCATCCAGCCCCGTTTCGTGGAAGATGTTCGTGGATGGAGCTTCAGACAAAATCTCTGTGGGATTGGGTATCGTGCTGGTAAGCTCGCAAGGAACCAGGATCGAGCAGGCAGTCGAGAACCTCTTCCCAGTCACGAACAATCAGGCAGAATACGAACAATCAAGCTTGCATCTCGTCATTGAGTTGGGAATCCAAATGTCAGAGCCTTTACAGATTCAATGGTAGTTACATCTTAGATCTGGGGAGAGTTTGAAGTGGTCGATCTCATCCTACAAAGATACTTGGAGAAGGTGAAGGACTTGATTGAAAGCTTCCAATCTTTCTTCATCGAACACGTGCCCGCGAGAGGAAAATAGGGCAGTGGATCATCTAGCCAAGTATGGTCTGGATCCGCATTGCGAATCATTTTCATATATTACCTTATTATTTTTGTGTTTTATTTGATGTATTTAAGTGGCCCCACCTCCGGCCAATCATAGTCGTCGATGGTGGGATGCCCTAGTTGTCTTTTATTATAAATAGGATGTTAGTTGGATGTTTTAGGGTTATTGCAGAATTTGGAGAAGCCATTCCCCGATCCCCGCGATCATCCCACGGTGCCGATGACTATTCCGTGGAACCCTAGGTGACGACCCCTAGATGTGTAACTTCTTCCCCAAGGTATCCCCAAGCCGTAAGCCTCTTCTTCTCCCTCCCAAACCCTCCTCCATAGCACCTAAAGCCCCAAACTGCCAGCCAACTGCTGATCCACCCCCCCCCCTACCAGTCGACCCCCTCCCTCCTCTCAAGCAAATCCACTGCCACCGCCCCTCCTAATCCCCGCCCAGCCATCCCATCAAATCTACTGCTCTATTCTCCCTATATCACCAACTCCCCCCCCCCCCCCCCAACTCCTGTCGCTTTCCTCCCAATTCCTGTAGAGCCACCCCGCCGATCCATGCATCAAATTTGTCCAGATCTGGACCACTCTATCCAGATCCATCCCGCCAACCTACCCCCCCCCCCACCACCACCACCACCATATTTATAGTCTGGATCCGCTCCAAAACACTAGAACCATCCCTCATCGCCTGGATCTATCTCTATCTCGCCAGATTTACTCATTTTCGGTCCGATCGCACTCCCCGACGTCAAATCGAGTCGTCCACGTCGTTTCTCCGCCTCTGGTTCCACGTTGGATCACCGTCAAAATGCCTCCGACTCCAAATTCTCCATTGCCTTGGACAGCCCACTATTTGTGAGTCTTTTGTTGTATTGGACGATTGTTTTTTCAGCATTTATTTATTTGATTGTAAATCATATTTGCTTGGATATATTGTCTGTGGAAAGATCATCTTGGATGGTTTGTGATTTTCAGGTGGGATTCATTCACCGCGCGTTTTTCCTTGCCACTCAAAGCAGAGGATCGCCATTAACTATTTGTTTACTGAATGCTAATTTTTTATCAAATATTTTTGCGTTGGTTAAAATATTTATTGCTCGTCTTAATTTGTCGCCGTCATCAACGGTGGCATTGCATATAGATTAGGGAGTAGCATGTCGAGTCCGCATTCCCCTCCCTAGTAGTCTTGAATTTGTGCACCCCTTAGGCTACCCTACATCACAAACAAACTTGATGATTACATTTCTATAGTATATAACAGAAATCCCAAGTTCCATTTCTGGACAAGCTTTCTACAAATGCAGGTTAAGGTTGCATGCAAGAAGCCCTCCCATACTAGCGATAGAAATAAACATTAAGTACTCCCTTTTATCTCTAAGAAACGAAATAAGCCAACTCTTAATATAGTTTATATGGATTAGTGGATTTTAAACAATTCATGAGATGGAACATTTTTCTCTTGGATAGGGATACCGAGGAAAAATTTATCGTGTCAAGCATGATAGCACACAATCACTACGCAACAACACGCGGTCATTATATGATCACGGGTGATAGAATGCAATCATTGTGATTGTGTGAGAACATATGTGATCATTATGATCATGCGCGAGCGCATACAAGATCATTATGATATGTCAGATCATGTATGTGATCATTATGATGCAAGAGATCACTATTGTGATCGCATGAAATAATTTTAAACACATCGGATATCGAGCGATCAAAATATAATTCCAAGAGATCATATTTATGAATATCGTGACCATAATAATATCATTAGATCTAGTGTCGTCATAATAATAGTGTCCATTCACAAAAATATTTATTGTCATCGCGCGTTATCAATATAATCACCCACCATTGTCCTGGGTTTGAATTTGTCTGTCATCTAGACCAAAAAAATTCCTTGTTGCGCAGACAATAACTAACAATTTGAAGGCATCAGTAGTCCAATGAAATCCTAAGCCATCACATATTAAGAATGAAGAAAGGTAAATTTAGGTTTGGTCAAGAGCACCATAACCATGTTTGTGTAACTACTAGCATATATTTTAGTATGTAAATAGGAATGCTTTAAGGAAAAGTTAAATAGTACTTTCCATGGTAAACTAGGTTGTAAATAGTCTCCTATGAATAAAAAAACCGATTTGCAAAATTTGTAAATGCAGAGCAATACATTTGAAATTTTAGTAAAATATTACCCATAGGAAATATCTCGCATTCCAAGTGTGCACGCGTATGATGGATCATCCAACTCTGAAATATTAGGAGGCTTGCACTTCATCAAAATATCTTTGTGTTGAGATTCAGTCTTTGGCCAAAACCATACTATGTTATTCTCCACATAGCACAAGTAACTAGTTGCACAAGCTTTATTAGAAGTATGAACCTGTAATGATGGGAAAATTTTATTCAAACTTAAGTGCAAGAAATGTAAGGTATGTTCGTTTCACAGACATTGATATTGAAATATTGACTTTGAGAATATGAAAGTCATTTTTGTTGTTCAAAACCAACAATTGTAAGGTCTGTTCGGTCGGACGCAATATTTTGGCCGGATGCGATTTTTCCGCCTAGATGCAATTTTTTCGCCCGAACGCAATTTTTTTCGCTCGGACTCGTTTTTTTCGCTCAGCGAGATTTTTTCGCCTGAACGCAAATTTTCGCCCAGAAGAGATTTTTTGGCCCGACCGCGATTTTTTCAGTCTGGGCGCGATGTTTTCGCCCGGGCGCGATGTTTTCGCCCGGGCGCGATGTTTTCGCCCGGGCGCGATGTTTTCGCCGGGCGCGATGTTTTCGCCCGGGCGCGATGTTTTCGCCCGGGCGCGATGTTTTCGCCCGGGCGCGATGTTTTCGCCCGGGCGCGATGTTTTCGCCCGGGCGCGATGTTTTCGGGAAGAAAACATAGCGCCCGGGTGAAAAAGCGTGCTCGGGCGAAAATATCGAGCCCGAGCGAAAACATCGCGCTCTGGAGAAAACATCATGCCCGGGAGAAAACATCGCGTCCGGGTGAAAACATCGCGCCACGGAGAAAACATTGCGCTCCGGCGAAAAAAATCGTGATCGGACGGAAAAAACGCTTCCGGGAAAAAAAATGCTCTCGGGCTAATAAATCCCCCCCCGGCGAATAAATCATGCCCGGGCAAAAAAACAGTGCTCGGGCGAATAAATCCCGTCTTGGCAAAAAAAATCGTGTTCGAGCGAAAAAAATCGCGTCCAGGCGAAAAAATTGCGCCCGGGCGAAAACAACACTACCGGGCGAAAAATTCGCCCCTGGAAAAAAAATTGCGTCATTTCTTAGGCTAATTTGCAGAAAGAAGCTTAGAAGATCAACATTGATCAATACCAATTCCTATGAAAGAAAGTATTTTTGCAAAAGAACAATAAAAAGTGATGAATGTCAACTCATATGGCAGAAAGTCATTATACAGAAGAACAAAATAAATGGATTTAAACTCAATGTCATTTCTCATGTGTATTGATATTGCATTGAAAGTCAATACTTTAATATCAATGTCGTTGAAACAAACGGACCCTAAACGATTTTTCTGTTATTCAAGTTTTTTCATTGATTGATTAAGTTGTGAGTTGGAAAGGATCTTTTTATCGTGAAGAAAAATAGGAATTTAATGATCATTCATTAGCCGGGGCCTAAAGCAAAAAAATTTAGACAATAATCCTATAAAAATTCTTTAAAGGAATGGGTCAGACACAACAATTTGAATAACACTACCACTTAGATTTGAACCTGCATGTTGATACTCGTGATTTCTATTGTAATACAAGTTGTCCAGAGATTTGCAAGGAAATGTTGCCTATTTATACAAAGAGACACCCGCCCATTATCCCATATACTATACAACAAATATTGGACTAAAAACATAAATCTGACAATAAATAAATGAGCTCAATTGCGGTGATTGAAAGACAGAATTCATGCATTAAAAGCTAAAACTATGGAAATGATCCCTCACCTGAGGGCCGTCAGCCGGTGCCTGAGGGATGAGTTTACAGCTGCCGCTGCCATCAAAGCACCAGCCATGGTAGACGCATTGAAGGCGACCCCAGCGATCAATCCTCCCTTCAGATAAGGGGGCGAGGCGGTGGGGGCAGCGGTCCTCGAACACACTCCATTGACCCTTCTCCCTGTCCCACCATACCACCAGGTCCAGCCCTAGCACTGTTACAGCCCGCGGCGCCCGCTTGTCGAGATCACATACCGGCGCCAACGGGTACCAATGCGAGTACCAATCGAACTTCTCGCCGGAGGAGAAAGAATCCAACGCCGAAAATTCTGTGGGGACAGCAACGGAGGGTGAATCGGAGGTAGAGACCTGAGGATTGAGAATTTCCCGTGAAAGGCGGGATCTTGATACGGCGAGGGGAAGATGATAGGGGAGAGGAATGTGTGATTTCCGCTCTGGGAATTTCGGTGCGAGAGAGTAAAGGAAGAAGCGAGAGGAGAAGGGAGCAAGAGTGAGAGCATCCATGAAGTCTCGGAAGAACAGGAAGCCGTTGATGATTTTTGAACCCTTCGCTTCAGGATGAATTGATAACTTAGCTGAATGAAAAATAATTAAGCTGAATGAAAAATAATACGTGGCCACAATTTTACGGAATATTTATTTTAAGTGATTATGAAATTAAGACAATAACTGTGGGACTGTGACAGTGCCAATGTTCGGTGTCTAGCATAGTAGCACTGTAAGTCATGCGATGTCACTTCCGTAAAAGGGGATGAATAAGTCATGTCTATTTCAAAAGTTTTATGGGGGATAACAAAATTAAGAGCGGCAACCATATTTGACACAGTAATCATAGCACAAACACAAGCAACTATAGTGGTTTCTTGAATTTGGTACGTCTACTTTCCTCATTCGTCTATCTAGCAGCTTGCTAGCCACGACAAATTCCTCCAAAAGCTTAGATCCGCAGATCCTAGAACTCAGAGACCGCATCTCCAACCTTCGATCCACAGAGGATCCTACCCCAAATTTCACACCTGAAATCCTACTGCTCAGATTCCAGCAAGGAATCCTACCTCAGAAGCGCTGAATGGCTTCCTACCTTAGGCCGCAATCAACCCTACAACTCGGGTTCACCCAAGTTCCCTACAACTCAGATCCCCCACAAGAAATCCTACCACTCAGATCCACAAGCAATTTTACAGTTGATAAAATTTACAGACAAAGAACGACTTTCTCTAGACTTTGTTATGTATTTTGTGATTGAATATGAGTCTTCTTGAAACTTCGATGTTGAATAACTTCTTCTACTTAATCTTCAGCCTAATCAGTGTTTGATTTCTTCAATAAAAGCTTCTCAGCACAGCTAAAGATCCCTCTACGGCTTTAGAATGATGAAACTGATTAAGTATTAACAGCGACGTATTTATCTTCTTCTTGTCGTTCATCATTCGTTAGGGTTGCAGATCTCGTCATTTTCTATTTATAAGATCGAAGTAAAATCGTCGTTTCTCGGGCGACAGTTGTTAGAAAATCTTTATCCATGAAGATCAGAACTGGCTGCTCCATTCTGTTGTGGTATTTAATGTCATAGGACAAATTTCCGCACAATTCAAATTTCCGCTTTTACTGGAAAGTTTGACTTGATTAACATTTGTCAAGTCGAATTATTCGTGTCAAGCCAAATTCAGCTTGTTCGGTCGAATTCCTTCTTCAAAACTCCATCGGGCCAATCTTTGATATGTGGTCGAATTCTCTTCTTTTCATAGTAGTATTTCTTTCGCTCGATTTGTCTTAACATATTTACATGAGTTCATTCAACCTTCTCAAACTTTCTTCCTTGAATATCATAATTCAGCTCGATCAACTTGATCATTCAATACGATTAGATTGATCTCTGCTCGAATTTGTACTCAAGTTGAACCTTCATAATACTTCATCATGAATCGACTTCAACTTTTAGGAATGAGAGACTTGATTTTCTAGTCGTTTATATACTTAGTCAATTTAATAAGATTTCTCATACGACTTCTAAATTGTTCATTCGATTTGACTGTCTAGTCGAGTCAGTGCTTGACAGATATTTCATGTGTTGGTGATGAGCACGATTCGACTTGATTGATTTGACCGTTTGACTTGATCGTCTAACCAATCAACTTGATATCAAGTCGGATGTTGACTTAATCGAAAATCAATCTTTTGAGATTGGTTTCTTTGTTCATCCCAATGCTTCTTGAACTTGAATAAATTGATTCTTTTCAGAGTAACAAGTCCAACCTAGTCTAAAACTTAGGTCGACATGATGTTTCGCACAATGAGGAATTATATTGGCAAGACTATGTCAGATGACACTAAGTCTAGCTCTATGTTGGGCTTGTACTATTATGTATATGTCTGCATTACAATACGAATACACATTTATCAAATACAAGTGTGATCATCTTTATTGTGAAGACTTCTTCAAATTAAGAACATTGTAGGCACTGTTCCTAAGAATCTGCTCCTATTTGAAGATGTCAGAACCTCAAAAACAGATGACCTACGCATCAAAAAAAAGATAACAAGAATGAAGAGACAAAGGTAGCATTTAAAAAATAAAACATATTGACGCGTTCTGAAGCAAAATGAACCACAAATGCAATCACAGTCGTTTGATGGGAAAATAGAGACCTGCAAATAGGCTTTTACCGCAGAACTCCTCCCCTCAAAAAACAAAAAAACCTGATACCCATTTCCTCCGCCAAATCACGTGTGTTGGCTCTACGCAACCGGCGGCCTGCCCGAAGGGCATCAGCGAGTTCGTCGGGGCGGCGGTGGCCCTGCCCGCTCACTGTCGGACAGCCACTGACTAGTTTGTCGGTCCCCGACAAGCTCGTTGGCGCCCTCCGGGCAGGTTTCCGGCGGCACCGCCACCGGCTGCGTAATTGCATGTAATCTTGTCATTACCTCTAACGGCGGAGCCGCAAGCTGCCTAACCAAACTACCTCGGCGGCTTTGTCGAGGTCCGGCGAACCCGCCGGAGGCCTCCGATCAGGCTCTCGGTGGCTTCGCCGGCGGCGGCGTGGACCGTGAGGACGGGGCGACTTTAATTTTTTAAAAAATATATTTAATTTTAAAATATTTATAGAGTTAATAATATAATAGGAAAAAAACATATATTATTATAAAAGAATATATATATTTATGTAATTTATAATATATATAAATAAATTTTCAGGAAGTTCGTCGGGAGCGGGCGAAGCCCGCCACCGGGGGTCGGGTACTATCGCGCGGGGCACGGGGGGGGGGGGGGGGGGGGGGGGGGGGGGGGGGGGGGGGGGGGGGGGGTGGTGCACTGTCACTCGTGTGTTTGTGTGTGTTTATGTGTGTTTGTGTGTGTTTTTGTGTGTGTGTGTGGTTGTGTATGTGTGTGTGGTTGTGTGTGTGTGTGTCTGTGTTTATATGTGTGTGTGTCTGTGTGTGTGTCTGTGTGTGTCTGTATGTGTCTGTGTGTGTATCTGTGTGTGTGTCTGTGTGTGTATGTGTCTGTGTGTGTCTATATGTGTCTGTGTGTGTGTCTGTGTGTGTCTGTGTGTCTGCCTGTGTGTGTCTGTGTGTCTGTCTGTGTGTGTCTGTGTGTGTGTGTGTTTGTGTGTGTGTGTATGTGTGTGTGTGCGTGTGCATGCGTGCGTGTTTGTGTGTGTGTCTGTGTCTGTGTCTGTGTGTGTGTATGCGTGTGTGTGTGTCTGTGTGTGTCTTTGTGTGCGCGTGTGTGTCTGTGTGTGTCTGTGTGAGATGACTAAATGATTTCCTTGGGTAGGTTATAATCTCCCTTTGCCTTTTTCACTGCGACCTTGATGACAACGTTGTCCCGCCACTGGTTCATGATGACGTTGCTGATGCGGTCGTTGAACCCCGACATAGAGAGTTTGTTGATTGGGACGGTCGTTGCCGCAAGCTTGAAGATGAGATTCTACCGCGACATCCATCGCCAACGCCGCGCTAACTCCCTGTTATATGTTATGCACGTCGTCAGCTGTTATCCTCATATAAAAATATATGATTATAAATTAAATATTTATAATTATATATTTTTAAGCATTTTTATTTGAAGCATTTTATTTTTGTGCATTTTATTTTTATGTATTTTACTATTGTTATCTTTATTTCATGTTTGTGATGGGTTACTTATAACCATCTAATATTTATTTAATATTGAATGGTGGAGATTGAGTGGTGTATCTTATATAAAGACTTTGAAGCATTTTATTTTTATGCATTTTATTTTTATGTATTTTACTATTGTTATCTTTATTTCATGTTTGTGATGGGTTACTTATAACCATCTAATATTTATTTAATATTGAATGATGGAGATTGAGTGGTGTATCTTATATAAAGACTTGCTTGTGTAATGAGAATTAAGATTGATGAGAAAATTGAAAACCTAAATTCTATTGAGAATTTTCCTTCCTCCTCCTTGCTAATTTAGGCCTCGCTCCCTTTTTCCCTCTCTCCAAGCCGTCGACCACCCTCCGCTCTTCCCTCTCTCCAAGCGGTCAGCCACCCTTCTCTCTTCCCTCTCTCTCCAAACCGATGGCCTCCCTCATCTCCCCCTTAGGGTTCGGCCAACTTCAAGTCGTCGCCCCTCTCCTTCCACCATGGAAGATTTCGGCCACCACCTTTCCTCTCTCCTCCTTGAAAAATTCGGTCATCAAGGTTCTCCCTCTCCTAGGGTTTTGCAAAAGCAGCTTGCGTCTTCATCATTCGGTGCGGTTCCGTGGATTTGCGTGGAAGTAGATCCTACCACCGTCGTTGTGTGCTTCCTCCACTCATCTTTGTGGACGGATTTTGCAAATCTATTGCTTGAGACTGGGTAACGATTTCTAAACCTCCTCTCGTGTGATTCTTCTATATTATTGTAAGATTTGGTGGTTTAGAAAGCTAGTGATTTGTCCGGATTTATATTGAAATTAGTGCCTTAATAAAATCTGAATTTCAAGCGTTTATTTATCCGAATATTTTCGTATAAATTGGTTCGGGTAGATCTCGTGAATGCTGGTAGAGATCAGGTTCATTAACTCTTGATTTCTCCTTGAGTTCAAGTGATTTGGCCTACCTCATATTACTTAATTTGGGATTGATTTTGGACTTTGTTGAAATCGCTATTTTATTCCAGATCTTCTCTTATTGGGTTTGTGAATGTTTGCGAATAATATTAATTTGATTAGCTAATTGTCCGGATCGTGTAGGTCTTATTCGCTTGAGCAAACATTGACACATAGCCCATGTTTAATCTCTAGAAGGGTAGCGACCCTTTGCTTTGTGCGTTGTTAAAGGTTGTGTTATTAATTGGTTGAATTCATCGGTAGTGTCTTAGAAAGATACCGTACGGTACGTGTCTTGTTTAATTGTCCGAACCAAAGAGAGCGTAGTATTTATCCCGTCGGAACCATTGGCCTGCATCAGACCCCCTGTAACATCCCATTTCCAGCTAGACCCCTAGGAGTGGTTTTGTCATGACTACGTCAAGACAAAACCCTAAGAAGCCCAAGAAGACCAAGTGAGCTTAGGCATGAAGGTTGAGATCACCATGGTCTGCAAATAGTAGAATTCTAAACACAAGTGTAGGATGACCATAGGGCTTCACCATGATTCCATGACCCCACCACAATATCCCTAAACCATTGGAAGGTCCTTTAGAGCCCTAAGGGTCCATTGAAATCAACCCAGGGTGGCCAAGTTGACCTAGGATCATCCTAGGCCTAAAATGGGCAAGGTGCCCTAACTAAGGTCAATGTGCCCTAATGTGTCCAACCAACCCTACCTAGGTCTTCCTAAACCTAGGGTGAAGTCAATGGGTCACCCAAGACTCATTGAGGTCAACTTTAGAGGCTGAGTTGACCCAAGTCAACCTTAGCCCTAAAAAGGTCAAAGTGCCCTAATTAAGAGGCAGGTGACCTCCAATATGCCCAACCAACCCTACCTAAGTCTTCCAAGACCTTAAGTGAGGTCAATGGGTCACCAAGGACAAATTGGGGACAACCCAAGAGGATAAGTTGACCCAAGTCAACTCTAGCCCCAAAGTGGTCAAAGTGCCCTAACTAAGGGTCAAGTGACCTCCAAGATGCCAAGTCAACCCTACCCAACCCTACCTAGACCTTAGGGGAGGCCAATGGGTCACCAAGGACCCATTGGGGTCAACCCAAATGGTCAATTTGACCAAGCTCAACTCAATCCTTGAAATAGGTCAAATTAGCCCAAATGGGCTAACTCAAGCTCAAGCCCATTTCCCCCACTTGGGCTAACCCCATCCTAATTATTAATAATGATTTTATGGGCTGCCAATAGGCTAGGGAGATGAGCAAATTCGTTCATGGTGAGTAGGAGAGAGAAAATGGGAGTTTTCTCTTTAATGGAGGAGAGAGAAAGAAGAAAGAGAGAGTGGAGTTATGGAGGGAGACCATAGGTCACTCCATTCATCTCCTCATTGCTCCCATTCATCTCCCTTGCCTCTTCGGATGAAGATGCAATCAATTCTAGCCACCCAACACTAATGAGAGGAGCCCAACCACCATGGCCAACCACCCCTTCACCTTCCCTCCCATGAAAAAAATATAAAACCCCATATGCAGCCCCCTATTCTCATTTTTGACTAATCCATCTCCTTAAAAATGTCCTTGTCGATCAAAATAGCATATGAGATCAATGGTTTTGGTGGAAGAATGAGGAATCGGGCAAGTTCGCCGGAGAGGAAAAATGCTACAGCAAACCGTCGTCGCCGCCGTCGTCGAACCCCAAACAAGGTCCTCCTCTACTCCTTCTATGGATAGTGTACAACCCCATATCCGCCGAGTGGGTCCGCGGAAGCCAGACCGGCCGGTCAAGACTGCCTCACGGCCGGGCAGGGTTCTCTGCCGAGCTCGAGCTCGGCAAATCGTCGTACCGAGCTCGGAGATCGTCGGGGCGAGCTCAGGGTTTTTGGAGCTGAGCCCAGTCGCTTACTCGTCAGGGGGCAAGGGCCGAGCCCGCACTCTCCGAAGCGGAGTTGCTCGCCAGGCGAGCTCGCACTCGCCATTGGCCGAGCAGAATCGGCGAGTGCCAGCCCCATCGAGCTCTCGCCGCCCTGGCCGAGTAGGGGTTCCAGTGGCCATCCCGCCCCCAGTGGTCTGCCCCTAGCCTCTCGTAACAGCGGAGTTTGGCTGTTGGCAGGCCAGCCTAAGGGGTTTTCAGTAATTTCAGACCAGCAGAGATAGGCTATTTGCAGGCCGTTTTTAGTTTTCTATAAATAGGACCCAAGGCGTACCTCAGAAGGGCATGCTTACTAATTCTCAGGTCTCCTAGCGCTTTCTGAGGTACCTTAGCCCGGCAATTGGCTAAGGAGGGGAAGCGCTCTAAGATTTTCCGGGTGTGTGGTGGGACCTCCGCGTCGGGCCCTTGGTCTAGTCCTTTGTTCTTCACCTTCTTGTCGTTTTCTTGTAGGAGCAGAGTAGGTGCGCGACCACCCCTTCCCCCAAGGGTCGAACTCCATAGAGACCGATTTTCCGGTTTCAACATTTTGGTGCGGTGAGCGTGGAGAGTGGTCAGCAGAGAAAATCTTATGTAGGTTCGATGACCGGATAAGAAGGACAAGGATCAGGCAGGGGCAAATCGCCACCCCCTCCTCCGCCCCCAACGCCGGGTGTGCCAGCGGAGCTCAAGGAGGAGATCCTCGGGCTCGTCAGGACAGCACTCGGCATGCGAGCCGAGAGCGCGACACCAGCAGACCCAGTGGTCGCCGCTCCCGTGCTCGGCGACGATGCGCCGCTCAGGCGACCGGGGAAGGAGCCCGCCGAGAGGGGCGAGCGCGAGTTCCAGTGGCGAGTCCTATTCCCCGGCTCGGCTGCCGAGTACCACTTCGGCGAGACAGCAAGGAGGGAGTTCCCGTCTCGCCCGGCTGAGGGGGGGAGCCCCTTCAGCGAGTTCGTCTCTTCAGCCCCAGTTCCAGAGGGGTTTCGTGAGCCGAAGATGTCCTATTACTCCGGGAGTGGGGACCCAGTCCACCATATCCAGTGGTTTGAGGACATGGTCTCTATCCGATAGATGTCGGAGGGCTTTAAGTGCCGACTCTTCGCCATCACCCTCAGGGAGAAGGCGAGAGAGTGGTTTCATCAACTCCCGACCGGGTCCATCTACTGCTTCGAGGACCTGCGACGGGGGTTCATGTTGAGATTCACCACTTCCAAGAAGAGGAAGAAGGAGGCGGAGTCTTTGTTCCGCATCAAGCAGAGGGTGGGGGAAACTTTGGGAAGCTATCTAGACAGGTTCCAGGAGGAACTGTCCCAAGTATAGGAGATGCTGTTACACACCAAGATAGTGGCCTTCACCCTGGGTCTCCAGTCCGGGTTCTTCGTGATGGAACTGAAGAGATCACCTCCAGTGTATTTTGAGGCACTCCTGGAGAGGGAGACCAAAGAGGCTTATATGGAGGCAGCGCACCCGAAGTTTGCGCGGAGGTTGGCCAAGTGGGTCGTGGAGGAGGAGAGGCCAAGGGATGGTCGAGCTTAGGAGGAGAGGAGGGCTGAACCCCGGCAGAGGGAGCAGCCACAGCAGCAGCCACAACCCAGGTGGGGGCGTCCGGAGTAGACCCACCGTTTGGGATGGAGACTGGAGTGGCAGGACCAGGCACCACGGAGGGGTTATCAGGGAGGAGATAACCGCCAGGGTGGCCGAGGGCAGTTCAACCCCCAGGGGGGTAGGAAGGGCTAGAGACCCCCTCTCCCCGACCAGGAGGAGGCAATGACAATTGCCATGAGAGGGAGGAGGAGAGGGCAGTTGAGAAGAAGAAGGGAGGTCAGGGTGGACCTGCCCTATTGTGATTTTCATCAAGAGGAAGGGCACCTCACATCCACATGCCCGGAGTTCCTCGAGATGAGAGGAAACAGGGAGCAACAACAGCAAAACCATCAGGAAGTGCGGATAGAGGAGATCCAGCCTCGGGTGGAAGAGGATCGGTGTGAAGACCGGGTTGATTTGGGCACCCGAGGAAGGATTGGAGCGATCCACGGTGGGGCTAGGATCGAGGCTTCCTGTAAGTCAAGCCTCCACACCATGTACCGAAGGAGCGTTGGCTCCACATCCCAGTCCCCGTCCCCGGATGAGAAAATCACCTTCTCTAGGGAGGACATGCCGGGTCACGAGGACCTCTTTGCGATGCGTTTGTCATCCAGAGAGCCATCGAGGATTTTACCGTCTCCCGGATCCTCGTCGACAACGGGAGCTCGGTCAACGTCATCTTCAAGAGGGCATTCAATGCGATGAAAGTAGAGGCCAGAAGGGTGTTGGCCTCGGACGGGCCCCTGTTCGGCTTCTCGGGGGAGAGGAAAGAAGTCGAGGGAGGAGTGGGACTCAATGTCACTCTGGGGGGGGCAGTCACGTAACTGCAAGTTCATCATCGTAGATGCCCCCAGCAGCTACATCGCCATCTTCGGAAGACCCCTCATCAGCTCCTTCCGCTGCGTCCCCTCGTCCTTCCACCAGTGCCTAAAGTTCAATGTCGAGGGGGTCCAGGTCCGGGTCCGAGGAGACCCTAAGGAGGCAAGGGAGTGCTACGTCTCGGTGGTGAACTCCATCTCTTGGCTGGAGGGGGCCGAGGAGATGGGGCAGAGGTTGGAGGAGGTAGAGCAAGAAGTTGGCGGGGAAGAAATGAAGGTGGAGGAGTGCCACACCCAGGCGGGGGTCGCGGAAGAGGCCCGAGAGCCGGCCAAGGCAATGGCCGTGGAGGAAGCTGAGGAAGAGATCCTCGCCCACGGAGGGGGAGGTACTGAGGAATGGGGGGAGCAGTCTCGTCTGGAGGCAGTAGAGGAGGTGGTGGAAATGGAGGTTCTCACCATCAGAGGCAGGGTGGAGAAGGTCCGCGTCAGCGGAGGACTGACCCCGGAGGCTCAAGGCAGGATGCTGGAGTGCATCCAGAAGAATGTGGATGTCTTCGCCTGGAATGCCGCAGAGATGCCGGGGATTGACCCCAACGTGGCCTGCCATCGCCTCAACCTGGACCCGGGGGCTCGCCCCATTTAGCAGAAGAAGAGGTCCATCGCGGACAAGCTCGCCGAGTCCATCAGGGAGGAAGTCGCCAAGCTCCTCAAGGCTGGCTTTGTATCCGAAATCCAATACCCTGGCCGGGTCTCCAACGTTGTAATGGTTAAAAAAGGAGACGGTCGGTGGAGTAAGTGTATTGACTTTTCTCTTCTTAATAAATCATGCCCGAAAGATTGTTATCCCTTGCCTCGGATCGACGCGCTGATTGACTCAGCTGTCGGTTTCCCTGTAATGAGTTTTTTGGATGCTTTTTCAGGTTATCACCAAATTAGAATGCACCCCCCCCCCCCCGACGTCAAAGATGTCTCGTTCATCACAGGAGATGGATGCTATTGCTATAAAATGATGCCCTTCGGGCTAAAAAATGTGGGGGCGACCTACCAAAAAATGATGGACAGGGTCTTCCGAGAGCAGAAGGGGAGAAATCTGGAGGTGTATGTGGACGACCTCATGATCAAAAGCTTGGACGTCGATTCCCACCTCCGGGATTTGGAAGAGACTTTCGCCACCCTCCGCAAATACAAGATGAGATTGAACCCCCTGAAGTGTATCTTCGGGGCGAGCAGGGGAAAGTTCCTAGGGCATCTCCTCACCCCTGCCAGTGTAGAACCTAATCCAGATAAGGTCAGGGCGATCGTGGAACTAAGGTCACCGCAAAATGCTAAGGAGGTACAGCGGTTGATAGGGAAGTTGGCAGGGTTGAGCAGGTTCCTCTCCCGGGCTGGGGAGAGGTGCTCCTCGTTTTTCAAAACCTTGAGAGGGGATCGGAAGTTTGAATGGACCTCGGAGTGCGAGGAGGCATTCCAGGCCTTAAAGAAACAGCTAACTTAGGCTCCCCTACTCCAAGGGCCCAAAGGGGGGGGGAGGACTTATTTTTGTACCTGGGGGTCGGGGCGGAGGCCTTGAGCTCGGTTTTAGTTCACGAAGAGGGGAAGAAGCAACTCCCCATTTATTATGTGAGTCGGGTACTGAGGAAGGTCGAGCTTCGGTATCCCATCTTGGAAAAGATGGCCTTCGCTCTGATCATCTCGGCCCGGAGGCTCCGACCTTATTTTCAGGCACACTCGATCCGAGTGGTGGCTGACCACCCCCTCCGCAGCATCTTCGAGGGGGTGGAGCATTCAGGCAGGTTGGCCAAATGGTCGGTGGAACTGAGTGAGTTCGACATCTCCTTCGTTCCCCGCCTCTCGATCAAGGCCCAAGCTATGGCTGATTTCTTAGCAGACTATGTGGTCGAGGTGGCGGAGGAGCAACTCACTTGTCCGGTCCCTTGGAAAGTCGTTGTGGACGGTGCCTCGGGGAGATATTCTTTTGGGGTTGGAGTCATCTTAGAAAGTCCCCAGGGGACAAGAATCGAACAAACCGTGGTAGTGCATTTCCCTATCACCAATAATCAGGCCGAATACGAAGCTGTAATCGCAGGTCTGCGTCTGGCAAGGGAGTTAGGGATACATGACGTGGAGGTCCTCACTGACTCCATGGTGGTGGCTTCCCAGATCAATGGGGAGTTTGAGGCAAGGGAGCCCACCCTGCAGCTCTATTTGACAAAGGCGAAGAGAATTATAGGGACCTTCCAGACCTTCTCCATCAAGCACGTGCCTCGAGAGTAAAATGAGCAGGCAGGCCAGCTGGCAAAGCACGGCCCCAGGGTAGGGGCACCATCACAGATCTCTTTCGACCTTCCATCGAGGAGGGGGAACTAATGGAGGTGGAGCAGCATCCCTCATGGATGGACCCCTTTGTCACCTTTCTGTCCATGGGAGAGTACCCGGAGGGGATGGATCGTAGAGGGCTCAAACACAAGGCAGCATACTACCTCCTGCGCGAGGGGGAGTTGTACCGCAAGACCCTCTCGGGGATGCTGGCTTGTTGCATGGCCGAAAGGGAGATGCATAAAATTTTGGAGGAGGTCCATTCCGGCGATTGTGGAAGTCATTCGGGGAGCCGGACCTTGGAAGGGAGAATCATCAGGCAAGGGTACTTCTGGCCCACCCTCGGTCAGGATGCAGCCGAATTCGTGAAAAAATGCCATTAGTGCCAGCTCTATACCCCAATCCATTTACAGCCGGCTCAGAGACTAAGAAGCATCATGGCACCATGGCCCTTCGCCATATGGGGTTTGGACCTCGTAGGGCCTTTCCCTCAGTCCAGCGGGCAGAGAAGGTTTTTGCTGGTCATGATCGATTATTTTTCTAAGTGGCTGGAGGTGAAGGCTCTAGCCAAGGTAACCTCCCAGGTGATCAGGAATTTAATCTGGGGGGAGATCATCTGCAGGCACGAGCTACCACATGCAATCGTCACAGACAACGGGCCTCAGTTCGCCAGCACGGAGTTCATTCGCTTCTGCAAACAACTGGGAATTGACCTTCGGTTCGCCTCTGTCCACCACCCCAGGAGAACCGGGCAGGTGGAGGCGGCCAACAAAATAATCGTGAACCTTTTGAAAAAGAAAGTAGAAAATTTGAGGGGGAGCTGGGTGGAGCAACTCCCTTCAGTCCTTTGGGCCCTTAGGACCACTCCCAATACGTCCACGGGAGAGACACCTTTTAAACTTTCCCATGGCTGCGAAGCCGTTCTACCAGTCAAGTTCGAGGTCTAGACACCCCGAGTCGCCGAGGCGGGGGCTGGAAGGGAAGAGTGGAGATCATAAAATGAGGAGGAGCTCCGACTCTCCCTTGATATGATCGAGGAGTTACGAGACTTGTCCACCGTTAGGCAGGAGGAGGCCAAGCGGAGGATGACCAAGTACTTCAACAAGCACGTCCGAGTCAAGCAGTTCGCGGAAGGAGATCTTATCCTGAAAAAAGTGGATGCGGCTGTACAACCCCATATTCGCTGGGAGGGACCCAAAGGCTTCAACAGTCAGGACTGGGTTAGTCTCAGGCTAACCTCGGGTTAACCCTGAGGCATGCTTGTGGAGTTCTCGCCCTATAGGAGCTCTCGCCAAGGGCAGGCGAAAGCTGAGGGAACCAGGGCAGATAGTCGAGCTCGCGGCAGGAGAGATCGTCGACCGACCAGGGCAGATGGTCGACCTCTCGGCAAGAGAGATCGTCGAACGACCGAAGCAGAGGGCCTGACCACGGAAGCTTCCGCCTTAGGGCTGGCTCCCGCCCAGGGGAGGCGAGAAGGCCCCAGGTAGGCCTTCGGTCGCGATAGTTTAAAGACCGTGAAGAGCGCGAACCTCCCTGGCAAGGGGTCTCGCCAAGGTTGGCCCGGGTGGGGGTCCAGCGAGAGCCTTCTCGGCCAGGGTTCTCGCCAAGTGGGCCCACGTGGTAGGGCCCGGCGCTCGTAAAGGGGATTAGTTTATAACGTATATTATCCCGAGGTAAAATTACCCAAATGCCCTTGGAATGACAGCGGGATTTGGCTATTGGCAGACCCCTCAGGGGTATTTCAGTATTTTCAGGTCAAAGGAAGACTATAAAAAGACCCATAGGGGCTCTTTGGAAGGCAGGCTTATCATTTTTTCCTCCCACTCTAGTGCCTTCTGAAGAGCTCCCAGCCCAGCATTTGGCTTTGGAGGGGAATCTCTCAGAGATCTTCCGGGTGTGTGGTGGGACCTCCCAGCTGAGGCTTTGGGTCTGTGTTAGGGCCTTAGCAGCCTGTCAGGGGTCGAGGTTTGAGAGAAGTAGGCATTGACTGCACTTTGGTTCGTGAACATTTGTTGAGGTTATTTTTGGCTTCAACAGTTCTGGTGCGGTGAGCGTGGAAGCAGCCGGTGTAAGAAAATCTCGAGTTAAGTCCCATGGAAGGAGGCGAAGGTGAAGGATCAGGCGCAGGAGGATCCCCCACCCGGGTGGACGAGGCGACGAAGAAAATGTTTGAGGACTTCAGGCGGGAAGTCATGCAGACGATCAACTTGGCCTTCTCGGCAAGGAATGAGTGGGAGACGCCGCAGGTTCCGGTGGAGGTGGTTCCGCTGCTAGGCGAGAACGCTCCAGGGCAGCGCCCCGGGAAGGAGGTCCCGGTGGAGGCAGGCGAGAGGGACGTAGCCGCGCGGGAGCTTTTCCCAGGCCAACGTCTCGAGAAGGAGCTTCCGGCGGATCTGGGTGAGAAGGAGGCGACGGTGCGGGAACTCTTCCCTGGGCATTGTCTCGCGGACCGGTCCAGCCAACCGAGGACGCGAGACGGGCCTTCTCGCCAGGCGGGAGGCGAGACCCCCTTTAGCGAGCTCATTGTCTCGGCTCCAGTGCCGGAGGGGTTCCGGGAGCCGGACATGACCTACTACACCGGGAAGGATGACCCGGTTCAGCACGTGCAATGGTTCGAGGACGTGGTGTCCATCAGGCAAATGTCGGACGCCTTCAAGTGTAGGCTTTTTGCCATCACTCTGAAAGAGAAGGCCAGGGACTGGTTCCACCAGTTGCCGGCGAGTTCCATCTACAGTTTCGAAGATCTGCGCAGAGGTTTCTTGCTGAGGTTCTCGACTTCAAAGAAGCGGAAGAAGGAGGCTGAATGCCTGTTTGCAGTGAGGCAAGGGCCGGAGGAGACGCTGGGTCATTATGTTGACCGGTTCCAAGAGGAGATTCTCCTGGTCCAGGAGGTCCCGGGGTACGCGCTGATGCTCGCCTTCACCCTAGGGCTGAGACCAGGGTTTTTCAGCATGGAGTTGAAGAGAGTGCCCCCTCTCTCTTTTGAGGAGCTCATGGAGAGGGCGGCAAAGGAGATAGACTTCGAGAGGGCAAACCCCGCGTTCGCGAGGAAGCTGGCCAGGTTGGCCGAGGACGACGTGAAAGAGCCGGTGGTGGGAAGGCAGAGAGAGCAGAGAGAGCAGAGGGAGCCTGATAGTTTAACTTTCAAGGCAGCCTAAACACCTAGAGGGGGGGGGGGTGAATAGGTTCTGCTTTTCTTATAAAAACTTCTAGGCAGAATTCAAAACAATAGCTAACACAATAAGCACAGCAATCACAGAAAATAAAACATCACAGATTGCACAATGTTTTATAGTGGTTCCCCAAGGTCTGGGTACATCCACTTTCCCCCTTCACCTATCTAGCAGTATGTTAGATTCGGCCAAACTTCCACTTATCTCAGATCAACAGATCCTACAACTCAGAACCCAACTGGTTCCTACAACTCAGGCACAACTGCCCTACCTCAGCCTTGCCCCAAGGCCTACAACTCAGAGAATATCCTTCTCCTACACTCAGGCAAACAACCCTACCACTCAGAGTTCAACACTCCTACACTCAGCCTTTATAACATAGGCTTACAACTCAGATCTGTGTAAACAGATCCTACAAAAATATAGAAAAGATTATTAAACTGTCTTGCCAAAGTTGAGAGAGAAAAGGCCAAGACAATTCTTGATCAGCTGATGCAATCAACTGTATCTGAGCCTTCTTCAAAGCTTCTTGAAAATGTACTTAGCTGAGTTGATTCAAAACAGCTTCTTGAGAATCCACTGGGGGTTTCTTTCTTCTTCTTCTAATTCTGGCTTGACCTCTCTCTATCCAGCACTTTGAAAGATTCTTCTGAATTCTGATTAGAACTCTTCTTAGATCTATCCTTAGATAGTCTTCTTAGATCTCCCGGAGAAGATCTTCTTAAGTGACTAGCACTTTCTTGAAATGAATTGGATTGTGATCCTTCTCTTCCTTTTTGATTCAAAGTTATTCAAAAAGGACTATCTGTTATGGTTATGTTCTCCTTCTGAATCAGTCTATTTATAGACATTTTTCATGGTAACCGGCTGATCCGGTTTCTAACCGTTTTCTGACAAGTCTGACAGCTTCAGTCAACCGGTGATAACCCACAGCTGTCAAGTCTTCAAACAAGTCCTGTGCCTTAGTCTTGAACCACAAGTTGTTGAAACAGTCTGTCAGAAAGTGTCGAGACCATCTGTCTATCTGTGTCGACACAATTGACTTTGGTGTTGACACAGTCTTCAGTGATGTCGACTAAGTTGCCTTTGAGTCGACACAGCTTCTTCTGAAAATAACTTGGTCTTAACTCTTCAGTGTGTCGACACAAGTCCTGTGTGTCGACACAGTTGTTGTAGAATTATAACTTAGTAAGTGTCGACTTAGCCTTCAGGTGTCGACACATTCTGCTTTAATGTGTCGACTTAATCACAATGTGTCGACACATTCTGCTGGTGTCGACAAACTTGAGGTCGACTATTTTCTTCTGTGTCGACACATTCAGCTGATGTCGACAATCTTGAGATCGACTATATTCTTCTGTGTCGACACATTCTCCCAATGTTGAGGTCGACGCTTTTCTTCTGTGTCGACACAAATTCCCAGAGTTGTGTCGACTCTTTTCTTCTGTGTCGACACAAATTCCCAGTAATGTGTCGACTTACTTCTTCTGTGTCGACACTTTTTCCCAGTGTAGTTGTAGACTAACTGCTATGTGTCGACACTGCTTCCCAGTGTTGTGTCGACTCTTTTCTTCTGTGTGTCGACACTGCTTCCTCTGTGTCGACACTTGGACTTAGAATTTTTCTGCATACTTTATCAATTCTTCACCTGCACATGTCAACTTAAAACAACATCAAATACACCTTGATGTATATCATTGAGCTAGGTTGGGCTTCTTCAAATCAGGTACACATTTTCCAATGTACCCAACAATCTCCCCCTATTTGGAGACGTCATAACCCCTATAGCCAATGATATACACCATTTATAAACAGTACTAAATGATGATTAATGACATAACAGGAATACTTTAATATAAACAAAACATAAAAACAAATCATCACAGAATGCACATTATAATATGCCAAACAACATTTTGTTTATAACTGGGTAATGTTTGATTACAATGTTTTACATTTAATGATTACATCATAACATAACAAAACACTATAAAAGAACTTGAAACAAAATCAGGCTTGATCAGGCTCTTTAATTATAATCCCTTTGCCAGATTGAATTGTAGCTGTCACAGGAGCTTCTGAATCTTCAGCTATCTTCTTTCCTTTAAGATCAGCTTTCTTCTGAGCTTCTTCCTTGATCCTTTGCCTTTCAAAATAATGAAAAGGCTTTGGGAAGTATTTGCTTGGCTCCTTAGCATCTGAAGGCAGTCTTCCCAGCTTAGCTTTCCTTCTGAATTGAACTATTGCTTCTTGTCTTGCCTCATACTTCTGCCATTCTATTTCATTGTACCACTTGCCTCTCTCATGAACTTTATCTTGTACAGCTTTCCATGCAGTGAGTATTATGTTCCTTGAAGTGGGACTCCACTGCTCATAATCTGGCTTCAGTACAGCCTGCTCTCTGAATTTCCTCTTTGCTACTAGAGCATCTTGCTGTTCTTTTAGAGTAGCCTCAGGCTTATCAACCTTTCCAAAGACAATATTAGTAACCTCCTTTGGAGGACTATACATTCCTTGAACCTTCTGATCGATCATGTCAAAATCTGGAGGGGGGTAAATGACTTGGGCAACCTCAGGTTGAGTGCCTTCAAGTAGATTTGATTGTATTCCTGATTCAGCTACCATAGCATCATCACACAATGGGGGATATCCCAAAGTGGCTCGAATGCTATTGGTCACCCATTTGGAGTGCTCTGAGCCTGCATGAATTAGCATCCTCTCCCCCTTTATGGCTTCTCTAGATACATGATCTCTTAGATCTTCCTTTTGAAATCGAATTTGGCCATCCAAATAATTCACACCCTCTTTGAAAAATGGTCTTAACTTTTGAAGCTTGTCAGATATTTCTTTTTGAGAGGTTGTGATGGCAGTCTTAACAGATGCAATGGCAGCTTGAAAATTCTTATCAAATTCTTCCCTTTCTTTGGCTCTATCGGCAGGCAGACCTGGAACAATCTTCTTGACCTCCTCAATAATCTCATTATGAGATTCAGTTAAATTCTCATTCATTCTGATCTGATTTTCCAAAACATAACTTTGCTTCAAAGCAATATCATCCACCTTTGTAGTAATAGCCTCCTGTTGTTTAGCTAGATAAACCACAGCATTGCCACCCTTGTGGAAGCAATCTGTCATTTCAGTTTTATGCAAGTTGACCTGAAACTGGATGGACTTGATATCCTGAGCTAAGTCAAACTGAAGTGACTTGCTATTCTCATCAACATACCTTTCCATAGCCAACCTTTGTTCATCCAATTTTACTTGTAGATCTATCATAAATTTGTTGTAATCAAAGGCTGGAGATACTTGTAGAGGTGTGGTCTGTAAAGCCTGCTTATAATTCTTGCTTCTTCTCTTGAAGACAACAAGTTTTCTTTTCTTTGCCATCTTGGCATCTTCAGTTTCTGTTTCAGATGAAGTATCTACATGAATTCTTTCTTGAGGATGATGAATTGTATCTGTTCCAGGGGTCTGTTGCTCAGCTTCAACATCCACTGGCTCACCCTCAACCTGTGGCTCAACTTCAGCTTCCTGATCAATGTCCATACCTATGGACTTCTCAATATCTGGTCCACCTCCTACTTTATCAGCAGTAGTATCAGTATCTGGAAACAACTCCTCCATAGTAAATTCTAGTTGAGCTGTAACTTCTGCAGCAGTTAAATCTTGAGACAAGTTTAACTGTGCTTCCTCTTGTATTTGCACTTCAGTATTTGTAGTATCTGGAGTAGGAGTGGACACCAGCTCCCCCTGAACCTGTGCAGGAATAAGAATATGAGCAATGTCTTTTATAGTAAAATACATTAGCTCCCCCTATACCTGAGCAGGAGTAGATACCTTTGGAGCAGGAGTGGAAACTGGCTCCCCCTGCATCTGTGCAGGTGTTGACACTTCCTGGACAACAGTTGTGTCTGGCTGATCTTCAACCTGTGTCCTCAGGGGGTCTTCTTGTAATTGTTCAGATTCTTGATTTTGTGTAGGGGATTTCACAGGGGTGTCTGGCCTGCTCTCTTTAGGCACATCCTTGGACAGCACCCTATCCCACCTGGAGAACAATCTCATATCCATTCTTCTCATATGATTAATCTTACTCCCTTGCAGTTGCTGCATCACTTCAGGAATCACTCCAGTGAAGTACAGGCTCATGATCCTAGCCATGTTAGGCTTCTTGATTCCTTCTTTGATCTTGTCAAAGATCACCCCTGACCAATCAGTAGGAATAGTAAAAACTATCCTGGTCATCAGGCTGAACATATAGGCAGAAATCCTATCATGTCCACCTGTCTTGCAGAGGATTACTTTTCCAACTACTTCTGACAAGAATTTCCCTTGTTGATTCATACCCTTCCTGTTGAAGGCAGCTCCAATCTTCAATCCTGAGTCCAGTCCACACCATTGAAGGGCTTCCCTTGTCTTAGATATAAGAACTTCCTCTTCATTCTCAACTACTTGCAATTGAAAGATCTTTCTTATAATTCTTTGATTAATCTTCACCTTAGTCCCTTGAATAGTGGACTTAATCTTGAGGCCAGTAGAGTGGACTGATGCAGAGATAAAGAACTCGTGCACCTCCTTCTTCCAGATTTTAGTAGGTTGTGAGATGAGAAATTCTAACCCTGACTCAGAGAGGAGGGTGATAACTCCTTGGACATCTGGCGGCGCCTCTGCAAAGGCCTGGCGCACCAACTCATACCCTTCATTGATGTTATCTTCAATCCTTGGCGCCATCGTTTTGTCGAGAAAGCTTGAGAGAAGAGAGAAAGATAGACTGTCGACACAGGGTTTTAGTCTCGAAAACCTTGGAAGCGTGTCGACAGAATGAGATTTTGACCTATTTATAGCCGCAGTTGAAAGAAGTTCAAAAGGCGCCAAAAACAGTCAAAATGTGTCGACACAGACGGAATGTGTCGACACAAATTTCTACCGTCTCGACATTACTTCAGCCTACTATGTGTCGACACCAATTTGTGGTTATGTCGACACCTTAGATAAACAGAAATTCTGTGTCGACTCTAAGGATAAGTGTCGACACATATTCTGTAAGTGTCGACACCATTTTCCTGGTTGAGTCGACATTATATTTCTGGTTAAGTCGACAATATAACTCTTAAGTGTCGACACATATTCTCTGTGTCGACACAATATTTCTGACTTGTCGACATAATTTCTCTGAGTCGACACATTACTACTGAATGTATCGACACATTCTTTCTTAGCCAATTTCTGTAATTTCAATGTGTCCTTTTTAACACTTGATTATGTTGTTGTTATTACCTTTACTTATTTATATACCACTTCAATTGCATTGTTAGTGATTTTGTTAATACATTAATCAATGGTTAACATACCTAATTCAATTTTGAATTTATTGAATTTGGTTTCATCTAAAGGCTTAGTAAACACATCTGCTATTTGATAATCTGTTTTTACAAATTCCAATGAGATGTCTCCTCTTTCTACATGTTCTCTAAGAAAATGGTATTTGATTTCTATATGCTTAGTTCTACTATGAGAAACTGGGTTATTAGCAATAGAAATAGCACTCTTTGAATCACATAAAAGGGGTGTTCTACTTACCTGAATACCATAATCCTTAAGCTGATGCTGCATCCACAATAGCTGTGCACAGCAGCTTCCAACAGCAACATACTCTGACTCAGCTGTGGAAATTGCCACACTGGTCTGCTTCTTACTACTCCAAGATATTAGTCTTCCCCCCAGGAATTGACAAGTACCTGTAGTACTCTTTCTATCCTCTCTACATCCTGCAAAATCTGCATCTGAATAGCCTGTTAGTAGAAAATCTCTATTCCTAGGGTACCAAAGACCTAGAGTAGGAGTGCCCTTTAGATATCTCAGAATCCTTTTGACTGCAGTATAATGAGATTCTTTAGGGCAGGCTTGGTACCTAGCACAGACACATGTTGCATACATAATGTCAGGTCTACTAGCAGTGAGATATAGTAGAGACCCAACTATTCCTCTATACAATGATTCATCAACAGGTTTACCTGTCTCATCTTTGCATATAGGCATACTAGTTCCCATAGGAGTTCTCATGGTGGAGGATGACTCCATACCATACTTCTTAATTAATTCTTTGGTGAACTTAGACTGGGATATGGACAATCCATCATCAGTCTGTCTTACTTGGAGTCCCAAGAAGAACTTAAGTTCTCCCATACTGCTCATCTCAAACTTCCCTTACATAAGTTTGGCAAACTTTTTACAAAGGTTGTTTTCAGTAGATTCAAAGATTATGTCATCAACATAGATCTGGACTAAGATGATCTTTCCTTTGGATTCCCTAAGGAATAGAGTTTTGTCTATCTTTCCTCTTGAGAATTTATTCTCAATGAGGAAGGTAGATAGGGTTTCATACCAAGCCCTTGGAGCTTGTTTTAACCCATACAAAACTTTCCTAAGCTTATACACATAATCAGGTTTAAGAGAATCTATAAAACCTGATGGCTGCTCTACATATACTTCTTCTTTAAGATCACCATTCAGAAATGCTGACTTCACATCCATCTGGTATACTTTGAAGTCTTGGTAGGCTGCATAGGCAAGGAACATTCTGATTGCCTCCAGCCTTGCTACTGGAGCAAAGGTTTGATCAAAGTCAATTCCTTCTTCCTGCCTGTATCCTTTTGCAACTAACCTTGCTTTATTCTTCACTATTATCCCACTCTCATCTAGCTTGTTCCTATAGATCCACTTAGTGCCAATTATATTGTGGCCTCTTGGTTTAGGAACCAGCTCCCAGACTTTGCATCTTCTGAATTGATTCAGCTCCTCTTGCATAGCATCAATCCAGTGCTGGTCTTGGATAGCTTCTTCAAACTTCTTAGGTTCCATCTGGGACAAGAAACTTGAATGCAAAACTGTGCTTTGATTTCTGCTTCTAGTTTGCACTCCTTGTCTTGGATCACCAATTATCTGATCAGTAGGATGATCTCTTAGATATCTTATAGCTGGAGGTAGATTCCCTTCAGGTTGAGCATCTCCAGCTTCTTCATTCTGCTGTTCCTCTTGGTTTTCATCAGCTTCCATTATCTCTTGTACTCCCCCTGGACAGCAGCCTTCATTTTCCAATGCTCCATCTTCCTTTGAAGCTTCAGCAATGGAGAGCTTGTCCATCTTCTTGCTTATACCTGTTGAGTCATTTGATCTACAAGACAACTCACAATTGATTAATCTTGTTTCATCAAATACAACATGCACAGATTCTTCAACCACTTGAGTAGTTAAGTTGAAGACTCTATAGGCCTTACTATTTGTGCTGTACCCAACAAATATCCCATCCTGGGATTTGGCAGCAAACTTAGTCAAATATGACTTGCCATTGTTAAGTATATAGCACTTGCAACCAAAGATCCTGAAATAGGATAGATTTGGTTTTCTGCCTTTCACAATCTCATAGGGAGTCTTTTTGTGGCTTTTGGTGATAGAAGCCCTATTGATGACATGACAAGCAGTGTTAACTGCCTCAGCCCAAAAATATTCTGGGAGAGAGGTGTCACTCAATAGAGTTCTACCAGCTTCAATTAATGTTCTATTCTTTCTTTCAGCAATTCCATTTTGCTGAGGTGTTCTTGGTGAGGAGAACTCTTGGAAAATCCCAAAGTCTTTACACAAATTTGTTATGCTTTCAGAATGAAACTCAGTACCATGATCACTTCTGATTTTGACCACTGTACTATTTAGTTCATTCTGAATTTGCTTTACAAAATTAAGTAGTACACTTGGGGTTTCAGATTTTTGTCTTAGAAAGAACACCCATGTAAATCTAGAATAGTCATCTACAACCACAAAAGTGTAGACCTTCCTACCTAGACTATGAACTGGCATAGGACCAAAAAGATCCATATGCAAGAGGTATAAGCACCTCACAGAATCCTTGTTTTCAAGGCTTTGAAATGAGGATTTTGTCTGCTTGCCCTTTTGACAAGCTGAGCTTACCCCTTCCTTTATACACTTAACTTGAGGCCCATTCCTCACTAGTTCTTTACTAAAGAGTTGGCCAATTGTCTTGTAGTTTAGATGAGCCAATCTCTTGTGCCACTTAACACAATGGGAAGCATTGTCATCAGCTACAAGACAAATGGGGGAAGCCTTATTTTCACATTCAAAATTAAGGCAATATACATTTCTCTTCCTATACCCAGTCAAAATGATCTCTTGATCACTTGACCTTTTGATATGACATCCATCCTTACCAAATGAAATGTCATATCCTAGATCACTCAACTGGCTTATGCTTATTAGATTATGTTTCAAACCTTTTACATATGCCACTTGGGTGATAGTAATTAGGTTAGAAGAAATGTTACCAAACCCTTTGATGACTCCTTTTTCAGATCCACCAAAGATCACTTTATGTCCATCTTTGACAGATGAATACTCCTTCAGCAGCCCCTTTGTTCCAGTCATGTGCCTGGAACAACCACTATCCAAGTACCATATAGGGGCATGGTTACTTGGATTCACCTGCAATACAGAATTACTTACCCTTAGAACCCAAGTAAGTCTTGGGTCCTTGGTTCAGGTTAGCATTAATAAAGTTATCATAACCTCTTCTAACAGGTAGACTCTTATTCTTTATAACACTTGTGTTATACCAGCAGTCCAATGCAAAATGGCCCCTCTTGCCACAGCACCAACATTCAAACTTATTGTATCTAGATCTAGATACATCCTTGTCAGTAGAATTTCTGTTCATTGCTGGTGCTGTTGCTACTTCACCTACTGATTTCTTAAAACCATTTGGTTTATGACCATAGGTAGGCCTGCTTGCCTTAACACCCTTGTTCTTCAGAACATTTGTCTTAATATGACCTTGAATGTCTTCATGATCATATATGTTAGAAGGCACTTTCTCCTTACTAAACCTTATGGGGACTGAAAGGTTTAGTGGCTGAATAGGGACTTTGCCTTTCCTCTTGAATCAGCCAGCCCTGGAGTTACCTTTAAATCCTAATCCAGCCTTACCCTTCTGAGTGACAAATTCATCTATCAAGGGTAAGACAGATTTTGGCTTAGAGTAACTAGCCACTAAATCCCTTTCAATTCTAAGTCTGGCCTCCAGACTCTTTACTTGATCATTAGTATAATTAATTGTGCCCATCTGAATAATAGTTATATTCTTCAGCTTGGCAATTTCATTTAATTTTTGATCAAGGACTTTTTCTAACTCAGTTGTTGTTACCCTTAGTTCAACAATTTCCTGAGCCTGTGTTTTAACCAGGTTCTTGTTTTTCTTAAGGGCCTGCAACAAGTCCCCATACTTGTCTATCAATTGATAGACATCTCCTTCAGATCCAGATGCATCTTCATCACTTGATGCAGATGTAGCTGATTCTTCACTTGTACTACAAACAGATGTACAGGAAGAACAATTTACCTCATTAGGACCAGACTGATTCTGGCATATGTCCTCTTCTGATCTTGTCATCAAACCCATGCATTGATGTTCATTGATGGAGTCTAGCAACTACATAAACTCCTCTTCCTCAGATGCAGCATATAGTCCAATATATGCTTCAGCTTCAGATCCTGATTCTGAAGTTGACTGGTCTGACAGACTTTTATCTTTCTTTGCTACAAAGGATTTCTCCTTCTTGCCTTTCTGATAAGTCTTCTTCTTTTCTGAAGATTCCTTCCTTTTGTCAGGACAATCAGCCACTACATGTCCAGGCCTATTGCAACAATAGCAGACAATCTTTGAAGTAGTGGCTTTGCTGGGCTTTGATCTGCTTTTCTCTTTCCTTGATGACCTTCTCTTCTGATAATAGTCATCAACTTGCTGTGATGTGGAAGGCCTAGACTTCCATTGCTTCTTTTTCAAGAACCTTTGGAATTGTCTAGTAAATGCAGCAAAGTCTGCATCTGAATCACAGCTAACTGAACCCTTATCTGAATTTTCAGAACTATCTTCTTCAACTTCCTTAGGAGGAGATGGTGATTTCCTCCTATTCTTTCTGGTGGCTTCAGCATTAAATGCCACAGTCTTTTCTCTATGCTCTCCTCTTGAGTTTCATTCCTCCTCCTTCCTTAGCATAAGTTGCATTTCATAGGATAGCAACTTTCCAAACAGGGTTGGAGGAGATATTTCTACCAATTTAGCCACTTCTCTTATGGCACAGATCTTTGTATCCCAATCCTTTGATAAGGATCTTAAGAATTTGTCATTCAGTTCATAGGTACTGAAGACTCTTCCATAGGATATTAGCTCATTCACAATTCTATAGAATTTCTTATAGCACTCAGTTATGCTATCAGATTTTCCTTGTCTAAAGCTTTCATACTCCTGATTCAGCATAGACTTTCTGTCCAGCCTTACTTCTTTAGATCCCTCCATGTAGACAATCAATGTGTCCCACATCTCCTTGGAGGTCTTGCAGTGAATCAGATTCTGAAATGTTGAATCATCTATGGCACTGACAATGATATTCTGTGCCCTTTTATCCATGGTTGCCAAGATGATTTCATCCTTGGTCATTTCTGAATAAGTCTTTGGTATTTGGATATTTGCATCAAGAACAGATATCTTCATTGGAATGAAGGGCCCTTCTTGTACTGTGATGTAAATCCTTGGGTCAGATGCTTCCATAAACAATCTGACTCTCTCTTTCTAGATCCCAAAGATTTCCTTCTTGCATATGGGTAATTTCATAGACCCTAGCTCCTTATGATTCTCTCCAGAACCCATCTTCTTGAATCTTGAATCTGCCTTTCAGATCTACCTCAGACTGTTAAGTCCTTTTTGAGGAACCTCCCTCTGATACCACTTGATAGTTTAACTTTCAAGGCAGCCTAAACACCTAGAGGGGGGGGGGTGAATAGGTTCTGCTTTTCTTATAAAAACTTCTAGGCAGAATTCAAAACAATAGCTAACACAATAAGCACAGCAATCACAGAAAATAAAACATCACAGATTGCACAATGTTTTATAGTGGTTCCCCAAGGTCTGGGTACATCCACTTTCCCCCTTCACCTATCTAGCAGTATGCTAGATTCGGCCAAACTTCCACTTATCTCAGATCAACAGATCCTACAACTCAGAACCCAACTGGTTCCTACAACTCAGGCACAACTGCCCTACCTCAGCCTTGCCCCAAGGCCTACAACTCAGAGAATATCCTTCTCCTACACTCAGGCAAACAGCCCTACCACTCAGAGTTCAACACTCCTACACTCAGCCTTTATAACATAGGCTTACAACTCAGATCTGTGTAAACAGATCCTACAGAAATATAGAAAAGATTATTAAACTGTCTTGCCAAAGTTGAGAGAGAAAAGGCCAAGACAATTCTTGATCAGCTGATGCAATCAACTGTATCTGAGCCTTCTTCAAAGCTTCTTGAAAATGTACTTAGCTGAGTTGATTCCAAACAGCTTCTTGAGAATCCACTGGGGGTTTCTTTCTTCTTCTTCTAATTCTGGCTTGACCTCTCTCTATCCAGCACTTTGAAAGATTCTTCTGAATTCTGATTAGAACTCTTCTTAGATCTATCCTTAGATAGTCTTCTTAGATCTCCCGGAGAAGATCTTCTTAAGTGACTAGCACTTTCTTGAAATGAATTGGATTGTGATCCTTCTCTTCCTTTTTGATTCAAAGTTATTCAAAAAGGACTATCTGTTATGGTTATGTTCTCCTTCTGAATCAGTCTATTTATAGACATTTTTCATGGTAACCGGCTGATCCGGTTTCTAACCGTTTTCTGACAAGTCTGACAGCTTCAGTCAACCGGTGATAACCCACAGCTGTCAAGTCTTCAAACAAGTCCTGTGCCTTAGTCTTGAACCACAAGTTGTTGAAACAGTCTGTCAGAAAGTGTCGAGACCATCTGTCTATCTGTGTCGACACAATTGACTTTGGTGTCGACACAGTCTTCAGTGATGTCGACTAAGTTGCCTTTGAGTCGACACAGCTTCTTCTGAAAATAACTTGGTCTTAACTCTTCAGTGTGTCGACACAAGTCCTGTGTGTCGACACAGTTGTTGTAGAATTATAACTTAGTAAGTGTCGACTTAGCCTTCAGGTGTCGACACATTCTGCTTTAATGTGTCGACTTAATCACAATGTGTCGACACATTCTGCTGGTGTCGACAAACTTGAGGTCGACTATTTTCTTCTGTGTCGACACATTCAGCTGATGTCGACAATCTTGAGATCGACTATATTCTTCTGTGTCGACACATTCTCCCAATGTTGAGGTCGACGCTTTTCTTCTGTGTCGACACAAATTCCCAGAGTTGTGTCGACTCTTTTCTTCTGTGTCGACACAAATTCCCAGTGATGTGTCGACTTACTTCTTCTGTGTCGACACTTTTTCCCAGTGTAGTTGTAGACTAACTGCTATGTGTCGACACTGCTTCCCAGTGTTGTGTCGACTCTTTTCTTCTGTGTGTCGACACTGCTTCCTCTGTGTCGACACTTGGACTTAGAATTTTTCTGCATACTTTATCAATTCTTCACCTGCACATGTCAACTTAAAACAACATCAAATACACCTTGATGTATATCATTGAGCTAGGTTGGGCTTCTTCAAATCAGGTACGCATTTTCCAATGTACCCAATAGAGCCGAGGGAAGATAGGAGAAGAGAAGAGCCCCGAGGGCAGGGGCAACAGCATGGGGGGGCCAGGGAGCCAAACAACCGACTGGGTTGGAGGCCTCAGGAGGGTCGCCCCCAGGGCCAGGGAGGACTTCAGGGAAGAGATAACTTCCGGGAGCCCAGAAGGCTGGAGCAGGGAGGATGGCGACAAGGACCAAGGGGTCATTTCCCACCGCCGCAGGAGGCTATGGAGGTGGGAAGGGGAAGAGGAAGAAGATTTCGGGGAGCCGGAAGAAGGGGAGGAGGAGAAGGAAGAGGGGGCAGAGTGGGGTTGCCTTATTGTGACTTCCATCAGGAGGAAGGTCACGCAACGGCCACATGCCCAGAGTTTCTGGAGATTAGAGGGGCCAGAGGGACCGGAAGGCAGGATCCGCCTGTAAGGATCGTTGAAGTACAGCGGGAAGAGGTGGAAGACAGATGTGAAGACAGGATTGACGTGGGGACCCGAGGAGGGATCAGAGTGATCCACGGGGGAGTAGGGATCGAGGCAACCCGCAAGGGGAGCCTTCAAACCATGTTCCGCCGAGGGGTCGCCTCGACCTCCCAGGCTCCCCCCCCAGAGGAGAAGATCACTTTCTCATCCGCGGATATGCCAGACTACGAGGATCCGTTCTGCGACGCGCTTGTGATCCAGACAGCGGTGGAGAACTACACCGTCTCCCGGATACTGGTGGATAATGGGAGCTCGGTGAATGTGATCTTCAAGAAGGCTTTCGATGAGATGAGGGTGGAAGGAAAAAGGGTCCTGGCTTCTGATGGACCGCTTTTTGGCTTCTCCGGCGAAAGGAAAGAGGTGGAAGGAGGAGTAGGCCTGCATGTGAGGCTTGGGGGTGTCTCACGGAACTGTCGGTTCGTAATCGTGGACGCCCCGAGTAGTTACAATGCCATCTTGGGGCGCCCCCTCATCAGCGCCTTTCGCTGTGTACCCTCCTCGTACCACCAATGCCTCAAGTTCAACAATGGAGGGGTGCAGGTTAGGATCAGGGGGGATCCGAAGATGGCAAGGCAATGCTATGTGACGGCGGTTAATACCGTGTCGTGGATGGCGGAGGCAGAGGAGTTGGAGAAGGGGATGGCTGAGCAGGAAGGGGTTGAGAAAGGGGAGGTAAGCCTGGGAGAGGCGATGGAGATTGTTGAGGAGTTGGCAGAGGTGGAGGAGATCAGCCTAGAAGAGGCGAGAGGAGTGATGGATGAAGAAGAGCAGAGGCAGGAGGAGAGTCTGGAGGAGGCGATGGAAGTCGATGAGGTTGGGGGAGAGGAGCTCGAGTTTGAGCAGGAGGAGGCAAGGGTAAGTTGGGAGCGGTCGGGGCTGGAGCCGGCCGAAGAAGTGGTGGAGATGGAGGTGCTTACAAGAGCGGGGGAGGCGCAAAGGATTCGGATCAGCGGAGGCTTGAGCCTCGAGGATCAGGAGCGGATGCGAGCCTGCATCCAAAGCAACGTCGACATCTTCGCTTGGAGCGCGGCAGACATGCCGGGCATCGACGCGGACGTGGCCTGTCATCGCTTGAACCTGGATCCCAGAGCCCGCCCCATACGCCAAAAGATGAGGGCCATCGCCACCAAGCTAGAAGCCCCCATCCGAGAGGAGGTCCAAAAGCTCCTGGACGCAGGCTTCATCTCAGAGATCCAGTATCCAGGCTGGATCTCCAATGTGGTAATGGTGAAGAAGGGAGGAGGAAAATGGCGCATGTGTGTTGATTTTTCGTTATTAAATAAATCATGTCCCAAGGATTGCTACCCCTTGCCTCGAATCGACGCGCTGGTTGACTCAGCCGTTGGTTTTTCTCTTATGAGTTTTTTAGATGCATTTTCAGGTTATCACCAGATCCGGATGCACCCTCCTGATGTCAAGGATGTTTCCTTCATCACGAGAGAGGGATGCTTCAGCTATAAGATGATGCCCTTCGGATTGAAGAACGCAGGGGCGACATACCAACGTATGATGGATCGAATCTTTCGAGATCAAAGGGGAAGGAACCTGGAGGTCTATGTGGATGACCTCATGGTCAAGAGCAAGTGTGTTGATTCCCACCTGCGAGACTTGGAGGAGACATTTGCCACCCTGCGAAGGTTCAAGATGAGGTTGAACCCCTTGAAGTGTGTCTTCGGGGCTAGTCGCGGGAAATTCCTCGGACACCTCTTGACTCCCGCGGGGGTAGAGCCTAACCCCGATAAGGTTCAGGCTATCCTAGACCTGGAATCGCCTCGCAGTGCCAAGGAGGTCCAGCGCTTGACCGGGAAGTTGGCCGGGCTGAGCAGGTTCCTCTCTCGGTCAGGGGATAGATGTTCCTCTTTCTTCAAGGTACTTCATGGCAACCAAGCATTCGAATGGACGGCCGAGTGTGAAGAGGCTTTTCAGGGGCTGAAGAGGCAACTCTCCCAAGCTCCGTTACTTCAAAGCCCGAAGGAGGGGGAGGACCTAGCCTTGTATCTCGGAGTGGGAGGAGAGGCAGTGAGCTCCGTCTTGGTTAGGGAAGAGGGGAAGAAGCAATTACCCGTCTATTATGTAAGCCGAATCTTAAAAAAGGCGGAGATCCGATACCCCATCCTGGAGAAGCTAGCGTATGCTTTGGTCATCTCAGCTAGGAAGCTTCGCCCTTACTTTCAAGCACACTCGATTAGGGTGGTAACAGACCATCCCCTTTGCAAGGTCTTGGAGGGGGTGGAACATTCAGGAAGGTTGGCGAAGTGGTCCATCGAGCTAAGCGAGTTTGACATCTCTTTCGTCCCGAGGCTCTCCATCAAAGCCCAGGCCGTAGCGGATTTTCTGGCAGACTATGTTACCGAGGCCGAGACTGAAGAGCCAAGGCCGCAAGAAGCGTGGAAGATGGTGGTCGACGGGGCCTCAGGAAGGCACTCCCTGGGAGGAGGTGTGGTGTTGGTAAGCCCTCAGGGAGTTACCATAGAGCAAGCAGTGACTTTCTACTTCCCTGTAACCAACAACCAAGCAGAGTATGAGGCTGTGATCGCTGGCCTTCGCCTGGCAAAGGAGCTGGAAATCCAGGATGTGGAGGCCTTCACCGACTCGATGGTGGTAGCATCACAGATCCGAGGCGAGTTTGAGGCCCGGGAGCCGACTCTCGCGAGGTATCTATCTAAGGTAAGAGCCCTCATTGGGGGTTTTCGTTCATTCTCTATTCAACATGTCCCCAGGGAGGAAAGCGCGGCAGCTGATCGATTAGCGAAGTTCGGGCCTCGGGGAGGAGGTACCCTAACCGAACTGTTCCGACCAGCCATTGAAGAGGGGGAGTTGATGGAAGTGAATCGGCGGTCCTCATGGGTGGATCCGTTGGTGACTTTCCTGACCACGGGAGAACTGTCGGAAGAAGTTAAGGATGCAAAGAGCTTTAGGCACAAGGCGGCTCATTACCTGATGCTGGAGGGGAGCTTGCATCGGAAGATGCTGTCAGGGCTCCTCGCGAGATGCGTAACCGAGGAGGAAGTCCCGAGGATCCTGAAAGAGGTGCATTCTGGAGAATGCGGCAGTCATTCAGGGGGAAGGACATTGGAAGCAAGGGTGGTAAGGCAGGGATATTTCTGGAGGACCTTAAGGAAGGATACAGCTGAATTCGCAAGGAGGTGTCAGAAGTGCCAAGTACACGCTCCTCTCCAGCTCTTGCCCGCCCAAAGGCTTCGAAGCATCACGGCGCCATGGCCCTTCGCCATTTGGGGAATGGATCTGGTTGGACCCTTTCCCCCAGCTAGCGGGCAGAGGAGGTTCCTCCTAGTTATGATTGATTACTTCTCCAAATGGCTGGAGATCAAGCCGTTAACCAAGGTAACCTCCCAGGTCATCAGAAACTTCGTTTGGGGGAAATCATTTGCAGGCACGGATTGCCCCAAGCGATAGTGACGGACAACGGTCCTCAGTTTGCCAGCGAAGAATTCATTAGTTTCTGCACCCAATTGGGAATTGACCTCAGGTTCGCCTCCGTCCATCATCCACGGAGCAATGGCCAGGTGGAGGCGGCAAACAAAGTCATTGTCAACTTGCTCAAAAAGAAGGTGGAAAACCTGAAGGGTAGCTGGGTGGAACAGCTCCCTTCCGTCCTGTGGGCCTTGCGAACAACTCCGAACACGGCCACAGGAGAGACCCCCTTCAAGCTCTCTCATGGGTGTGAGGCCGTCCTCCCTGTGGAGTTCGAGGTTCGGTCCCCGAGGGTCGCGGCCGCAGCTGAGGGAAGCGAAGCTTGGAGGGTGGAGAATGAGGAAGGGTTGCGCCTCTCATTAGATATGGTGGAAGAACTGCGGGATGTTGCCGCTATCAGGCAAGAAGAAATAAAACGGCGAATGGCCCGGTACTTCGATAAGCACATCAGAGTCAAGCAATTCGCCGAGGGGGATCTAGTACTGAAAAAGGTCGACGCTACGGGAAGGTCGGCCGCGGTTGGTAAGCTCAACCCTAGCTGGGAAGGGCCTTACATAGTAGAGAAGGCTCTGGTTAGCGGAGGCTATTATCTCCAGGATGCGGAGGGAAGGACCTTGAGTCACACCTGGAATGGTGATGACCTGAAGCGCTTCTACCCGTAGGAGGGAAAGAAGGATTGTAATATTGTAAACAACTATTGCATTTTCAATAAGTTATTTCAGAATATTGACTATCGCTGAGTGAGCTATCTTTACGTTTTTGTTTTAACTGACTATGACTCCTCGTCTCAGTGATAGGATAGGCCTGGTTGAAGGAATCTTCATCAACACCCCGAGCTCGGCTCGGCCCCAGGTAGACCCGCTGCGCAGGCTCTCATCAAGCTGGCAGGTCCGAAGGCTCGCCTGTGGGGGAAAGGTTGGCTCTTGTGATACTTTGTTCTTAGCCACTTCTACGACACCCCGAGCTCGGCTCGGCCCCAGGTAGACCCGCTGCGCAGGCTCTCATCAAGCTGGCAGGTCCGAAGGCTCGCCTGTGGGGGAAAGGTTGGCTCTTGTGATACTTTGTTCTTAGCCACTTCTACGACACCCCGAGCTCGGCTCGGCCCCAGGTAGACCCGCTGCGCAGGCTCTCATCTAGCTGGCAGGTCCGAAGGCTCGCCTGTGGGGGAAAGGTTGGCTCTTGTGATACTTTGTTCTTAGCCACTTCTACGATACCCCGAGCTCGGCTCGGCCCCAGGTAGACCTGCTGCGCAGGCTCTTATCAAGCTGGCAGGTCCGAAGGCTCGCCTGTGGGGGAAAGGTTGGCTCTTGTGATACTTTGTTCTTAGCCACTTCTACGACACCCCGAGCTCGGCTCGGCCCCAGGTAGACCCGCTGCGCAGGCTCTCATCTAGCTGGCAGGTCCGAAGGCTCGCCTGTGGGGGAAAGGTTGGCTCTTGTGATACTTTGTTCTTAGCCACTTCTACGACACCCCGAGCTCGGCTCGGCCCCAGGTAGACCCGCTGCGCAGGCTCTCATCAAGCTGGCAGGTCCGAAGGCTCGCCTGTGGGGGAAAGGTTGGCTCTTGTGATACTTTGTTCTTAGCCACTTCTACGACACCCCGAGCTCGGCTCGGCCCCAGGTAGACCCGCTGCGCAGGCTCTCATCAAGCTGGCAGGTCCGAAGGCTCGCCTGTGGGGGAAAGGTTGGCTCTTGTGATACTTTGTTCTTAGCCACTTCTACGACACCCCGAGCTCGGCTCGGCCCCAGGTAGACCCGCTGCGTAGGCTCTCATCAAGCTGGCAGGTCCGAAGGCTCGCCTGTGGGGGAAAGGTTGGCTCTTGTAATACTTTGTTCTTAGCCACTTCTACGACACCCCGAGCTCGGCTCGGCCCCAGGTAGACCCGCTGCGCAGGCTCTCATCAAGCTGGCAGGTCCGAAGGCTCGCCTGTGGGGGAAAGGTTGGCTCTTGTGATACTTTGTTCTTAGCCACTTCTACGACACCCCGAGCTCGGCTCGGCCCCAGGTAGACCCGCTGCGCAGGCTCTCATCAAGCTGGCATGTCCGAAGGCTCGCCTGTGGGGGAAAGGTTGGCTCTTGTGATACTTTGTTCTTAGCCACTTCTACGACACCCCGAGCTCGGCTCGGCCCCAGGTAGACCCGCTGCGCAGGCTCTCATCAAGCTGGCAGGTCCGAAGGCTCGCCTGTGGGGGAAAGGTTGGCTCTTGTAATAAAGTTTGGCTCTTGTAATACTTTGTTCTTAGCCACTTCTACGACACCCCGAGCTCGGCTCGGCCCCAGGTAGACCCACTGCGCAGGCTCTCATCAAGCTGGCAGGTCCGAAGGCTCGCCTGCGGGGGATAGGTGGAGTCCTTGACTTTTTGATCCTTGGTTCTTGGTTGGTAGTTACTACGTTACAACGAGCTCGGCTCGAACCCCGGTAGACCCGCTGCGCAGGCTCCCATATAAGCTAGCAGGTCCGACGGCTCGCCGGTGGGGTAGGGGTTTAATTGGTTGGAAAAATACGAGGGAAGGGCCCTGACCTAGACTGAAGGCAAGGCCCTAAAGGTCTCGGCCAGTAAGGGTCTCGCCCCAAAGGCCTCGGCCAGTAAGGGTCTCGGCTCAAAGGTCGCGGCCAGTAAAGGTCTCGGTCGAAGGGGGGGTTCTCGCAAAAGGAGGCTCCCGGCAGACCTGGGCAGGATGACTTAATCAACGGCGCAAGGTTCCCGCCTAACTGATATCTAAGGAAGGTCACCCTAAAGAGACTAAGGGTCTCGGCGGGAGCTCGCGCGGAAGCCGTTCGGCAGAGTAATATACGTTTAAAACACAATGACAGTGAAAAATGAAACATTACTTTATATAAAGTTAATTACAGAAGTGAGGAGCTTCTCGCTCATTACAAAAGGGTATTCAAAATAAAAGACACCTTAAGGGGACGCGCTGTAATCCCCACTGGTGCTCTCGCTGGAGTCATCGCCAGAGCCCTCTTCGGATGTCTCGCCAACGGCGGTAGAAGACCTCAGGGCGTCTGAGAGAGGCGAGTCCGGCGCGCCCGGGGGTTTGGGAACTGGGTCGTAGAGCCAAGGGAGAAGTTGGCGAGCGTCGATGGTCGCGCCGTCCTCCCGGAGCAGCTCGACGTCTCGCAGCGTCTCGAGCGTCAGCTTGACGGTCGCCTGAGCGTTGGCTTGAAGCAGCTTGTCCACGTCATACTCCGAGAGGTAACGACTCCGCAGCCTCGCATCTAGCTCCGGAGGCGGGACCTTCGCCAGCTCTGCGCGGAGCTGTTCCCTCAAGAGGACGCTCTCGCAGCGCGCGTTGGCCAGCTCTGCGCGAAGCTCCCTGACTTGGGCAGAATCCTGCAAAAGGATTAAAAGAATTCAGTCTAGACACATTACACAGTGGTAACTTCGGGGGAACGGGGGCAAGGGTTCAGGAGGATCTCACCTACCTCGGTCGCAGGGCGCAGAGACAGCGCCAGTCTAGCATCCGCGAGCTCCTGTTGAGCTCTCGCGAGTTCTTCTTCCGCGGCGTGCGCGCGAGCCACCGCGTCCTCCCTCGCCTTGCGCATATCAGTGAAGTTCTTGTCAATGGTGATACTTCGACGCGCACACATATGCGTGAGCTCGAACGCGCGCAATAGGGCCCGGGTGGCGTCGAAGGCTAGAAGGCGGGTGGACATCTGGTCAAACACGCCGGCATCCTCCCGGCTGTAGAGACCATACCCAAGCGAGAAGGCCTCGCCGGTCACATTCTCCCCCTCCGCCCATCTGGGAAGGAGGGTCGAAACCCTGATCGAGTTTGACTCAGGGTCCCATTCCATCTGAGGCTTCCCCTCCGAGTCGGCGTATCTAACGCCGAAGCCAAAGTTCCGGTGCCCTCTCGGCACCTCCGGGGGCGGGACGCTGGCGGAGGTTTCGGCGGCGACCACTTCTCCACCAGCCTCGCTTGCGGCCGATATATTCCTGGCGGAAGCCTCGGCACGGCTCTTGGCGGCGGCATCCATCTCGCTGGCCATCTGAAGGATCGCTTCAAAGGACCTGCCCTCGGGAGGAGGTTGGACGGGCGAGACCGCCAACGATTTTCCCTTCTCGGCAGCAGAAGGCTTGGGCCTCTTCAGCGCGCGGAGAGGAGGAAGGGTGGCCTTTCGCTTCTTGGCCGGTGGCGGCATGGAAGGAGCTGGATCTTCTCGGCAGGCGCTGGCGCTAGCTTCCGCAAGCGCAAGGGAGCCTCTCGCCGCCAGACCCTCAACACCCCGGCCTTCAGCAAAGGGTTGGCGCAGAGGGACCTCCCGCTCTCCTGCAAAGTTAAAACGCTTTAGCACTTCAGCGCAAGAAAATCTTTGATAAAAAAGGGAATCTGAGGCGAGACCGTACCTTCGCCCGAGTGAACAAGTGGGAGGGAGTCGACGTCCCGCCGAAGATAGGGGACGTCGAACTCCTTGGTCCCGAAGAATTCCAGGATTGCGCTCTCGCGCGATCCCAGAGCGGGCGGCTTGTAGGCAGCGTCTTCATACTGGACGGGCTGAAGCGGGACGTTGCCGAAGTCCCCGCTGACGTAAACGAACTTCTCGCCCCAATGGTGGTGCTTGTTGGCGAGACCGGTAACCTCGAGCTGTTGTCCAGAGAAGAAAACTACCCCCCCCCCCTTGGCATGGAAGTTGAATAGCTTCCGGAAGATAGGCAGGCTAAACTCGATCCTCTCGGATCGCATATAGCATATGAATGCTATAAGTATCGCGACTGAGTTCGGGTTTAGCTGTGCGGGAACCACCCCATAATAGCGGAGAGCTAGCCGAACCTCCGGCCAAAGGGGGAGGCGGAAGCCCACCTCGAAATGCTCGAGGGGGATGGCAAGCTCTCCCACCCCGGGAGTATTCACCCTATCGTGATTCCCCGGGTTCCGCGCCGAGAAGCCGGCAGGAACGTAGCGGTCGACGATCATGTTGTATTCGTCGAGGGTGAGCTTGCAGGAAGGGAAGAGGTGTTTCTGGAAGGCTTCCGCACAATGGGCGCGACCCTTGTTCTCGCCAGGCATGGCTAGTTCGTGAGTAAGAGCGAGAGCTGGAGGGGGGTCGAAGCGGAAGCAGGAACGCGAGAGCACGGAGGGAAGGCTGAGGTTCCGGATCGAAGAAGTAAATGCGGTTGGTAGACTTCTCTATTTATAGGGAATCGTAATCATCATGAGTTCATCCGGCAGAGAGAGAAAGTGACAGCGGAGTACAACTGTCAGAATCCGGGCTAACGACGCCTCGGTTCTCCCCCTCAGGATGACAGCGGTCAACGGTCGCTTCGGGTTTCGACGCGACTACCTGGATTGGCGCAAGCCTCCTAGATTGGCGCAAGCCTCCTAGACCGGCGCAAGCCTCCTAGGTTAACGCAAACCTCCTAGATTGGCGCAAGCCTCCTAGACCGGCGCAAGCCTCCTAGGTTAACGCAAACCTCCTAGATTGGCGCAAGCCTCCTAGACCGGCGCAAGCCTCCTAGACCGGCGCAAGCCTCCTAGGTTAACGCAAACCTCCTAGATCAGCGCAAGCATCCTAGATTGGTGTAAGCGTCTTAATTAAAAAGCCTCGCAGAGCGATAAAAAGAAAAAGGAAAAGAGAGACATGAGTAGAAGCGGGATTCTCGCTAGCGCAAGCTGGATAAAACTTAATTAGTAATAATGTTTATTACAGACATTGAAAAAGAAAAAAAAGAAGAAAAAAGAGATACATTGAGATTCAGAGCGTGAAGGCTAGTAGGGCTTCCAGCTCCATCGTCCCCGTTCTCGCCGCCTAGTTCTTGGGGGCGCCAACGGGTTGAAGTAAGACGATAGCGTGGTACACCCAAGGTTGATCCGCCTGGCGTAATCCCGGATCTGCGAGATGCACCTCCCTGGCGAAGACTCGGCGGAAGGCCCGCGCGGGCGATCAGTCTCGCCCAAGAAGAAATCCCGCTCCAGAGCCTCCAGCCTTTGCTCCACAGATTCGCGGAATGCTTTCGCCGCGGCAGTATGGGCACGGTCTCGCCGGACAAGCTTGGCCAGAATGACCGAGATCTTCCTCCGTCTCCCCTTCGCGCTCCCAGCACTGTTCAGGGTTTCCTCTATCTCGCCAGATGAAGGGAGGGGGGACTCTTCATCCACTTCTTCCTCGTCTTCTTCTTCCTCTTCTTCTCCTTCCTCGTTGACTCCCGACCGCAAGCCAGGATCACCTGCGGAAGAAACACACGAGAATTTTGGTCAAGGCATGACAATCGACAGTCCAGAAAAGTTTTCGCATACCTGCGGCTGGGCGAGAACCGTCAACCAAAGTTGGACGAGAAGGCCCGGCCCCTCCGTTGGTTCCATAAAGGAGGTGAAGAGGCTTGCCCAGCCCCGGGCGGAAGGGCTCGCGCACGATGATCCCGGCCTGGCCGGAAGCATGAGGGGAGTTGTCTTCTCTCAAGGGACGATCAGCATCCTTGAGAGTAGCGGAAGGTTCAGAAGCCGCCCCTCCCACCTGCAGGATAGGATTGGCCACCGCGGGAGGCACTTCGACGGTTCTCGCTTCATCTTCCTGGGTGGTTAGACCCGGGTCGGCGGGAGCTGGCACTGCGAGAAGACGGTTCAGAAAAGAAAGGGTCGGGTTGAAATATTGACAAGGGAAAATGTACCTATCGTTCCGGTCTCGGCTGGAGGAATCCTCTCCGAGACCCGTGTTTGGTCCTCTGGGGGATGAGCGGGTAGGTTCGAAGAGCTGGGCGGAATTTCGGCGTCATTATTGGGAGCGGACTCCTGCGAAAGCATACTTTAATCATCGAATCTAATGCACAGTCAGCTCGGTAGACACGGGCGAAAGGCTTACCTTCTGTGGGGAAGGATCTCCCGCAGGATTGGGAGTGGGGGAAGGAGGATCCCTGTTCTCGCGAGAAAGGTCCCGCCGGACCGCCTTCGCCCTTTTCTTTTCCTTCTTCTTCAGCTCCGAAGGCCCGGCGGTTGAAGTCTTTTTCGCTAACCATGGAGCCACCGCCGCACAGTTAGCCAAGGCCCGCGCTTGGGCAGCGGCTAATCGGTCTTGGAGGTCTTGCGGAAGCGGTTTGGCAGCACGTTTGGGATGCATGGTAAGCTCGCGCAAAGGTCCCAAGGGGCGAGAGCTCAGTCGTAAAAACAGTATTTCAAGGGCGAGGCATATGGTCGCCTATCGGTGCATATTTATAGCCGCAGTAGGACCCACCAAAAGATTCCCCTGGTTAGTTGGCACGTGTCCAGCGAATGTTTCGGGGGTTGGACTTGTCTTGTCGAGCGCAGGGCTAGCTCGAAAAGAGCGGGGATTGTGTACAACCCCATATTCGCTGGGAGGGACCCAAAGGCTTCAACAGTCAGGACTGGGTTAGTCTCAGGCTAACCTCGGGTTAACCCTGAGGCATGCTTGTGGAGTTCTCGCCCTATAGGAGCTCTCGCCAAGGGCAGGCGAAAGCTGAGGGAACCAGGGCAGATAGTCGACCTCGCGGCAGGAGAGATCGTCGACCGACCAGGGCAGATGGTCGACCTCTCGGCAGGAGAGATCGTCGAACGACCGAAGCAGAGGGCCTGACCACGGAAGCTTCCGCCTTAGGGCTGGCTCCCGCCCAGGGGAGGCGAGAAGGCCCCAGGTAGGCCTTCGGTCGCAATAGTTTAAAGACCGTAAAGAGCGCGAACCTCCCTGGCAAGGGGTCTCGCCAAGGTTGGCCCGGGTGGGGGGTCCAGCGAGAGCCTTCTCGGCCAGGGTTCTCGCCAAGTGGGCCCACGTGGTAGGGCCCGGCGCTCGTAAAGGGGATTAGTTTATAACGTATATTATCCCGAGGTAAAATTACCCAAATGCCATTGGAATGACAGCGGGATTTGGCTATTGGCAGACCCCTCAGGGGTATTTCAGTATTTTCAGGTCAAAGGAAGACTATAAAAAGACCCATAGGGGCTCTTTGGAAGGCAGGCTTATCATTTTTTCCTCCCACTCTAGTGCCTTCTGAAGAGCTCCCAGCCCAGCATTTGGCTTTGGAGGGGAATCTCTCAGAGATCTTCCGGGTGTGTGGTGGGACCTCCCAGCTGAGGCTTTGGGTCTGTGTTAGGGCCTTAGCAGCCTGTCAGGGGTCGAGGTTTGAGAGAAGTAGGCATTGACTGCACTTTGGTTCGTGAACATTTGTTGAGGTTATTTTTGGCTTCAACAGCGGCAGGGAGATCGGCCGCTGTGGGAAAACTCCATCCAAATTGGGAGGGCCCCTACATTGTATATGAGGTCTTAAAATTAGGGGGGTATCGCCTCCAAGATGTAAAAGGGGATACCCTCAGCCACACTTGGAATGGCGATGATCTGAAACGTTTTTACCCTTGAAAATATTGTAGGTACTCTTATTCCATGAATAAAAAAGAATCTCATTATCATATCTTGTGCTTTTGCAAAACTATGATGGCAGGAGGGCTCGCGATTCAAAGCCCAATAGGCAAATGTTTCTAAGTCTTCTCGCTCTGGGGTTTGGTCTCGTCACTCCCCTGCCAGGCTTCCACCTTGTCGGCACGGCTGAGTTTCGATGGACACCGCTATTACCCTAGGGCTGAGCCCGGAGGATGTTCAACACCCGCCCTCAGGCTCTCACCTAGCTGACTGGCCCGGTGGTAGCACCCGGGAAAGGCAAATTTTTCTAAGTCCTCTAGCTCTGGGGTTAGGTCTCGTCACTCCCCTGCTAGGCTTCCACCTAGTTGGCATGGCTGAGTTTCGATGGACTCGCTATGACCCTGGGGCTGATCTCGGAGGATGTTCAACACCTGCCCTTAGGCTCTCACCTAGCTGACTTGCCCGGTGGTAGCACCCGGGATAGGCAAATATTTCTAAGTCTTCTCGCTATGAGGTTAGGTCTCGTCACTCCCCTGCCAGGCTTCCACCTAGTCGACACGACTGAGTTTCGATGGACATCGCTATGACCCTGGGGCTGAGCCCGGAGGATGTTCAATACCCTCCCTCAGGCTCTCACCTAGCTGACTGGCCTGGTGGTAGCACCCGGGATAGGCAAATGTTTCTAAGTCTTCTCGCTCTGGGGTTAGGTCTCGTCACTCCCCTGCAAGGCTTCCACCTAGTTGGCACAGCTGAGTTTCGATGGACATCGCTATGACCCTGGGGCTGAGCCCGGAGGATGTTCAACACCCGCGCTCAGGCTCTCACATAGCTGACTGGCCCGGTGGTAGCACCCGGGATAGGCAAATGTTTCTAAGTCTTCTCGCTCTGGGGTTAGGTCTCATCACTCCCCTACCAGGCTTCCACCTAGTTGGCACGGCTGAGTTTCGATGGATGTCGCTATGACCCTGGGGCTGAGCCCGAAGGATGTTCAACACCCGCCCTCAGGCTCTCACCTAGCTGACTTGCCCGGTGGTAGCACCCGAGATAGGCAAATGTTTCTAAGTCTTCTCGCTCTGGGGTTAGGTCTCGTCACTCCCTTGCCAGGCTTCCACCTAGTTGGCACGGCTGAGTTTTGATGGACATCGCTATGACCCTGGGGATGAGCCCGGAGGATGTTAAACACCCGCCCTCAGGCTCTCACCTAGCTGACTGGCCCGGTGGTAGCACCCGGGATAGGCAAATGTTTTTAAGTCTTCTCGCTCTGGGGTTAGGTCTCGTCACTCCCCTGCCAGGCTTCCACCTAGTTGGCACGGCTGAGTTTCGATGGACATCGCTATGACCCTGGGGCTGAGCCTGGAGGATGTTCAACACCCGCCCTCAGGCTCTCACCTAGCTGACTGGCCCGGTGGTAGCATTCGGGATAGGCAAATATTTCTAAGTCTTCTCGCTCTGGGGTTAGGTCTCGCCACTCCCCTGCCAAGCTTCCACCTAGTTGGTACGACTGAGTTTCGATGGACATCGGTATGACCCTGGGGCTGAGCCCGGAGGATGTTCAACACCCGCTCTCAGGCTCTCACCTAGCTGACTGGCCCGGTGGTAGCACACGGGATAGACAAATGTTTCTAAGTCTTATCGCTCTGGGGTTAAGTCTCGTCACTCCCCTGCCAGGCTTCCACCTAGTTGGCACGGCTGAGTTTCGATGGACGTCGCTATGACCCTGGGGCTGAGCCCGGAGGATGTTCAACATCCGCCCTCAGGCTCTAACCTAGCTGACTGGCCCGGTGGTAGCACCCGAGATAGACAAATGTTTCTAAGTCTTCTCGCTCTGGGGTTAGGTCTCGTCACTCCCCTGCCAGGCTTCCACCTAGTTGGCACGGCTGAGTTTCGATGGACATCGCTATGACCCTGGGGCTGAGCCCGGAGGATGTTCAACACCCGCCCTCAGGCTCTCACCTAGCTGACTGCCCGGTGGTAGCACCTGGGATAGGAAAATATTTCTAAGTCTTCTCGCTCTGGGGTTAGGTCTCGTCACTCCCCTGCCAGGCTTCCACCTAGTTGGCACGGCTGAGTTTCGATGGACATCGCTATGACCCTGGGGCTGAGCCCGGAGGATGTTCAACACCCGCCCTCAGGCTCTTACCTAGCTGACTGGCCCGGTGGTAGCACCCGGGATAGGCAAATGTTTCTAAGTCTTCTCGCTCTGGGGTTAGGTCTCGTCACTCCCCTGCCAGGCTTCCATCTAGTTGGCACAACTGAGTTTCGATGGACATTGCTATGACCATGGGGCTGATCCCGGAGGATGTTCAACACCCGCCCTCAGGCTCTCACCTAGCTGACTGGCCCGGTGGTAGCACCCGGGATAGGCAAATGTTTCTAAGTCTTCTCGTTCGGGGGTTAGGTTCCATCACTCCCCTGTCAGGCTTCCACCTAGGGTGCACGGCTGAGTTGGTCCAATAAAAGCACCCAGGGGCAAGCTCGCTAGCCAAGACGGTGAGTTTGGGATATTCTGCCCCTCCAGCTCGCTACCAAGGAAGTCCTGGTCCCGTCTCGGACTTAGGGGCGGGGGCAGTTCCCTCAAGCGAGTCCGACCTCGCCGCAAGCACCGGTAACATCAGCGAGTACAGCTATGGCCGGCGCCTCTGGTCTCGCCGCAAGCGCTCGTCCTAACTCAAAGGCATCCTATAGACAAGGTCGGACTCGGCAGGATCGCCTAAAGGGGTATCACGTGCGCAGGTACAATGTCGCAAGTAAGCTTAAATAAAATATAAAAAAATTGTGCGAAAATTGTTTGTTTTACTATTATAATTACAAGGTGAGGCTTGCCTCGACAAGATACAAGGGAAAAAAGAAAGAAAAAATGGAGGAGCCCAGTCAGCTCTCGTCTTCCTCCCCTGCGCGACAATCCTCCTCGCCGCCAAGCCAGGTGACCTTCTCTCCCACCCCTGCGAAGAGCGAGTCGAAGCTGTCTTCTTTCTCGCTGAGCGGGCTGGGTGGGAACAAGGTCGGCAGGAGATCTCGGACGGTGACTCCTTCGCAACCTTCCGCCAAAATCCCCGTCCCCCGCATGGCCTTTAGGAGACACTCGGCAGACTCAATGGAGTTGACTCGCAGTCGCTCTGCGATGTCAGCCTCGCCAAAGACCATAGGCCTCTTGTAGGGGAAGGGTGGCTCGCTGGCGCCTGGAGGAATGAGAGCTTCAGCCTGGCGGAGGACCTCGCCGTGGAGCTCCTTGTTCTTCTCCTTCAACCCCTTCTCCTCCATCCTCAGCTGGGCAGCAAAAGCCTCTTGCTCGCGAGAGCGCTTCCTCTGCTCGGCAAGCTGAGCTTATAGCTGAGCCACCTCGCCTCGCAGCGCACTGGCGGCTTCGGCATCCTGCGGGGGTAGAGTTCAGAACAAGTGCAAGAATAATCTTTTCTAAGTAAGATGAGCAGAGATATCCAGTGATTACCAAGCCACCAGCAGATTTTGCAAGTAGAGTGTTGGCAAGGCCGAACCGCCTTTCCGCATCGGCCGCGCTCTCCTTTTCCAGGTCACGCTCCTGCTCGGCGGTCAGCAAGGCATTGTTTAGCTGGAAGCCGCAGAGGACCATCATGTGATGAAGCTCGAAGGCCCGCAGATAGGCCTGCAACCCCTCATGGCCGAGCTGGGGGGGGGGGTTAGTGTTGGGTTTCTCTAAGAGGTTGGCACAACACTTGTGCACGCAGCGGAAGTAATAAAATCTAGAACAATCCAAAGAGATTGGATCGGGCCATGCATGTTGAATCAAGAAGTTAATACAATAAGGCAAAAAAATACCTTTTGGGTGTTGAGTCACAACTCAACAAAGATGCTCCAAATGTGATTCCTTATCGGTGGCGAGTTCCACGTAGAATAATATCTACGTCTCTGCAGAAATCCACACGAGCGGGAGAACCCCGAGCTTTGTCGCACGAAGGATCGGGAGGAAAGTCGACCGCACCTTGCAACTCCACGGACTGCTAGGTCCGCGCCAGGAGAGGCAATACCGATGACGATCGTCGGAAATGGGAAGGTCAGCAGAGCAGACGCGGCGGTGGAACACTTCCGTCGGCGGTGTTCGGGATTCGACAGGTCGGAACAGCAGCGGAACACTTCCGTCGGTTTCCGATCGGCCGCAGGATAGGTCGCCGGAGAGGAGGTGGTCGGCGGAGCGAACAGCCGGCGGTGGAACGTTTCCGTCCGGCAGAATCGGGAGATCGGCGGATCGGGAGATTCGGCAGAACACTTTCCGTCGGCTCGATCCATCAACGGGAAAAATCCCGATGAATGATAATCTCTATTTTCCCAAAACCCTAAGTGTCCTATTTATACCAAAGGCACAAACAGTTCATAGGAATCGCTATCCGCAGGCCACCAAAGATAGGGTTTCTGGACCGTTCGGCGAGAATCACATCCAGATTCGGCGAGAATCAGTCGGCGAGAATCACCTCAAGATCCGGCGAGAATCAGTCGACGAGAATCGGTCGCAGAATCGGCGAGAATCAGACGCAGAATCGGCGAGAATCGAACAGTTCGATTCTCGACGATTATGCCTTAGTCGGCGAGACATACACGATGACTCCCGTCGATTCTCGTTGATTTTGCCATAGTCGACGAGTCATACTCGACGACTCCAGTCGACTCTCGACAAATTTCCCTTGGCAACATTTGCCTGACTCCCCATACAGTAGGGTGATTGGTAACCCTTACCAACACAGTTAATCTTCCAATTTCTCCACATGCTCTTATGTGCGACCCTGCAGGCTCATATCGCGTTGGCAGTGAGATTACATGTTTGACCACTTCTAGATCACCATGGTAACTCCAACAGTCTCCCACTTGATCTTGAAAGTATCAAACCAAGAACTTTACAAACAATGAGCGGCATCTAGCAATGCATCATTGCTCCCCAAGCAATAAGAGTTCATAACTCATAAGCCTTCATGACCAATGTATCAGCGTTGTCTTTGTCCCTTTGTCCCTTATATCCAGAAAGAACTAGAGGCATGGACCGTGTCACCCTCGTAATAGCTCAATCCAAGTTTCTTGATTCAGGACAGACTTCCAGAGAATGGTGAGTCCAATATCACATATTGACTCAACCAAGCATGGCCATGCATTTCTCAGTCCAGTTCCATCAAGGGGCCCATGGATGCAACTCCTGTCATACAGAGGACAAATTCCATATCTGCTCACACACAAACACCCAAATGATTCGTAACATGCCCAACAACCACCCTTATCATCAACCTTTCTCAAGGAAGACTTTAGATGGCATCAAAGCACGCTCTTCCTCACTTGATGAATGCTGTGACTTCAGGTCAAAGGACCACAACACCATTGTCAATTGAGACCTACTCGTGACACGATTGAATGACAATCCACAAAGTAGTCTCAGGTGGGGTCTGTCCAGTACAACTTGTTCACTAACAAGTACCCACGTGATGACTTGATATCACAATATCATGACCTGTGAGAACTGGTCATCAGTCAACACACGTGCTAGTCTTAAGGTGTCATCATCACCCTTAGTTTCTATGATGATACAACGACCAGGGACCTTTTAAGAATGAAGCTTCAAATAAATCATAGGCTCTCACATTCAAGTCATGTACTTGATGGGTGGCCGGGAAAAAGGGCTCGAATACGTTCCAGTTCGGGCTAATCACAGTCCATGGCTGGAGGAAGAAGATGACCAGGAGGCGTTGGTTCTGCTTCAAGATTCGTGCTGGATCATGTTTATTAAATTCTGAAATTTCTGTCCTGTTTATTGGACTCTTTTAAATTAAATATTAAAAATACTTAGGCCCTCCTACAGAAAATATGGCCAATATCAAAGTTGTAGCCCGTGAAGTCTAGTTTATTTTAAAATTTGTTTGAACCCATTGGGGTAAGTGGTTTGACCACAACACCCATTTTGGTGGGGGTCTATACATAGGCTTGACCAGAACTTTGTTTAAGTGCCCCCCACCAATCCAGCCATCCAAATGACTTGAAATTTTGAAGGGAGGTCACTCTTACCTATACCTAGAAAATATCCAAAAATGGGATTTTTTGGAGAACATTTTTCTATAGTTTTTGTAATTATTTAATAAACCATAATTAAATTAATTAAGGGGCCTAATTACCTCCAAGGTGTCCCAAGTTTTGGTAAATGGTCCTTAGGGTCAGTATAAGGCTCTGGATAAAATTTCATCTCATTTAGAGATGATTTAGTTTGGAATTTTGCAAACCTTAGCCTTGCCATAATAATGGTATTTTGGTCAAAGTGCTCTTTTTGGTGTTTGAGTGGTCAAATCCCCTCAACAGAGGCTGATATTTTGGCCACCGATTTTATATGGCATGTAACTTCCTCCAATGGGATTTGGGGTGGTTTGGGGTAGGGTAGCCCTAGAACCCTAGGATAGGCTCCTTTTTTGGAGATTTTTAAGGTTTGAAGGTCATGGGGTCAAATGTCCTTGGAATGACTTGAGACTTGGTGGAAGGGATCCTAGGGTGGCTATGGTCCTCTGGTTGAAGTTTTTTTGTAATTTGGAAGCCTTTAACCCCCTCAAATCCCTAATTCTAGTTTAGGGCACAAGCCCAATAGTTGGGTTTAGGCAATCAAAACACCTCACAATAACTTGAAACATGAGCATGGTATTTCTCTGATAAAAAGAGTCCTAAAATAATTTTGGTGGAATTATTGGCCTAATAAAATCAGTACTTCTTTAATAACCCTAGTTGTGTCCTTAAGTTTATTTTGCTTGTTATGATATTACAGTCCCCTGAAAAGTTGTGAAATTTAGAATTTGGAAGTTTTACATAATGCTAGTTCCCTCTGTATTTTTATTGGAATTTATAGATGATTATTTTAAGTACTTGTTTCATACATTATGAATTGTGGATTTCTGATCAAAAATAAATATAGAGCCCAATATTGCTATGAAAATTATGAAACTTAGTAAGTGAGTATTTTATGTAATTATGTTAGCTCGGGAATTTTCTCATAATTTTTAGGCGAATAAAAACAGTACTTGTTTCACAAAGTTATAAATCTAGAAGATTACTTTTAATTAGATTCAGAGCCTCTCATGTTTTAGAAAATTGTAAAACTTTGTTAGGGTTAGTTTTAGATCATTATATATCTCATGGAATTTTTTCATAATTATTAGATGAATTTTTACAGTACTTGCTTCAATAACCAATAGCTATGGAATTATTGATTTAAAATTAAATTAGGGGCTACTGTTCATTGGAAAATTGGGAGAATACTTCTAGAGTGTTTTTAGGCCATGATAAACTTACTGGATTTTTAGTATAATTTTTAGAACAATATTGCTGGCCTTTGCTTCTTAAAATGGTAATATTTACTTTATGTTCTAAATTATGGATTTGGGGCCTAAACAATTTTGAAAATTCTTAGACCTTGGATTTGCTATAGAAACGTTACCTAGTATTTATCATAATTTTGTGGTGATTTGTTTCTGATTTAAAAGCGCATTTCATGTTAAAAGTAGGGCATTCGAAGTCTTAGGTTAATTAGATTAAATGCTCAAATAATTAGGAAAATTAAGAAACTCTAGAGTTAGTCTAAATAGGTCATGGTAGACTCCCAGAAATTGTTATGGATCTGTTGGATGAGTAAATGGAGTACACCCTAGTGGGAGCACCATGTAGCTTAGCACGGTCTGCATATAGTACATAGAACTGAAATAGGCTAGCTCGGAGAGCTTAAACACACTTAGGGGAGTCATACTGAAATAAAAGAAAGGATTGGTCATGGGTAGAAATCAATAAAATTAAGTGCCTTGCGAAAGGGAGCTTTGAGCTTCAGCCCATCGTAGTTCCTAGTGCCCTCGATAACCCTTCACGGGATATGCCTTGGGCAGTCATGGGCTAATGTAAACCATATGAATAATAAATATTAAAGAGTAACTAGTATAACTAGGGGTTCAATTTCACACACCCAGTGTCTCGGGAAGATAGGGTGACTAGGATGTTCGGGAGGTAGGCTCGGTGGTTGTGGAAATGGGCAGGGTAGCCCGGTGAGCCGATGACTTGGTAGATATTTGTGACGGGTAGGATAGCCCGAGGAGATTTGGCTCGGTTGTTGGCTGTTACGGATGGGATAGTCCGGAGAGCTTTGGATCGGTGGATAATACATTAATATTGCATGTGCATAAGATATAAGGTGGTGGGTCTTCGGTATTGGAGGGTCATCGCACCGACACCAGTACGTTGACTCGACGGGTGTGGTTTTACACACAACCAAATAAAGTCCGTGTGCTAGCCGGCAAGAGTACGCAGGAGCTCCCCTTAGTGCACCAGCATTGAGGCGTACGATAGGTCTGACTAGTAGTGCTGATATCGGTTTAGAGGGTGGCGAGGCCCAACCCACCACTTCCGTTTGCCACTACGGAGGTATCCTGGGAGGTTCGGCTCCAGAAATGGGGAACTAAAGGTCTGTGTGCACAGAGTCGGGTGTGTTAGTTACACTTGCATGATCACATCATAACATATTTGCATGTCATAGCATCATCATTGCATCAACCCCTGACACGTATTGTATAAAGTGGTATGAGACACTTTATACAATTGGCCCTGCAAAACGACCCCTTGGCTTATAAGTTCGCGTGAGTGTGCTTATAAGTTAAGGTTTATATTCTGTATATAAATATTGCTTACTTGTAAACTGACACCCCATCATATAAATTGGTATGAGACTTTTTGTACGATGGGAGCCTTGCAGAAGATCCTGTAGCTTATGTGTTTTCACATAAGTTAAGGTTACTTATTCTTCAGTAGCTTTTCTTACTTTTATTATTAATATATATATACTGTTCTATAGAACTGCTAGTCAAGATTCCGCCGTCACCTACATTTTCTATTCTCCACTATCATGTCCTCTCCTTTCTTCCTCCCCGCTCGGTGCCTAGTAGCCATGGGGGAAGGAGTGGGGGGATGATAGGACTTAGTCTTTTAGACTAACGGTTTTCGAACCACATCATTTTAGGGGACCATGGAGCCCAACATGGAGGAGCAGCCCCGGAGGTCGACATGCTTGGAGATGGGGCAGTCTAGTACCGGAGTTCAGACAGCCGGAACTGTGAGTCCCAACTGCTAGTAGTTTATTAGTTTTGCTTCCGCTTGAGAGTTGTAGTGAGGATTTGATGTATTGGGCATGAGCCCTATTTTCAGTACGTTATTTTTCTGTGGACTCTCTATTCGTGGAGATTTATTTTATATACATGTGATTCTTGTGGACTAGTTTTGAGTTCATTCTTACTCTTATACTTTATTCTACACTTCTGCGATCGATATGGCCGGCAGAATCAGCATTTTGTAGTGACGACCTTCCCGTGCATGTTGGTGTCACCGCAAAGCGGCGGTTCTGGGCTTAAGACCCCGGTGATTTTAAAAAGAAAAAATGGGGTCTTACAAGTGGTATCAGAGGAAACCTCGATCGGAAAAGTTGAAGTCCACTAACCCTGGATCACTCCCGCACGAGCTTAGTTTGAGGACAAACTAGCAACAGAAGCAGTGGTGTGCCCATAAGGGAAATCACATGTAAAAGTCCACTTCATCATTAATTGTAATTCTTCTTTGTAGCCTACGACAAAACCTGCCCCAGTAGGGAGCACCTCCGGCTCGAATATTTAATTTTATAGTTCTCTAGCCAACGAGTTAGACTCAACCCACTAGGACTCATGACTAACTATGACAACTTATAGTGTGCCCTAGTTAGAAATAGACCTTCGGTATGAACTTGGTTTAGGTAAGGAGATACCCAAAGAGAATAAAGGAGGAGTTTAACACGAGAATGAATACCTAAGACATAAACTAAGGTGATCCTACGGTCCATTACTCAAACTAGTAGGATTGCTTTAAGTAGAATTGAGACCAATAACCATTAGTAGAATGGTAGAAGACACATAGTCTCAAACCTCGTACAAATAACAAAATTACCTGGAGAAAACCACCACTGAGACAAAACACTGAGGGTCCAATAGGAATTCAAGTTCGGAAGATACCCATTTGGGATTGGGAATATTTTGACCCCGATAAGGTCATCGTAAATGTGACTCATAGAGTTTAAAGTATGGAGTATATTGACGAGTTTCAGGGTGAAACCCCAAGTCAAAGATTGATGCCCTAGGGATTGTGCACCCAGCTAGGATAGATATAACAGGGTAATATCAAAGATACTTAGCCCAAGGTAGGTATGGGCTCATCTTTTGTTTATTGGGGGCTTACCTTTTGTTTATTGGGGACTTGTCCTTTGTTTATTGGATGAATTAGTATTGACTTGGGTTTCCTTAGACCTAATTTAGAGAATGTGGCGTAACAAACACAGTGAGGTTGAAGTCGATATAATTTGACGTTATTCGGGCGAAGATAAGATTTTGTAAAAACATGTTTGGAATGTTGACCTGTAGCATTACCAAGACAATGACATGGTAATAAGATGCAGTAATTACGAGGATTAACTATTATCACGTAAAATTAGATGACGGGTAACAAGTTTCAGGATATCTGATAAGGTAAAAATTTAATCGCTATGATGTATTCCCGGAAGTATGGTGTATCTCATGTTGGGTATTGCATCCACAATGTACCTGATTTGAAAAAGCCCCTGTGCAAGCCAAGGTAAATAGACAATGTATTTGATGAAATATTTTCAGTTGTGCTTGCAGTTATTCCACGCTAAGTACACACCAATGTCAGGGTGCAGTGGGTCAATATACACGGGTCTGTGCAACGTAATCCCTCGTTGAGCAGATCAGTGTGTTGGCCTACGTGTACTCTCTCTATTGGGGTGTACTTAATTTCAAGTACAGGGCTATGATAAAGCAAGAGCAGACAAGGAGCAAGGATGGGCCAAAGACCAGCTCAAGGAAAGAAAGAGGAGAAATAGCCCAAGTAAAAATCGACGAGAATCACTAAGTGATTCTCGCCGATTCGGCGAGAATCACTAATGATTCTCGCCGAGTCGTCGAGAATCACTAGTTGATTCTCGCCGGTTGAAGCCGGCAGCTTCGACACCGCCTGAAATTTCTCTAAGGCAGAATTGTCGATAATCACTAAGTGATTCTCGCCGATTCGTCGAGAATGACTTTGCATTCTCAACGAATCGGCAAGAATCAAGTGTGATTCCTGCCGATTCTCCCCGGCTTCTGTTTCAGTTCAGCCAGATTTCGGCTAAGTAGAAGTCGGCGAGAATCGTAAGTGATTCTCGCCGATTCGGCGAGAAACACCTACGATTCTCGCCGAATTTGACTTGGGCAGTTTCCTGTTGTTCTCTGGACCGGTTCAAACTATCTGAACTGTTTCGAACCGGGCTCAAGCCTTCTTATTGGTGGGACCCACAACAGTCATATACTTGACCTAATGTATATATACTCCGTATGTATGAACAGTAATGACGTGAGACGAGATTTCAAAAAGCACGAGCCGCCGACAAGCCCTAACGCTCCGCCGATCTCTCCGCCGCTCGTGCACTCGTCGCCGCTGCTGATCTCAGGTTCTTCCAGATCTCTGGCGACCGAAGCTTAGGCTAGCATAGCGTCTCACGCATCTAACCAGAGATCCCTTGTCTCTTGATTCGTTGATCGGGAAAATCCTTCCCCTTCCGAATCGATCGAGACGATCGATCCTAGTGTGACCGTTGGAAGACCTTGCTTCCTTCGCTACGAAGTTTGAATCAAGTTGGCACTGCTGCTGCTCTCCGTCACCGCCGCTGATTCCGAGAACCTTGCCGCCGCTTTAAGCCGCCGCCGGTTTCGGGAAGATTCTTTCCAAGTGAGATCTAGGGTTGTGGACTCTTCGTTGACTTCAAGAACACGTCGTCGAACGAAGAGGGACACCTTACTCTCCAAACGTCGTTTGTATTTCTTACAAGCATTTTCAATTTCTTTGTAACGGACCGATTGGTCTTTAGTTGTAAGGGTTGAGTGCAACCCGGGTTGTGGGAGTGTTGACTCCTACGTGTGGAAGGGTTCCTTCCGTTAGTGCAAGGATTAGATTTCAATCCTGTTGGTGAAGTGACCGAGTCATCCCGTGTTGGGAGATAGGTCGAAGGGGGAAAGTGGACGTACCCAAATCGAGGAACCACTATAAATTGTCTGTGTATTTTCTGTGCTTGGTTATTTTGTTTTCTTGTGCAGGTAAAATCTTAATTCCGCAAATACGCTGCAGAGACACCTATTCCCCCCCCCCCCATAGGTGAAGATAGTTGACACTAGGTGAACTTTCAAGTGGTATCAGAGGCAGGTTACTCATCAAAAAGGTTCACACCTTGAGTAGAATCCTGCCACCAGTGTCAAGAATCAGACAGATATCCTCCATGGACGGACTCAAGCACTCCGGCAAAATCACAGTATGCACCAGACTGAACTTTCCTATCTGGAAGGAAAGAATCAGATTCTACATGGAAGCGGTCGACCCTCGGCTCTTCATGATAGTGGAGGAGGGACCTTACATTCCCACTAAGGCCTCCACCATTGATCCTACCAGGAAAGTACCCAAGAAAATTTCGGAAATGGACAAGGACAAAATGGTGCTGTTCGGACTCGACAAGAAAGCTCAGAACATCCTGGTGAGCGCAGTTGACGACTCTATGATGCAGAACTTCAGCAATTGCAGGACAGCCACGGATCTCTGGAGCTGTCTGATTGTCTTAATGGAGGGCACAGATGAAGTGAGGGACGATCGGAGATCCCTCCTCAATCAGAAATATGAGGCCTTCAGACAAGGGCCAAAGGAGGAGATTGGAGTCACCTTCGAAAACTTCCTCAAGATCGTCAATGCACTCAAAGGATATGGAAGAGTGTTCACTGACGGTGAACTCAATGACAAATTCCTTAGGTCCCTCACTAAGGAATGGGACACAAAGATCTGCGCCATCCGCGAGTTTGGCAGACTTGCGGAAACCGACCCTCAGATTCTGTTCGGGAAGCTCATGTCCTATGAGCTTCAGTTGAACACAAGGAAGGCTGAAGAGGAAGTAGAGAAAGCCGCGGCCAAGGAAAAGACGGTGGCTCTGAAAGCCATTCAATCCAGAAAAGGTAAGGGTGTTGCTTCCTCCCGTGCGTGGAAGAGGGATGAAGAGGAAGACTCTGAGCCGAGCTCCTCCGGATCAGAGTTATCTGAGGAAGATTTATCCTTTATCACACGGGAATTCAAGAAGTTGCTCAAGCTGAGGAATCAGAGAAAGAGAAACGGCTCCTCCTCAAGGGATCAGAAGAAGAACTATTCTTCTGACAGGTATGTTTCCAAACCGAACAAACACCGCTCTTCTGACATTATATGCTTTGGTTGCAACAAGCCAGGACACGTTGTGGCCGACTGCCATCAAGGCAAGAGGGAAAAGGGAAAGGGAGAGGAGCACAGGTCCTCAAAAGACAAGAAGAAGGAGAGGAGTTACATCGCAAAGAAGCCAAAGACGCTGAGTGAATCTGACACGTCAGACACCAGTGATGATGAGGAAGCCTACTTTGGGCTAATGGGTCGCTCTGACTCAGAAGGAGAATGCCCCCCATTTACTGGGAAGGTAAAAGCTCACACCCCTCTCTCCGACTCTGACTCTGATCCTGAGTCTCAGGATGATGATGCTGAGGATAGCCCCTCTGCCCTTGAAGCTGAACTCCTAGATAAGTATGAGCTTTTGCTCAATACATTCCTGAAATGTCGAAAGAAACTGAAGGCGGAGAAAAAGGAAGTCAAATTCCTTAAAGGTGAGAGTGTCTCCCTGAGGGAAGAGATCACTAGTTTGATCTCCCTCCGACAGGAGCACTTGGACCTGACTTCAAAGCATTCAGAGTCTCTTAAGCTCCTTGATCTTAAGCAGGAGGAAGTCGATAAGTTGGAAGAACTACTTGCGGCAGAAAGGAAGATCGTCAAGAGCTTCTCTATGCCAAAAACTGTTCTTCCATTAGTTGATACCTTCTCTGCTCAAGCCAAAGGGGCAGGCTTGGGGCACGTAGGGGTATCTAGCTCCTCGTCCAGGAGAAACAGGAACAGGAGAAAGAATAAGGCTGCCAAGAAAGCCTCTGCTGATGAGAAAGGAAAGGCCCCACTCAGTCCTGTTGAGTTCAGAAAGCCTAGCTTTCCCTGTAACCAACATGACTTTGAGTCAACATATGGGCATCACTTCAGGCCCTCGGTTACAATGCCGAAGAGCCGATATGATGGGTGGACCTTTCCCCCGCAACTTCAGTGAGAGTGTCTTCAAGGCACCCTATGAGGAAATCCACTTGGGAAATTATGGTCAATTCTCTAGCAGCCATAATAGGAAGCTGGCACCTAAGGCCAAGCATGTTACACTGAAAAGCCAAGAGGTGAAGAAGTCATGTGACTGTGGTCATCATGTTGCCTCCACCTCCAGGTCTTCGGCCCCAGCTGAACCCCACGTCTCAAGGGTAAAGCAGGCGCCCAAGAGGAAGTATAACAGGTTTGACTGCTGGTGCTGTGGAAAAATTGGTCACTTTGCCGTGGATTGTTGGTTTAATCCAAGGTATAACGAGACTCCTTATGTTAGCAATGCGAGGCCGACCACTCGTAGAGTTAACCAATCGAGGGGGAGTATGCTAACAAGAAATCTAGGACCCAAGTTCGATTGGGTTCCTAAGGCAAACTAATTCTATTTTGCAGGAATGTCCAAAGGCCAACAAAACTCCTATTTGGTATTTGAACAGTGGATGCTCCCGTCATATGACTGGGACAAGAAGCCTGCTGCGGGAGTACACCCCAGTCGAGAATGGACCCAAAGTCATCTTTGGGGGATCTGATCGGGGAGTCACCAGAGGTTACGGTATGATTTCCAACGGTATACTCTCTATCTCCGACGTAGCCTATGTTGAAGGGTTAAATCATAACCTGATCAGCGTAAGCCAGTTATGTGATAAAGGGTATGACGTTAAGTTCTGCAAGGATAAATGCCTGATAATATCATGTGCCTCTTCGGAGACAGTATTAACTGGCATTAGGAGCAGAAATATTTTCTGTTTAGATTTCCTTAGTTTAGACTCTTCTACCCCTGTATGCCTCGTAGCAAAAGGCAGTGCATCTCTTTGCGAACAATGGCACAAGAGATTGGCACACATTAATTACAAGACAATCAATATGCTATTTTCCAAAGACTTAGTAAGGGACGCTCCCATTATTAAGTGCATTAAAGATAGTCCATGTCCTGCATGTCAAATGGGCAAGCAGACTCGGGCTACCTTTAAGGGCATCCCAGACAAAGATTCCTCCAGATGTCTTTATCTTCTGCACATGGACTTGTTTGGTCCTATGCAAGTTCATAGCTTAGGAGGGAAGTCATATATGCTAGTAATTGTAGATGATCACTCTCGGTTTACGTGGGTGTTCTTTTTAAAACGCAAGTCAGATACATTTGACATCTTCACTAATTTTGTCAAGCAGATACAGAACGAACTTAACTGCTCTGTGGTCAAAATCAGAAGTGACCACGGAACAGAGTTTGAGTCTGGGGCTATGACAGAGTTCTGTGAAGAGCTTGGTATCTTTCATGAGTTCTCCTCCCCTCGCACTCCTCAACAGAATGGAGTGGCAGAGAGGAGGAATAGAACACTCATTGAAGCATGCACGACAATGTTGAATGACGCTTCTCTCCCAGAATACTTCTGGGCCGAGGCTGTCAACACGGCCTGTCATGTACAAAATCGGGCATTGATCAACAAGAGCCATCGTATGACTCCTTATGAGCTATTGAAAGGCAAGAAACCAACCATGTCCTATCTGAGGATTTTTGGCTGCAAATGTTATGTACTGAATAATGGGAAGTACCCGCGTACTAAGTTTGGTGAAAAATGCTTCGAAGGCATATTCATGGGCTATAGTAGCCACAGCCGGGCTTACAGAGTTTTCAACAAGAAAACTCTAGTGGTAGAGGAATCAATAAATGTTATATTTGATGAAGGAAGCTTGCTTAACTGCAAGACTTCTAGTTGTCTTCCTGAAGCTGCAGGTGCCAGACTCGAAAAGCTTCAACTGGATGATTCCGAGAAAGATGCAACTCCAAAGTATGTCAAAGTCTCCACATCTACGCCGATCGGAGAAGTTGAAGCTCAAAATGAGGCAAATCCTTTAGAAGAAGGAGATGCCCAAGAGATAGTTGAAGTTCCTGATGCAAGAGTTCTAGAGTTCAGACACGTGAGGGAACATCCCAGAAATCAAATCATTGGAGATCCCCAAGAAGGTGTCAGAACTCGCCGAGGTACTCTTAACGAGATATTGCATCTTAGCTTTCTGTCGCAGGTGGAGCCAAAGAAGTTCGACGAAGCGAACAAAGACGCATCGTGGATTTTGGCCATGCAAGAGGAGCTGCATCAATTCGAAAGATGCGAAGTCTGGACGCTGGTTCCCAGACCTAAGACGCAAAATGTGATTGGCACCAAGTGGATCTTCAGAAACAAGTTGGATGAACATGGAGTCATCATCAAGAACAAAGCCAGACTGGTGGCTCAAGGATACAGACAGGAGGAGGGGATTGACTTTGACCAGATGTTTGCACCAGTTGCTCGGCTCGAGGCAATCCGGCTATTCCTAGCCTATGCCTCTCACAAAGGATTCACAGTATATCAGATGGACGTGAAATCGGCTTTCCTGAATGGAGATTTGAAAGAGGAAGTATACGTCGCTCAACCTCCAGGTTTTGTCAATCCTACATATCCTAATCATGTATATTTTCTTAATAAAGCGCTATATGGCTTAAAACAAGCTCCTCGAGCTTGGTATGAGACATTGTCTAGTTTTCTTCTTGAGAACAAGTTCTCTAGAGGAAAAATAGACAAGACATTGTTTCTCAGGGAAGTCAAAGACAAGATTTTGCTGGTGCAAATCTATGTTGACGACATCATATTTGGCTCAACGGACAACAATCTTTGCAAAAAGTTTTCCAAACTTATGCAAGGAAAGTTTGAAATGAGCAGTATGGGAGAGCTGAAGTATTTCTTGGGACTTCAAGTGAAACAGTCTGAGGAAGGAATCTTCATTTCTCAGACGAAGTTCACAAATGAACTCCTCAAGAAATTCGGAATGGAGAATGCAACCTCTATGAGGACTCCAATGGGATCCACTATGTCTCTGGATAAGGATGAGAAAGGTAAACCTTTCGATGAAACCAAATACAGAAGCATCATTGGATCCCTGCTCTACCTTACTGCCAGTAGACTGGATATCATGTTCTCCATATGTGTTTGTGCCAGATATCAGGTGAACACTAAGGAATCTCATTATGTCGCTGCAAAGCGCATTCTTAGATACCTTAAAGGTACTCCCAATCTTGGCTTATGGTACCCGAGAAACAATGATGTCGAGCTAATAGGTTTTTCAGATGCTGATTTTGCAGGGAGTAGGGATGACAGGAAAAGCACTTCCGGGACATGTCAATTCCTCGGAATAAGGCTTATCTCATGGAACAGCAAGAAGCAAAATTGTGTCGCAACCTCCACAGCAGAGTCTGAGTACATCTCGGCAGGGAGCTGTTGCGCACAACTCCTATGGATAAGGAACCAGTTAGCAGACTATGATCTCCAGTTCAAGGAAGTACCCATGTACTGCGACTCCTCAAGTGCAATTGCCATCACAAACAATCCAGTATCGCATAGCAGAACGAAATATATTGAAGTGCGCTACCACTTCATTCGGGAGCACGTGGAGAACAAGGACATCTCTCTCTGCTATGTCCCCACGGACAAGCAGATTGCAGATATTTTCACAAAGCCCTTGGACGAGGCCAAGTTCAGTCTCTTCAAAACTGAATTGGGGATGCTCAACTATGAGGAATAAAGACTCCAGACGCTCCTGGCTCGTGAATCTAGGGGGAGCATCTGCCAGCAACTCAAGTGATAACATAAGTGCACGGACTGAGGGGGAGCATGGTGTCAGGTGCACCAGAACCAAATTTGCAGAAGCCTAAAAGGGGGAGATTACCCTCTCGGCTAAGGCTAAGGTAGCTCAATGTCTAGTTTGCTCTCAAGTAACGGGTAATGCTTATCCCTATCACCTCACTCTTAAGTTTCGGTTTTTCATTTCTATATGCTCTATTCACCTTAGCTTGTAGGGTTTAGGCTTCTTCAAATAGGGGGAGATTGTTGGGTATTGCATCCACAATGTACCTGATTTGAAAAAGCCCCTGTGCAAGCCAAGGTAAATAGACAATGTATTTGATGAAATATTTTCAGTTGTGCTTGCAGTTATTCCACGCTAAGTACACACCAATGTCAGGGTGCAGTGGGTCAATATACACGGGTCTGTGCAACGTAATCCCTCGTTGAGCAGATCAGTGTGTTGGCCTACGTGTACTCTCTCTATTGGGGTGTACTTAATTTCAAGTACAGGGCTATGATAAAGCAAGAGCAGATAAGGAGCAAGGATGGGCCAAAGACCAGCTCAAGGAAAGAAAGAGGAGAAATAGCCCAAGTAAAAATCGACGAGAATCACTAAGTGATTCTCGCCGATTCGGCGAGAATCATTAATGATTCTCGCTGAGTCGTCGAGAATCACTAGTTGATTCTCGCCGGTTGAAGCCGGCAGCTTCGACACCGCCTGAAATTTCTCTAAGGCAGAATCGTCGAGAATCACTAAGTGATTCTCGCCGATTCGTCGAGAATGACTTGCATTCTCAACGAATCGACAAGAATCAAGTGTGATTCCCGCCGATTCTCCCCGGCTTTTGTTTCAGTTCAGCCAGATTTCGGCTAAGTAGAAGTCGGCGAGAATCGTAAGTGATTCTCGCCGATTCGGCGAGAATCACCTACGATTCTCGCCGAATTTGACTTGGGCAGTTTCCTGTTGTTCTCTGGACCGGTTCAAACTATCTGAACTGTTTCGAACCGGGCTCAAGCCTTCTTATTGGTGGGACCCACAACGGTCATATACTTGACCTAATGTATATATACTCCGTATGTATGAACAGTAATGACGTGAGACGAGATTTCAAAAAGCACGAGCCGCCGACAAGCCCTAACGCTCCGCCGATCTCTCCGCCGCTCGTGCACTCGTCGCCGCTGCTGATCTCAGGTTCTTCCAGATCTCCGGCGACCGAAGCTTAGGCTAGCATAGCGTCTCACGCGTCTAACCAGAGATCCCTTGTCTCTTGATTCGTTGATTGGGAAAATCCTTCCCCTTCCGAATCGATCGAGACGATCGATCCTAGTGTGACCGTTGGAAGACCTTGCTTCCTTCGCTATGAAGTTTGAATCAAGTTGGCACTACTGCTGCTCTCCGTCGCCGCCGCTGATTTCGAGAACCTTGCCGCCGCTTTAAGCCGCCGCCGGTTTCGGGAAGATTCTTTCCAAGTGAGATCTAGGGTTGTGGACTCTTCGTTGACTTCAAGAACACGTCGTCGAACGAAGAGGGACACCTTACTCTCCAAACGTCGTTTGTATTTCTTACAAGCATTTTCAATTTCTTTGTAACGGACCGATTGGTCTTTAGTTGTAAGGGTTGGGTGCAACCCGGGTTGCGGGAGTGTTGACTCCTACGTGTGGAAGGGTTCCTTCCGTTAGTGCAAGGATTGGATTTCAATCCTGTTGGTGAAGTGACCGAGTCGTCCCGTGTTGGGAGATAGGTCGAAGGGGGAAGTGGACGTACCCAAATCGGGGAACCACTATAAATTGTCTGTGTATTTTCTGTGCTTGGTTGTTTTGTTTTCTTGTGCAGGTAAAATCTTATTTCCGCAAATACGCTGCAGAGACACCTATTCCCCCCCCATAGGTGAAGATAGTTGACACTAGGTGAACTTTCATCTCAGAACATGTATCTCCCCGGAGAGAAGAAAGAGACACAATTATCATACACTTCCCGAGTTAGAGTCGAAGTTCGAGGGTATAATTAGGGATTTTCATACACAGGATTCCTCATCCCCACTCCGGGCATAATTATAAAGGGAACATCGAGGATAGACTGGTCGAGGAAGCAAGGGTCACCCCGACCCGGAAGAAAACTCCCGTGGTTATTTCTTGAAGTTTGGGAGTAGAAGTCTGTTATCATGGTACGCTTAAGGTGATCATGTCAAATCAGGATGGATAGTGTACGTCCAAGGAGAAAAGGTCAGTCCAGGCTTATCTGGACTCTCGGCCGACATTCAACACACCTCTCCACCCTCGTACGGAGGTACAGGATTCCACTGTCATGGATCTAGGACGAGGATCCAAAGGCACTCGACTCGGAATTTATGAAGAACCCAGACACCTTGGTGTGACTAATTCACGATAGGATGCTAGAGGCCTAGAGCAGACCAGCCAAATATTATGATGCATGATATTTCCAAGTAGAGTCTCAAGATGGAGACCATGATTCCTGAATATACGTTTGGTGCATGTAGTCTTGCGGTTACGCGGGCGGAAGAAGCTCAGTCCATGGAATATGGGGTGTTACAGGATCCGGGAGCAGATCGTCTCATTGGCTTACAGGATGGAGCTACCACCGAAGTTAACGGGTTTGCACAATGTATTCCACGTCTCCTTTCTCATGAAGGCTCTACTACGGCCGGAACAGCAGGTTCTTGGCATAGATGGCTCGACATATTTTGATCAATCGGTAACAAGATGAGCCAGTTAGGATAAATGACACAGCGGTGCGTGTCTTGCGGCGCAAGAAGGTCCCACTAGTAAAGATCTTGTAGACGAACCATGTGCAGGAGGAGCATACCTTGCAGCCACCGAATCTAATGCAGCGGAGGTACCCGGATCTCTCCGGGTAAAGTATACATTCAACTTCCTATGGGATGTTACAAGCAGTTACCCTCAGTAGAAACCCCGCAGGCCGAACTTGAATTTCGAGGATGAAATTTTTGTTTTTGTTTATTGGGATTTCTAACATCTCATTTCCAGCTAGACCCCTAGGAGTGGTTTTGTCATGACTAGGTCAAGACAAAACCCTAAGAAGCCCAAGAAGACCAAGTGAGCTTAGGCATGAAGGTGGAGATCACCATGGTCTGCAAATAGTAGAATTCTAAACACAAGTTTTGGATGACCATAGGGCTTCACCATGATTCCATGACCCCACCACAATATCCCTAAACCATTGGAAGGTTCTTTAGAGCCCTAAGGGTCCATTGAAATCAACCCAGGGTGGCCAAGTTGACCTAGGATCATCCTAGCCCAAAATGGGCAAGGTGCCCTAACTAAGGTCAATGTGCCCTAATGTGCCCAACCAACCCTTCCAAGGTCTTCTCAGACCTAGGGTGAAGTCAATGGGTCACCCAAGACCCATTGGGGTCAACATTAGAAGCTGAGTTGACCCAAGTCAACCTTAGCCCTAAAAAGGTCAAAGTGCCCTAATTAAGAGGCAGGTGACCTCCAATATGCCCAACCAACCCTACCTAAGTCTTCCTAGACCTTAAATTAGGTCAATGGGTCACCAAGGACCCATTGGGGGACAACCCAAGAGGCTAAGTTGACCCAAGTCAACTCTAGCCCCAAAGTGGTCAAAGTGCCTTTACTAAGGGTCAAGTGACCTCCAAGGTGCCAAGTCAACCCTACCCAACCCTACCTAGACCTTAGGGGAGGCCAATGGGTCACCAAGGACCCATTGGGGTCAACCCAAATGGTCAATTTGACCAAGGTCAACTCAATCCTTGAAATAGGTCAAATTAGCCCAAATGGCCTAACTCAAGCTCAAGCCCATTTCCCCCACTTGGGCTAACCCAATCCTAATTATTAATAATGATTTTATGGGCTGCCAATAGGCTAGGGAGATGAGCAAATTCGTTCATGGTGAGTAGGAGAGAGAAAATGGGAGTTTTCTCTTTAATGGAGGAGAAAGAAAGAAGAAAGTGAGAGTGGTGTTATGGAGGGAGACCATAGGTCACTCCATTCATCTCCTCATTGCTCCCATTCATCTCCCTTGCCTCTTGGGAAGAAGATGCAATCAATTCCAGCCACCCAACACTAATGAGAGGAGCTCAACCACCATGTCCAACCACCCCTTCACCTTCCCTCCCATGAAAAAATATAAAACCCCATATGTAGCCCCCTATTCTCATTTTTGACTAATCCATCTCCTTCAAAACGTCCTTGTCAGTCAAAATAGCATATCAGATCAATGGTTTTGGTGGAAGAATGAGGAATCGGGCAAGTTCGCCGGAGAGGAAAAATGCTACAGCAAACCGCCGTCGCCGCAGTCGTCGAACCCCAAACAAGGTCCATCCTCTACTCCTTCTTCTATGGGTAGATCTTAGGAATCAAATAGGAGAGAAATCGAGCTCAATTGAGCCGGATTGTGTGAGAAAAATTTCAGATTTTTCATGGTTTTTTATATCACTCGGGTTCGCCAGAAACCTCCCCTCCGGCGGTCGTGCCGCCGCCCGGCGATAGCTCCCACCTCAACGAAGGTGGTGGCGGTGGTGGCCGACCAGGGAGGCGGATGGGTGGCCAGGAAAAAGGGCTGGAATACGCTCCAGGTCGGGCTAATCACAGCCCATGGCTGGAGGAAGAAGATGACCAAGAGGCGTTGGATCTGCTTCAAGATTCGTGTTGGATCATGTTTATTAAATTCTGAAATTTCTGTCCTGTTTATTGAACTCTTTTAAATTAAATAATAAAAATACTTAGGCCCTCCTAAAGAAAATATGGCCTATATCAAAGTTGTAGCCCGTGAAGTCTAGTTTATTTTAAAATTTGTTTGAACTCATTTGGGTAAGTGGTTTGACCACAGCACCCAAATTGGTGGGGTCAATATATAGGCTTGACCAGAACTTGGTTTGAGTGCCCCCACCAATCCAGCCATCCAAATGACTTGAAATTTTGGATGGGGGTCACTCTTACCTATACCTAGAAAATATCTAAAAATGGGAATTTCTGGAGAACATTTTTCTATAGTTTTTGTAATTATTTAATAAACCATGATTAAATTAATTAAGGTGCCTAATTACCTCCAAGGGGTCCCAAGTTTTGGTGAGTGGTCCTTGGGGTGAATATAAGGCTTTGGATAAAATTTCATCTCATTTGGAGATTATTTAGTTTGTAAATTTGCAAACCTTAGCCTTGCCATAATAAGGGTATTTTGGTCAAAGTGCTCTTTTTAATGTTTGAGTGGTCAAATCCCCTCAAAAGAGGCTGATATTTTGGCCACTTATTTTATATGGCATATAACACCCTCCAATGGGATTTGGGGTGGTTTGGGGTAGGGTAGCCCTAGAACCCTAGGGTAGGCTCCTTTTATGGAGATTTTTAGGGTTTGAAGGTCATGGGGTCAAATGTCCTTGGAATTACTTGAGACTTAGTGGAAGGGATCCAAGGGTGGCTATGGTCATTTGGTTGAAGTTTTATTGAATTTGGAAGCCTTTAACCCCCTCAAATTCCGAATTCTAGTTTAGGGCACAAGCCCAATAGTTGGGTTTAGGCAATCAAAACATCTCACAATAACTTGAAACATGAGCAGGGTATTTCGCTGATAAAAAGAGTCCTAAAATAATTTTGGTGGAATTTTTGGGCTAATAAAATCAGTACTTCTTTAATAACCCTAGTTGTTTCTTTAAGTTTATTTTGCTTGTTATGATATTTCTATCCACTGCAAAGTTGTGAAATTTAGTATTTGGAAGTTTTACATCATGGTAGTTCCCTCTGTATTTTTATTGGAATTTTTAAATGATTATTTTAAGTACTTGTTTCATACATTATGAATTTTGGATTTTTGATTAAAAATAGATATAGAGCTCAATATTGCTAAGAAAATTATGAAACTTGGTCAGTAAGTGTTTTATGTCATTATGGTGGCTTGGGAATTTTTGAATAATTTTTAGACGAATAAAAACAATACTTTTTTCACAAAGGAGGGAGCACCATGTAGCTTAGCACGGTCTGCATATAGTACATAGAACTGAAATAGGCTAGCTCAGAGAGCTTAAACACACTTAGGGGAGTCACACTGAAATAAAAGAGAGGATTGGTCATGGGTAGAAATCAATACTATTAAGTGCCTTGCGAAAGGGAGCTTTGAGCTTCAGCCCATCGTAGTTCCTAGTGCCCTCGAGAACCCTTCACGGGGTATGCCTTGGGCAGTCATGGGCTAATGTAAACCATATGAATAATAAATGTTAAAGAGTAAATAGTATAACTAGGGGTTCACTTTCACACAACCCAGTGTCTCGGGAAGATAGGGTGACTAGGATGTTCAGGAGGTAGGCTCGGTGGTTATGGAAATGGGCAGGGTAGCCCGGTGAGCCGATGACTCGGTAGATATTTGTGACGGGCAGGATAGCCCGTGAAGCTTTGGCTCGGTTGTTGGCTGTGACGGACGGGATAGTCCGGAGAGCTTTGGCTCGGTGGATAATACATTAATATTGCATGTGCATAAGATATAAGCTGGTGGGTCTTCGATATTGGAGGGTCGTCGCACCGACGCCAGTACGTTGACTCGGCGGGTGTGGTTTTACACTTAGACAAATAAAGTTCGGTGCGCCAGTAGGCAAGAGTACGCAGGAGCTCCGCTTAGTGCACCAGCATTGAGGCGTACGATAGGTCTGACTGGTAGTGCTGATACCGGTTTAGAGGTGGGCGAGGCCCAACCCACCGCTTCCGTTTGCCACTACGGAGGTATCCTGGGAGGTTCGGCTCCAGAAATTGGGAACTAAAGGTCTATGTGCACAGAGTCGGGTGGGTGAGTTACACTTACATGATCACATCATTGCATATTTGCATGTCATAACATCATCATTGCATCAACCCCTGACACGTATTGTATAAAGTGGTATGGGACGCTTTATACAATTGGCCCTGCAAAACGACCCCTTTACTTATAAGTTCGCGTGCTTATAAGTTAGGTTTATATTTCGTATATAGATATTGCTTACTTGTAAACCGACACCCCATCGTATAAATTGGTATGGGACTTTTTATGCGATGGGAGCCTTGCAGAAGATCCTTTAGCTTATGTGTTTTCACATAAGTTAAGGTTACTTATTCTTCAGTAGATTATCTCACTTTTATTATTAATATATATATATACTGCTCTATAGAACTGCTATTCTAGATTCCGCCGTCACCTGCATTTGTTATTCTCCACTATCATGTCCTTGCCTTTCTTCCTCCCCGCTCGATTCCTAGGAGCCATGGGGGAAGGGGTGGGATGGGGGATGATAGGACTTAGTCTTTTAGACTAACGGTTTTCGAACCACATCATTTTAGGGGACCGTGGAGCCCAACATGGAGGAGAGGCCCCGGAGGTCGACACGCTTGGAGATGGGGCAGTCTAGTACCGGAGTTCAGATAGCCGGGACTGTGAGTCCCAACCGCTAGTAGTTTATTAGTTTTGCTTCCTCTTGAGAGACTCTTGTAGTGAGGATTTGATGTATTGGGCATGAGCCCTATTTTTAGTATGTTATTTTTCTATGGACTCTCTTTTCGTCGAAATTTATTTTATATACATGTGATTCTTGTGGACTAGTTTTGATTTCATTCTTACTCTTATACTTTATTCTACACTTTTGCGATCGATATGGCCGGCAGAATCGGTGTTTTGTAGTGACGACCTTCCTGGGCATGTTGGTGTCACCGCAAAGCGGCGGTTTTGGGCCTAAGACCCCGGTGATTTTAAAAAGAAAAAAAAGGGGTCTTACACCCCCAGTCTTTCTGCTTCTTTTCCGTACTTGCTTCTTGCTCATGCTCTTGTAGTCATGGCCTTTTGGAGCTACTCTTTCTATATTCTTTTTCCAAAATTTGAACGACCTCATCATCTTCTGATGATTGACCTCCTTTCAAATTTAACTTGTTTACCAGGTAGATTGCAGTTGTGCTTGTCATGTTCTCTCCCTTTAGAGCTTCTTCAGATAAGAGCTTGACTATCTCATTTTTGCAGTCTTCAGTCCTTTCAAACATACTTTCCACATAAGTTTTTTCCTTCAATATATTTTTATAAGATTTTTGTTTGGCATAGAGTGAATTGTCCTTCTAACTTCTTAGTTGAATTATGAAGTTGACATTTTTGAGGATGATCGTGAATGACTTCGTCCAATTTTAGGTTCAACTTCTTGAGCATGTTAACATTCACTTCTATCACATCTTGTGCTCTAGTGAACTAGCTGGTTATGTGAAAATTTATATGAGTCATGTCCTCTTTTACCTCCTTTATTTGAGGTGAGATCTTCTCCTCTACATAATAAATGGCTTTATTAACATATAGATCGAAAGATTTCCTCTGTTCATTTAACATTATCCTCATCTGATCAAGAAGGGGACCAAAAGATTTTCCATAATCAACATAGCATGAGGCGTCAACCATATCAGATCCCTTGACTTCCTCAACTTTGTCTCCCTTATCATTGAGGTCATTGACATTAGTTGGAATTTTGGAGAATTTGGAAGAAAACTAGGACTGGCAGTGTCGTGTCCTTCGATTATTTGTTGATCTTGAAGTATGATTAGAATTTTACAGCTATTGTCCCTCTCTGTATTGTCAATCTTTGAAACTGGGAGTATTGATGGCATGTCCCCCTCGATTGTAGCGACCTCTAGGACACGAATTTCCTCATCAATGGATTCCCTCTCAATAACACGTTGCATTGTTCTTTCATCAATTTCTTCAATTGTCGGTTCAGATACTATTTCTTTGAGGACATTCCAAGAGGTCTCCCCCTCATTATTTGTAGGGGAGAGATAAGTATCTCTGCCAGAACTTTGTGTTGTTGAGCTTGTGACAAAAATTTCTACACTCTTATTGCTTGTTATAGGTATGCTTTCTTAAATTTTCTCACCAGCTTTGGGAAAATACTTTACCCACTTTTCCACTGCACTAAGATCAATCCTCTTCAGGTAGTGTAGTGTAGCACTTTTGAGCTGTCATAGATGGCTATCTTCTGAGTTATTGAATTAGAGTGGTATGATCCTTCCCAAATTGGTAGATTGAAGAGAATCTTTTATTTTGTTCAATAGGATATATCCCCAGTTAGTTTACTTCTTCAATATGACTGTGGTCATAAGATCATACACACTTTTAGATATCTTTCCATAGGATCTTTTCTTGCAAATTAGTACTTCCCCTATGATATATGTCAGCAACTTCCTAGAAGTAATCAATCAACTTCTTTGGAGAAACCCTTGGGGCTCTTCTTGGCAACCACACTACTTCAGCGCTAGCAATCGATCATCTGGGCTTACTATGTCCTCATCCTCTTGAGAGATCATAGCCATGTGTAGTGTCACAGTTAGGGATTTTGTGGATAATTTTACCCGGTGTCTCGTCACATTCAATTTGATAGCTTTCCCAGATTAAGATATTATTGCGTTTAGGTAGAACTCTGTAACTTTCCTCTTGAAGATCCTAGAAGGCTCAGATTGCACAAATTGTAGTCCCGCTACTACATGGAGACATATTACCTCCTAGAGAGTTAAATCACCTTTTACAAAGGCACCCTAGACCAGCTCACTTCTTGTGCCAAGATTCTCTATTACATTCTTTAGAACATTGTTGATGATCTTCTTCGAGTGACTGTCGATTTCTTTTGAAAGAGGTTCAAGGTTGGGGCAACGCAGGTTAATGGGCGTAGGGAAAATGATATTGTTCCCTAATGGATCATTTACATTTATTTGTATATTTATTTTAGAATGCTAGGAGGCACATACCTATTTGCGCAATTTTGGACCCTTTGATTTTATTTGGGGGTGCAATGGACTATAAGGAGTAGCCTTCTACTGTTGTAGATGCTTTTAGCTAAATTTCCAGTGACCCGATTTTATGCTAGGATAAGCAATCTGAAATGGAGATCCCGTCCAACCGAATCATTACTGATTTGACTGAATCTCTAACCCTTTTTGTTTTAATAACTAACCGAAGAATATTTTTATCACTAAGAGAACTTTTTCTGGAAACATCGAATTAAGCTAATTTGTTGACTGAAATTGCTTGTCAACATGATTCTCCTCAAGGTTATAGATAATTTTAAAGATGTGTAGCATTTGCAATTGTTTCAACAGAAAATACGCTAGGCGAGCAACATAGAAATTGTTTCTTTTATGAAGAGCAAAAGATGCTTCAAACAATATTGAGCATACCGAGCAAATCTTGAAGAAGTTAAACTTGTCTTCCTCTAATGGTTTTGTTGGGTACATTGGACACAATATACTTGATTTGAAGAAGCCCTTTTAATTCAATGATATACACAATATATGTATTTTATGTATATTTCAGTTCATGCTTGTAGGTTGCCTATGTCATAATGATTTGACAAGTGGTCCAAGTCACATTGACAGGAGAACTCTAAGAGGCTAACTAAAAGTGAAGAAAATTATCTAAGTACAAAAGTATCGAGTGAAGTCAGCACAGTGCTGAGTAAAGTCAGCACAGTCAGCATCTAGCAACTTGCAGTGCAGAAAATTTGCTAAGTAAAAAAGTGTCGACACACTTCAACTACTACGACACCTTTGCGGAAGTTGTGTCGAGAAAAGTCTGTCATCTCGACACCTTGAAGACTAAGTCAGCAGTGTCAAGACAAGTCTGCGAACTTGACACTTTGATGACTAAGTCAGCAGTGTCGAGATAATTCAGCTGACTCGACACTTTGAAGGTTAAGTCAGGTGAGTCGTGACAAGTCAACTGTCTCGACACAAAGAAGACTGAAAATTATACTAAGTAAAATAGTGTTGAGACAATTAAACTGTCTCTACACAATGAAGGATTAAAGCAAGTATACAAGTGTCGACACTAGCAGACAGGAGTGTCGAGATAATTCAACTGTCTCGACAGAGTGAAGAATTAAAGCAAGCATGGAAGTGTCAATACCCGACAGACAGTTGTGTCGAGACAATTCTGATAGAATCGATTTCAAGATAACCCAAACACCTAGAGGGGGGGGGGGGTGAATAGGCTCTATTCTTTTTCACTTAAGGCAGAATAAGAATTCAATTCTTTAAAGAGAATCTAATTATACTACAGCTAACACATCAACCACAGCACAGAATTCACAATCACACACACATCACAGATTGCACACTGGTTTATAGTGTTTCCCCAAGGTCTGGGTATATCCACTTCCCCCCTTTGCCTATCCAGCAGTGTGCTAGATTTGGCCTAACTTCTTCCTTCTTCTCAGATCCACAGATCTTACAGCTCAGAACCCTGAAAGGTTCCTATAACTCAGAATGTATCCACACTCCTACAGCTCAGGCTAACAACCCTACCTCAGCCTTGTCACAAGGCCTACAACTCAGAGATTGATTTCTCCTACACTCAGACTCAAAAGCCTTACCACTCAGAGATCTATATCTCCTACACTCAGCCTTTATATTATAGGCTTACAACTCAGATCTTGAAAGATCCTACAGAATTTGAAAAATCTTATAGATTGACTCTTACCCTTGTTGAGAGAGAAGGGATAAAAGGTTTCTTGATCAGCTCTTGATAAAACTGATTGCTGAGATCAACCTATTCTTAGCTTTCTTCAAAGCTTCTTGAATCTGAACTCAGTAGGGTTGATCTTCTTTGAAGTTGACTGGCTGACAGCTTCCTTCTTAGATTTCAGAAATAGATCTGAATTCTTCTTAGCAGATTTGTTCAGGATCTGCTTCTTAAGAGACTTATAAATGTCTCCTTCTTTACTTCAAACAGCTGGAGCTCTCTCTCACTCTCGAAATCTTCTGAAGTTTCTTCTGAATTCTTATTTGAATTCTCCTTAGACAAATTCTGAGTTGATTGCCACTTCAGACTGTCTTCTTAGATCTTCTCATGAAAATCTTCTTCTGTGTGATGTGCTCTTTCTTGATCAATGATCAATTCTTCATTAGTTGTTCTTTTTTGATTTGATAGAATCCGTCTTTATATAGACTTCATCCATGATAACCGGCTGATCCGGTTTCTAACGAACTTCTGACAGTTCTGATAGCTTCAGCAAACTTGTTGAAATTCACAGCTGTCAAGTCTTCAGTCATTTCTTGAACCTTTATCTTTGTCAGCAAAGTGTCAAGACTGATCTTCATTATTTGTCGACACAAGTAGATTAAGTGTCGACACAAGCTTTGGTGATGTCGACACAACTCCTTTGGTGTCGACACTGCTTCTTGACACTGCATCTGTAGAATGTGTCAAAACTGCTTCTTTGTGTCGACACAATCACTTATTCACCTCACAACAATCAACTTTGTAGAAACTCTGCTGTGTGTCGACACAGTTGATATAGTCTAAGAATTTTTTGTGTCGACACTGCCTCAAGGTGTCGACATAGTTGATGGCGACTAAAAATTCTGTGTGTCGACACAGTTGCTTCTGGTGTCGACACAGTTGCTTCTGGTGTCGACACTGCTTTTCCAAGTGTCGACACATGCTTTCTTAAGTGTCGACACATGGACTTGGAAACTTTTTTTCCTGCATTTTAGCATATTCTTAACCTGCACATATAAACTCAAAATAACATCAAATACACCTTGATGTATATCATTGAGCTAAGTGAGGCTTCTTCAAATCCGGTACACATTTTCCTATGTACCTAACAATCTCCCCCTATTTGGAGAAGTCATAACCCTTTAGTCAATGATATACACCACTTATAATAAACAAATATTATGATGTATATAAACATTATATGACAGGGTAACTTATAAACAAAACATATACCAAAATGACATTACATAATAATGATGCAAACTTAATGAACATGAAACATTGTTTTGTTTATACTATCAAAAAGTTTCTTAACAATTGTTTACATAGATTTCTTTAATACTAAAGATTACGTTATTCTTGTAAAATCTAGTAAATCTATACTAAGACTGATCAGGCTCCCTGATGACTATGCCTTTTCCTAGCTTAATCTGAGCCTGCACAGTAGGTTCTGCATCATCAATGGGCTTCTTTCCTTTCAACTCTGCCTTCTTCTGTGCTTCAGCCTTAATTCTCTACCTTTCAAAATAATGAAAAGGCTTAGAGAAGTATTTGATAGGCTCCTGAGCAATAGGAGGTAGCTTCCCAATTTTAGCCTTTCTTCTATATTGCAGAATGACTTCTTGCCTTGCTTCATATTTCTGCCATTCTTGTTCAGTATACCATTTTCCCATTTCATGGATCTGTTCTTTCACAGCTTTCCAGGCAGTCAAAATGATATTACTGGAAGTGGGGCTCCACTGCTCAAAATCAGGCTTTAACTCAGCCTGTTCTCTGAACCTTTTCTTTGACAGTTGAGCTCCCTGCTCAAGACAGCTTCTGGCATTTCTACTTTCTCAATAATAACATTATCAACTTCCATTGGAGGACTGTACATTGACTGAACCTGTTGCTGAATCATACCAAAATCTGCTGGAGGGTAGATGACCTTAGCAACTTCAGGTTGATCACCTTCAAGATAAGCAGGTTGCACACCTGACTCAACAACATTATCATCATCATAAAGGGGTGGATATCCCAGAGTGGCTCTGATGCTATTGGATATCCATTTAGCATGATTTGAGCCTGCTTTGACTAACACTCTCTCCCCCTTTATGACTTCTCTTTCAATATGGTCTCGTAAGTCATCTTTCTGAAATCTCACTTGTTCATCAAGAAAATTAACACCATCTTTATAAAATGATTTTAACTTGAGAAGCGTATCGGATATTAAATTCTGAGAAGTAGTAATGGCTATCTGAAATGAGTCTAAGGCTGCCTGTAGCTTCTTATCAAACTCCTCTTTCTCATTAGCCCTTGCTTCAGTCATTGCAGTGACTGTATTCTTTATTTCAGTTACTATCTCATTGTGAGATTCAGTCAGATTGTCATTCATCCTAATTTGATTCTCAAGGACATAGCCTTGTTTAATAGCAATGTCATCCACTTGAGCCTTTACTACTGCTTGCTGCGTAGCTAGAAATACTACAGCATTGCCCCTTTGTGGAAGCAATCTGTCATCTCTTTCTTATGTAGATTCACTTCAAATATGATGGATTTGATATCCTGAGCCAGATCAAATTAAAGTGACTTATGGCTTTCATCCACATACTTCTCTAGAGCCACTCTCTGCTTATCTAATTTCACTTGCAAGGCCACCAATAATGAGCTGTAATCAGCCTTTAGGGAAGGTTGTGGAGCAGCAGTTTGCAATGCTTTCTTGTAGCTTTGGCTCCTTCTCTTGAAAACCATCAGTTTTCTCTTTTTGGCACTTGTGATTTCTTCATCTTCTGAAGCAGATGTACTGGCAATGTTTACTCTTTCCTTAGGACTAGGAGGGAGCTCCTTTTCAGTCCTAATCTGCTCCCCCTCAAAGTCAGCCTACTCCCCCTCAATCCTTATTTGCTCCCCCTTATTTATTGCTCCCTCAATATCAGGAAACAACTTTGTTGGAACACCCTATTACTAATTTGGGCAAGGATCACTATGCTTGTCTTAGAAAACCAGTTTGACCTAGATGTATAGTTAAAAAGGTCAACATTAGAATGTGTTTAGGGCTTAGAATTTAGGTTTGAAGCTGCCCCCAGGACCATTCAAGGAATCAGACTTAAAGCTGAGGCAAAGACAATTTTCGTCGAGCTTAGGTCGACGAAACGTCGAACTCCGTTCGAAGATCTCTGAGCTCAACTATGTTAAATCGTTGAACTCCGGTCGACGATCTTCGAGCTCAGATCGACGATCTGTCTTCATCTTGTCCTTCAGGTCGCTGAGCTCCGGTCGACGATCTTCGAGCTCAGGTCGACGTTTTCTGTCTGATGTTCATTCTAATCTCTGAGCTCAGGTCGATGATCGTAGAGCTCAGATCGACGTTTTTCCTGAGAGATCGACAACTTTAAGGATTCAAATTCAGTCAGCTTTTGGAATGTTTTTCAAATATCTCAGCATTTATTTCAAGAGATCTGCCAGCCGTTTTCCTTTATTCTAGAGCAAGTTTTAAGGAATTCTTTTTGAGAATGTTTATTGGAATTTCCTCTAGAAGACAAGACTTTTATGGAGGACATTTAATGTCTGCTAACGGCTATCTTGGATAGAGGATCTTCAGAGAATAAATCATCTTTTTTTCCAGTCTGATAGAGATACATAACAAGAGACTACACAAACATAGACAGTCTACAACAAGAAATTCTCGGCATAGATTCACAGGATAGTGAGATCAATTCAAAAATTAAAGTGATCAATCCTGAAGAATCAGTTGAACATTTTGGCATACTGAAAAAGTGATCATAGCTTCATCACAAGGACTCCAGACAATTCAATTTTCTCAGCCACTGCTGAAACCATTTTCTACTGGAGATCTGAAGCTTCTGAAGACCTATCACCCTGAAGCAAAGCTCCCACTCCTGAACTAGTCTACATCTCAGGGGGAGCTTTGATAACACAATCAATCCACTTGTGCTTCTCTCTTTGATTTATACAGAGAAGACAACTTCACTCTTTTCCTTTTTCTTTCCTGCTGTAAAAGGGTTACCAAAACTCCCTTCAAAAGTCTTGATTCTGGTTCTGAGAACCATGTCAAAACTCAGTGGTGGCAAGACACCTGATCAAAAAATCTAGTGTGGTTTTTGAGCACCTTATCAAAAGCTCATTGGTGCCCAGGACACCTGATCAACTCATCCTGCAGTGGATTCCTACCAAGGGTGGTAGAAGAGTGGATGTACCCAGGTTTTTGGGGAACCACTATAGTTCCTTGTGTCTTCTGGTTGCTTGAGTATTTTTTTTGCTGTGTGCTGTGATTTTTTTTTTGCTGTCTTAGTTTTAAATTATATAGCAAGGCACCTTACACTTATACATAAATTAAATCTTAATTGTTTTGCTTGTTTAAATTGTAAAGTTATTTTAAAAATACTCTATTCACCCCCCTCTAGAGTTGAGATAGATCTTTGTCTCACTTTCAATTGGTATCAGAGCGAGGTTGGTTGTTCATACAGGCTAACACCTGAACCAAAAGATCCTTGATAAGATCAATCTTTTAAGAGGGTTATTTTCATTATATTTAATTTTATATAAAGACATGGCACAAAACAAAGATTATGCAAGCACCAGGCCTCCAGTGTGCAATCTATCCAAGTTTGCACTTTTGAAAGCAAGGATTAGACTATATATGAATTCTATTGATGAAGACATATTTAATTCTGTTTTGACAGTGTGCCCAAGTCCACCATCAAGCTCAAGTACAAATGTTGTTCCACCTCCTTCTGGAACAGATGCTGAAATAAAGAAGTGGAAGACTGCAGATGCCAAGGCCATGAACATCTTAGCTCAGACAATGTCTGATGAGATATTTCAGAAGATAGATGAATACAACTCAGCCAAAGGAATTTGGGACAAGATCTCTGAAATTGTCTCAGGATCTACTGATGAAAGGAAAGACATGAGATCCCATCTTATAAGCCAATATGAGAATTTCAAAAAGGGAGAAGCTGAATCAGTGGCTGACATGTACAATAGACTAAGTCTGGTTGTCAATGAGTTAAAGACTCTGGATAAAGAAATCTCATTGACTGAGCTGAATGACAAAATCCTAATGTGCTTCCCCAGCACTTGGGATTCAAGAATCTGGCCAATCAAAGATGGCAGAAGTCTAAATGAGATTACAACTGAAGCTCTCCTGGGCAAGCTCAAATCTTATGTGTTGCTTATTAAAAATAGAGAAGAAGAACAGAAGGCTGCCTCACCAGCCACAAGGAAAGAGAAGACCATAGCCTTCAAAGCTACAGAAGAGGAGCCTGAAGATAAAGCTACAGTAAATGATGAGCTCCTAAGTCTACTGGCCAAAATATTCTACAAAATGGCCAGAAAAGACTTCAGAAAGAGATCATACAAGGGACATGATAAACTAAGGTATGATAAATCAAATAACAATAAAGAAATTATATGTTTTGGTTGCAGGAAACCAGGCCATATTGTGCCTGACTGTCCAGAAAACAAAAAACAAGGACAAGAAAGATAAAAGGGAAAGAAGAAAGGAGAAAGACTTGAAGAAGAACACCTCAAACAAACCCCCCTACAGCAAGAACACACATATAAGGAAGGGATTTGTTGCTGAGACATGGAGTGAAACTGAAGAGGACTCTGAAGCCTCATCCAGCTCCAGTGATGATGAGGATGATGCTGATGAAAAGGAATTTTGCATGATGGCTATCAATGCCTCTCAAACAGATTCAGAAGCAGAAGAGTCAGAGTCAGACTCAGAGATTCAACCAGAAGAAGATCAAGTAATCAACTATTTTGATTTCAACTCTGAGGACTTTAAACATGAGTTTAAAGTACTATGCCTAGATCTGTTAGAATCTGAGAAGGAAATCATCTCCCTCAAGAATCAACTGTCTGAGTATAGCACTTTAAAATCAGAGAACCTCAAACTCTCTGAAGAGTTAGAATGCTATAGGGAGCAGATAGCTTCACTGAAAAGTGAACTATCCAAGGCCAAGCAATTTGAAGAATCCCTTAATGGGAGAAGTATCAAATTAATGGACATCACAAGCACAGTGAACTCAAGATTAAATAGTACACTGGGCTTGGGTGCTTAATCTAGCCAACCCATAGTATTAAAAACCCTAATCAAATTTATTTCTGATAAAAGAAAGGGTATTGTAGAGGTAGCTAGGAAGAATTCAGATCTACCTAAGAAAAGCAAAGTTCAACAGAAAACGTCGAGCAGAGGTCGACGATCGTCGAACAGAGATCAACGATCTCAGGCTGAAATGTCGAACTCAGCTCAATGATTCCTGAACTCTGAACTCCCTCACAGTCGATCTTCGAACGGAGCTCGACGATTTTACCCAAGATCATCGAACTCAACTCGACGATCGTCTAACGGAGTTCAGAGCTTTGAACCTTCTTTCAGAGGCAAATCTCAATTCAATCCTAGAAGTGCTTCATCACAATGCTTTAATCCTTATACTGAATGGATAATACCTCCTAGGAGATACCATCCTGAAGGTTATAAGAGTCAACCTGGGATGTCTTTTATTTCTGAATTTAAAGATTATCAACCTAGGCCCAAGGTAAATTGGGTCAAAAATATGTGAATTCTTATATATACAGGTGAAGACCTATCCAACATCAAACCAGCTATGGTATCTGGATAGTGGGTGCTCAAAGCACATGACAGGGAATAAGGACAACTTCACATCCTTTAAAGCCAAGCTTAGACCCAAAGTAATTTTTGGTGATTCAAACTTTGGAACTACAAAAGGATATGGTACAGTCCAAATTGGGACAGTCACCTTCAAGAAAGTAGCCTATGTTGAAGGACTCAAGCACAACCTGATAAGCATTAGTCAGCTGTATGATGAAGGATATCAAGTGACTTTCAACAAAGAAATATGCAAGATCAAGTCAGAAGACAACACAACTGTGTTGACAGGTAACAGGAAAGGTAATATTTACTTAGTAGACTTCCATTCATCTAAGGTAGATATTTGCCTGTTTAATTCCATATCTAGACCTAATATTCTATGACATAAGAGACTAGGACATGTTAACCTTAGAACCATTGCTAGGCTATCCAAGGACAACCTTGTCAGAGGACTGCCTTCTGGCCCCTACAAGAAGGAAGGACTCTACAAGGCTTGTCAATTAGGCAAGCAAACTAAAAATAGCTTTAAATCAATTAACAAGAGTGATTCACCTAGGATTTTGTATCTATTACACATGGATCTTTTTGGACCCATTACAGTACAAAGCTTAGGAGGGAAATCCTATACTTTAGTGATTGTAGATGACTTCTCAAGATTCACATGGGTATTCTTTCTGAGGAAGAAGTCTGATAACTTTAAGTGTTTGACAGAGTTTCTCAAATGCATTCAGATTGAGTTCAACACTCACATTGCCCTGATCAGAAGTGATCATGGGATAGAGTTTGATTCTCTTCTCATGCAAGAGTTCTGTCAAAGTGAAGGGATCAGACATACTTTCTCAGCTCCTAGAACTCCTCAACAAAATGGGGTAGCTGAAAGGAAAAATAGAACCCTCATTGAATCTGCAACTACATTATTGACAGATGCTCACCCACCTCTATCCTTTTGGGCTGAGGCAGTGAACACCTCCAATTATGTGTTGAATAGAAGTCTAATACATAAACTGAAGAGCAAGACTCCCTATAAATTGCTCAAAGAAAAGGAAGCCTAAAGTAAATTACAAGATTTTTAAAAGCTAAAAACAGACCAAGATTAGGCTAAAAACTCATCTCTTTTTGTGTCTGTAGGATAGTTTCTGTCTCTGAACTACGCTCGACGTTTTCCCAGAGAAACGTCGAACGGAGATCGACGTTTTCCCAAAACGTCGACCTGAGTTCAGAGCGTGTCAGATAGTTGTATACTATCTCTTTCAGGCCTTCGATCGTCGAACTGAGATCGACGTTCTCTCTAGATCGTCGAACTGAGATCTACGATATTGAAGACCTTTCAGCTTCCATCAGGAGTCCTGATCGTCGAACGGAGATCGACGATCCTTCCTTTTTCGCGTCGAACCCTAATATAAAATCATTTTTCGGCCGCCGCTCGTCATTTACGCTTTCATACTCTCTGCAAATTTTTCTCCTTCCCTCCAAACTTTCTACACTTGGTTGTGTTTGTTTAATCTTTGCAGGTACAGATGGCTGCATCAGTTGCTGCTCTTTCAAAAATGAAATTTGATACAGGCTTCGACATCGACATGAATTATTTCGATGGAAGCGACCAGAGATTCAAAGACATCTTAAATCTTTTCCGAGAACAACAGTTAGTTCAGATTATGTCCACCAGAGTGAAGATTGCAGTAGACGAAATAAAAGAATGGTGTCTTTTTTCCACAAATGAGAATGAGAATTCTATAGTCGGCTCGATCAAAGGGACTCAGGTACCATTGTCCCCCGCTCTACTAACAGAAGTTTTCAACCTCAGTACTGGAAATGATTCTATTGATTTGTCTGGAGAAGAGTTTGATTCAATGCTAGATAGAATGGGTCACTCTGTTGTGAACCCTAATAAATTACTGAAAAAGAATTTATCTATTGAGTTTCAATTTTTGGCTGATGTGGTTGGGAAAGTGCTTCTGGCAAAGCACTCAGCTCATGACACAATTTCAAGATACCAGTTCTGTCTAATGGGAGCATTGGTTGACAAAAAACATCTGGACTGGGGCTCCATCTTCTTTAATTTGATCAAGAAGAAACTTAACAAAAGCTGTGTAAGCTTTGGGAGGATCTTAGGGGTTTACCTGCACTCCAGGTGCCCTGAACTGCTGACTTCAAGTGGGATGTACATCAATGCATCCAAAAGACTTACCTGTGCCCTCTTCAGCAGGTGGGACAGGCAGATCATAAACCCCAACAGGGCTACTGCAGCAACACCTGCTTTAGGCACAAGGACTGTTTCAGTCACTCCTCCTTAGATCTCTGCCCCAGCAAAAGATTTGCCTGCTTCTCCTCTTCCTCCAGCTGTCTCTACCTCAGTCACTACACCAACCTCACCACCAATCTCCACCATAGCCATATCCTCCCCCATTACAATCTCATCACCAATCTCACCTCCTCCAGCCACTACCTCAGAACAATTCCACCCTTTGTTCTACTATCCACCTGTCACCACTCCATCATTTTCTCTCTTGGATGACTCCTTCATGGATGATTCTCCTCCCACTCCTCCTGAGCTTCCCTCTACATCCTCCTACCAACAACTTCTTCAGGACATACTCTCTCAACCATCCTTCACCCCATCCTTTTCCCCTACCATCTCATCCATCTCCAACCCAGTTACATCAATCTCAACACCTCCTACTCCTAGGCCATCCATCCCTACACCTCCTACCTCCACATTCTCCATTCCATCAGCTCCAGCCAACATCATTCCAGCCACTTTCTCTCCTACCTCTACTCAAGCCCCTCTTGAGCATGTAGATCTCTTAGCCTTGGCAGACAGGTTATATGAGTTGCTAGCCCCCAAGCTAACCTCATTACTGGAGACCACCTTGGCTCCACTCCTGAAACATGTTCAGGAGCTGTCTACCAAGCTTTCTCCCTTCCTCTCCTCTCATGCAATCCCTTCCTCTGGGTGCCTTGATCCAGTTGCCACTGAATCCAGGTAGGGGGAGATGCCTTATGAAGCTCTGGGTGTGCCTGAGGCTGCTGAAGGTTCAGTTCCTGCTCCTGTCTTTGCAGTGGATCTTCAGAGTCTGCTATCAGTATTTGATTCTGTGTATTTCAGTTCTCTGCCAGTGCAACAAGTTAAAGATCTCACTAAGGCCATTGTGCCTATCTCAGTATGTAATCCCAGCCTGATTGCCTCATATGTCAATTCTTTCAAGGCTGTGGATGTTATTGCTTCCATCTCTATTACTGCTGCTACTGCTTCCATTGAATCTTCTGATATTGAAATGCTGCCTATTATTGATGATACTGCTGCTAAAGAACTTGCTACATATCTGGAAGAATCTGCTCCTGCTTCTGCTCCTGCTTCTGCTCCAATTTCTGCTGTTGCTGCTGTTCCTGCTCTGACTCCTGATCAATTGAAACAACAAGAGAAATATATAAAGAGCATTGATGATTTGTATGATAGACCCCAAAGTTCAGAAAGTGATCAGTTTCACACTGAATCTGATGACTCTTCTGTTACTATTGCCAAGAAAAGGAAGGCCAGAAGCAAGGCCATGATGATGGTTCCTCCTGCTCAAGCCAAAGATGCCAATGACATTCCATACTATATTCTGCATGACTGTCCAATCTCTGAGCCCTGGATGCAGTTCTCCAAAAATTAATCGAAAGCTATGAAGAAAAGAAGGAAATTGGATAGATATGAGAAAGGATCTTCTCGGTTTCAGCCTCCTCCTCCAGATTCAGGATCAGGTGGAGGCTCAGCTTCTCAAACCCCAGCTTCAAAGCAAAGTTCCTCCCAGTCCTCACAAAGATATCATCCCAGGGGACAATACCAAAGGGGTTATCAGTCCAAAAGGGGATAGTATAGAGGAAATCAAAGAGAACATAGATTTCAAGCAAGGGAAGGACAAAGGCACATGGACTCAACTCAAGGTCCCTTCCCTTATAAACTCAGAGAAAATGTTGATACTAGAACTCCTACTACTTCAGAAACTATAAACAGATATGAGCCTGCAGTTCCTTTTGAAGATCCAGAGAATAATCCATTTTCATGGACTGCTAGGATGAAAGAAATTGCTGCTTTAGATCAGTTGAAGAAAGCCAGAGAACAAGGAAATGACTCCTCCAATATTACAACTTTATCAGATCAGAGAAAAGCAGAACTGGAAAGGTATGCATCAAGAAAATTCTTTGACCCAGTGGACTATATGAAATTGCATCCTGAGGCTGTGGTTCCCAGGGCTAGATCTCAAACCTCCTTAGGTGCAGAGGATGATAGAAGGTCAAAGAAGGAAGCTCTTAATCACAACATGGAAATTCTATTTAAGAAAGGAAGTGAAAAGAAGTAATATCTGTAAGCAGACAGTATAGTCATTCTTAACATTTGCTGATATTCCATATGACTGCTGCTTTGTTGCTTGCTCTGTTCTTTTGTTTTTGTTTATTGCTCTTCTGTAAGTTGTTGTTGTTTTTATTTCTGAGATCTGTAAATAATAATCCTAACTCAAATAGGGTGAGATTGTTGGAACACCCTATTACTAATTTGGGCAAGGATCACTATGTTTGTCTTAGGAAACCAGTTTGACCTAGATGTATAGTTAAAAAGGTCAACATTAGAATGTGTTTAGGGCTTAAAATTTAGGTTTGAAGCTGCCCCCAGGACCATTCAAGGAATCAGACTTAAAGCTGAGGCAAAGACAATTTTCGTCGAGCTTAGGTCGACGAAACGTCGAACTCCGTTCGAAGATCTCTGAGCTCAACTATGTTAAATCGTTGAACTCCGGTCGACGATCTTCGAGCTCAGATCGACGATCTGTATTTAGCTTGTCCTTCAGGTCGCTGAGCTCCGGTCGACGATCTTCGAGCTCAGGTCGACGTTTTCTGTCTGATGTTCATTCTAATCTCTGAGCTCAGGTCGACGATCGTAGAGCTCAGTTCGACATTTTTCCTGAGAGATCGACGACTTTGAGGATTCAAATTCAGTCAGCTTTTGGAATGTTTTTCAAATATCTCAGCATTTATTTCAAGAGATCTGCCAGCCGTTTTCCTTTATTCTAGATCAAGTTTCAAGGAATTCTTTTTCAGAATGTTTATTGGACTTTCCTCTAGAAGACAAGACTTTTATGGAGGATATTTAATGTCTGCTAACGACTATCTTGGATAGAGGATCTTCAGAGAATAAATCATCTTTTTTTCCAGTCTGACAGAGATACATAACAAGAGACTACACAAACATAGACAGTCTATAACAAGAAATTCTCAGTATAGATTCACAGGATAGTGAGATCAATTCAAAAATTAAAGTGATCAATCCTGAAGAATCAGTTGAACATTTTGGCATACTGAAAAAGTGATCATAGCTCATCACAAGGACTCCAGACAATTCAATTTTCTCAGCCTCTGCTGAAACCATTTTCTGCTGGAGATCTGAAGCTTCTGAAGACCTATCACCCTGAAGCAAAGCTCCCACTCCTGAACTAGTCTACATCTCAGGGGGAGCTTTGACAACACAATCAATCCACTTGTGCTTCTCTCTTTGATTGAGACAGAGAAGACAACTTCACTCTTTTCCTTTTTCTTTCCTGCTGTAAAAGGGTTACCAAAACTCCCTTCAAAAGTCTTGATTCTAGTTTTGAGAACCTTGTCAAAACTCAGTGGTGGCAAGACACCTGATCAAAAAATCTAGTGTGGTTTTTGAGCACCTTATCAAAAGCTCATTGGTGCCCAGGACACCTAATCAACTCATCCTGCAGTGGATTCCTACCAAGGGTGGTATAAGAGTGGATGTACCCAGGTTTTTGGGGAACCACTATAGTTCCTTGTGTCTTCTGGTTGCTTGAGTATTTTCTTTGCTGTGTGCTGTGATTTTCTTTTTGCTGTCTTAGTTTTAAATTATATAGCAAGACACCTTACACTTATACATAAATTAAATCTTAATTGTTTTGCTTGTTTAAATTGTAAAGTTATTTTAAAAATACTCTATTCACCCCCTCTCTAGAGTTGAGATAGATCTTTGTCTCACTTTCAAACTCTTCAAGAGTAAACTCCTGTTGAGTGTGGACTGGTGGTACTTCTTTCTCAGGTGCATCAGCAACTACAGATGTATCCTCCATGATAACATCTTGTGCTGGAATGTTGACATGAGGTCTCTCAAGAATTGTTTGTGAAGCTATTTCACTTGCCAAGTGTGTTGTCTCTTCCTCCTGCACCTGTGCATTATTGTGCTCCCCCTGCTCCTGTGCATTATCAGTAATGTCTTGTGCCTGTGTATTATTTGGCTCCCCCTGCACCTGTGCATTATCAGTAATGTCCTATGCAGGTGATTTCTCAGTAGCTTCTTGTCTTTCTATATCAGGTATGTCCTTTGTTAGGACCCTATCCCATCTGGAGATAATCCTGATGTCCATTTTTATCATATGGTTGATTTTAGAACCAGGAATCTGGTGCATTACTTCTGGAATTGCTCCAGCCAAGTATAAACTCATCAGTCTAGCCAAATTAGGCTTCTTTATGCCTTCCTTAATCTTCTCAAAAATTACTATAGACCAATCTGTGTTTAGTCTAAAAATAATCCTTTTCATTAGGCTGAACATATAGGCTGAAATCCTATCATGTCCCCCTAGCTTACATAGAATTACCTTGCCAACCACTTCAGAGAGGAATTTCCCTTACTGATTCATCCCTTTCCTGTTTATAGCAGATCCAATCTTTAAGGTGGGATCCAATCCACACCATTGTAGTGCTTCCCTTGTCTTAGATACAGGTACTTCTTCTTCATCCTGGGTCCTTGGAAGATTAAGAATTTTTTTCAAACTCTTCAAGGTCAATTTGACTCTAGCGCCATGAACCGTTGATTTAATCTTAAGGCAAGTTGAATCTACTGTAGCTGTGCCATAAAACTCAAGCATCTCTTTCTTCCATATCTTGGTTGGTTCGGATACCAAAAACTCCAAACCATTTTCAGCAATTAGGGTAATTACCACTTTAATCTCAGATTCTGCATCATCAAAGGCGTGGCGAACCAACTCATATCCTTCGTTGATGTTATCTTCTACCTTTGGCGCCATTGGGATGGTGAGAAAGCTTGGATTGAGAGGAGAGAGTTTGTCGACACAAGGTTTTGGTCTCGAAAACCTTGAGAGTGTGTCGACAGAGTTTGTTCTTGACCTATTTATACCCTTCTAAACAAAGAAGGTCAAAAGGCGGGCAAAAACTATATAAATGTGTTGACACATACTTCTAATGTCTCGACAACGGTGTTGACTTCTATGTGTTGACACCAATTGATGATGTGTCGACACTAGACATACTTAGTAGTTCAACAAAAATTTTGTGTCGACTCTTATTGTAAGTGTCGACACAATTTCTGGATGTGTCGACACCACTTTCTGAAATGCCGACATCACTTCTCTGGATGTGTCGACACTGTTTTACTTAGCCAATTTTGTTAAACTAATCTATGTTCAACATTCCTAATTTAATTTTAAATTTATTGAATTTAGTTTCATCTAGAGGCTTAGTAAACACATCTGCAATTTGATAATCTATTTTGACAAATTCTAGTGAGATGTCCTTTTTCTCTACATGTTCTCTAAGAAAATTGTATCTAATTTCTATATGTTTAGTTCTACTATGTGAAACAGGATTATTAGCAATAAAAATAACACTAGTAGAATCACAAAACAAGGTGTTCTACTTACCTGAATACCATAGTCTTCTAGCTGGTGGTGAATCCACAACAGCTGTGCATAGCAACTTCCTGCTGCCACATATTCAGACTCAGCTGTGGAAATTGCCACACTAGTCTGCTTCTTACTTGTCCAAGACACCAATCTTCCTCCTAGAAATTGATAGGTGCCTGTTGTGCTTTTTCTATATTCTTTGCAACCTACAAAGTCTGCATCTGAATAGTCTGTCAGTAGAAAATCTCCATTCCTAGGGTACCAAAGGCCTTGATTAGGTGTGCCCTTTAGATATCTCAAAATCCTTTTTACTGCAGTGTAATGAGATTCTTTAGGGCATGATTGGTACCTAGCACAGACACATATTGCATACATAATGTCTGGTCTACTAGCAGTCAGATATAGAAGAGAGCCAATTATTCCTCTATACAAAGACTCATCTACAGGCTTACCTGCATCATCTTTGCATATAAGATAACTTGTCCCGATAGGAGTTCTCATGGTGGAGGATGATTCCATACCATACTTCTTAATTAACTCCTTGGTGAACTTTGATTGGGATATGGACAAGCCATCATCAGTCTGTCTTACTTGAAGTCCCAAGAAGAACTTAAGTTCTCCCATGCTGCTCATCTCAAACTTTCCTTGCATAAGTTTAGCAAAATTCTTGCATAGGTTGTTTTCTGTAGACCCAAATATTATGTCATCTACGTAAATCTGGACTAAGATTATCTTTCCTTTGGACTCCCTTAGGAATAGAGTTTTGTCTATTTTCCCCCTTGAGAATTTGTTCTCAATAAGGAAAGTAGACAGGGTTTCATACCAAGCCCTTGGGGCTTGCTTTAACCCATACAAAGCTTTCCTAAGTCTATAAACATAATCAGGTTTGAGAGAATCAACAAAACCCGAGGGCTGCTCTACATAGACTTCTTCTTTAGGAATGCTAATTTCCATTTAGAATGCTGATTTTACATCCATTTGGAATACCTTGAAGCCTTGATATGCTGTATAGGTAAGGAACATCCTAAATGCTTCCAGTCTTGCTACTAGGGCAAAGGTTTGATCAAAGTCAATACCCTCTTCCTGCATGTATCCTTTTGCAACAAGTCTTGCTTTATTCTTCACAATGATCCCACTCTCATCCAGTTTATTCCTAAAGATCCGCTTTGTTCCAATGATGTTGTGGTCTTTTGGTTTAGGAACTAACTCCCAAACCTTGCACCTTTTGAACTGATTCAGCTCCTCTTGCATGGCATCAGTCCAATATGGGTCTAGAATAGCTCCTTCAAATCTCTTTGGCTCCTGTTGAGATAGGAAGCTTGGGCAAAGAACTGTGTTCAAGTTCCTGCTTCTAGTTTGCACTCCATATCTTGGATTACCAATTATCTGATTTGTTGGATGATCCTTTAAGTGTCTAACAGCTGGAGGTAGACTATCTTCAAGTTGAACACCTCCAGTCTCTTCAATATGCTGCACCTCTTGGTTTTCATCAGCATCTAGAGAGTCCTGTACTCCCCCTAGACAGTAGCAACCATTTTCCACTTCCTGCCTTGTAGTTGACTCTTCTGTAATGGTAAGCTTGTCCATTCTCTCATTTATACCTGTAGAACTGCATGAGCTACAAGGCAACTCACTGTTAATCAGTCTTGTTTCATCAAAGACAACATGTACAGACTCTTCTACAACTTGAGTAATCAAGTTGTAGACCCTATAAGACTTACTATTGTTGCTGTACCCAACAAATATCCCATCTTGGGATTTGGTAGCAAACTTAGTTAGATAAGACTTGCCATTGTTAAGGACATAGCACTTGCAACCAAAGATCCTAAAATAGGATAAGTTTGGTTTTCTACCCTTCATGATCTCATATGGAGTCTTTTTGTGGCTTTTGGTGATAGAAGCCCTATTTATCACATGACATGCAGTATTTACTGCCTCAGCCCAGAAATATTCTGGGAGAGAAGTGTCACTCAATAGAGTTCTACCATCCTCAATCAGTGTTCTATTCTTCCTTTCAACAATACCATTTTGCTGTGGTGTTCTAGGTGAGGAGAATTCTTGAAAAATTCCAAATTCTTCACACAGTCTTGTCATACTCTCAGATTAAAATTCAGTTCCATGGTCACTTCTGATTTTGACCACTGTACTGTCAAGTTCATTCTGAATTTCCTTGACAAAACTATATAAAACACTTGGGGTTTCTGATTTTTGTCTCAGAAAGAACACCCAGGAATATCTAGAATAGTCATCTACCACCACAAAAGTGTAGACCTTCCTACCTAGACTATGAACTGGCATAGGACCAAATAGATCCATATGTAATAGGTATAGTCACCTCACTGAATCCTTGTTTTCAAGGCTATGAAAGGAGGATTTTGTCTGGTTGCCTTTTTTGACAAGCTGAGCATATCCCTTCTTTTATACACTTAACTTTAGGACCATTCCTCACTAACTCTTTGCTAAAGAGTTGGCCAATTGTTTGGTAGTTAAGATGGGCTAGCCTCTTGTGCCATTTGACACAATGAGAGGCTCTCTCATCAGCTACAAGACAAATAGGAGAATCTTTGTTCTCACACTCATAGTTAAGATAGTACACATTTCTTTTTCTATATCCTGTCAATATGACCTTTTGATCACTTGACCTTTTGATATGACATCCATTCTTAATAAATGAAATGTCATATCCTAAATCACTCAGCTGACTTATGCTTATAAGGTTGTGTTTCAAACCCTTCATATAGGCCACTTGAGTTATAGTAATCTGGTTATTAGAAATATTACCAAATCCTTTGATGATTCCTTTTTCAGAACCACCAAAGATTTCTTTAGACCCATTTATGATAGGTAAGTACTCCTTTAGCAACCCCCTTATTCCAGTCATATGCTTGGAACATCCACTGTCCAAGTACCATATAGGGGCATGGTAACTTGGACTCACCTGCAATAAAGAATTACCTAACCTTAGAGCCCAAGTAAGTCTTGGGTCCTTGGTTCAAGTTAGCTTCATACTTAACAAATCTACCTGCTGCTCTTCTAATAGGTAGACTGTTGTTCTTCCTGAAACTAATGTTGTGCCAGCAAACTAAGGCATAATGACATGTCTTGCCACAACACCAACATTCATACTTGTTATATCTATTTTTAGATACATTCTTGACAGTCTGGTTGACAATAAATCTTTTGTTTTGTGCTGCTACTGCTGCAGCTACACCCACAATTTTCTTAAGAACATGAGGTTTATGGACATGGGTTGCCTTATTGACATAAACACCCTTGTCATTCAGAACTTTAGTCTTACTATGACCATGAGTATTCTCAAGGTCATACTTGTTAGAAGGCCCTTGTACCTTTCTAAAAACTACAGAGACTTTAAAGTTCAGTGGCTGGATAGAGGCTTTGCCCTTTCTCTTAAATTGGAAAGCCCTGGTGTCACCTTTAAATCCTATTCCAGCCTTACCCTTTTGAGCCACAAGCTAATCTATTAAGGGTAAAACTGATTTTGGCTTGGAATAACTAGCCACCAAATCTTTTTCTTTTTGAAGTCTGGCTTCCAGACTTTTAATTAGATCATTTTTGTATGTGATTGTACCCATCTGAATAATTATTATAGTTTTCAGTTTGGCAATCTCATTCACTTTTTGATCCAACTCTTTCACTAAATCAGATGCAACCATCTTAAGATCTGCAATTTCCTTAGCCTGAGTTTTGGCCAAGTTTTTGCTTTTCTTTAGTGCCTACAACAAGTCCCCATATTCATCTATTAGCTGATGAATATCACCTTCATACTCAGACCCATCCACATCACTTGATGCAGATGTAGCTGACTCTTAACCAGTACTACAATCTGAATTTCTAGAAAAACATTGTAACTTACTAGGACCAGGCTGATCCCGACACTTGTCTTCTTCTAACACATCCATCAGTCCCATGCACTGATGGTCTTCTTGTTCATAGATAGAGTTAAGCACTTGCATAAACTCATCTTCTTCATCTACTGCATATAGACCAATATATGCCTCAGCTTCAGATTCAGACTATGAAGATGATTGGTTTGTCAAGCTCTTCTCCTTCTTAGCAACAAAGGACTTATCCTTCTTACTCTTTTGTTGAGTCTTCCTTTTATCAGCAAACTCCTTTATTTTTTCTGGACACTCAGCCACAACATGTCCAGGCCTATTACAACAGTAACAAACTATCTTTGATGTTGTAGATTTTCTAGGCTTAGACCTGCTCCTATCCTTCCTAGATGACTTCCTCTTTTGATAATAGTCATCCACAGGCTGAGATGTGGAGGGCCTAGACTTCCACTGCTTCTTCTTCAAGAATCTCTGAAACTGCCTTGTGAAGGCAGCAAAACCTTTATCTGAGTCACTGCTGTCTGAACTTTGGTTGTCTTAATTATCTGAAGTAATTTCAGCAACTATCTTAGGAGGTGATGGAGACATCCTCCTATTCTTCCTAGTTGCTTCCACCTTGAAGGCCACAGACTTTTCTCTATGCTCCCCTTTTGCACTTTTCTCTTCCTCTTTACTAGCCATCAACTGCATCTCATATGACAACAATTTTCCAAACAAAGCTGGAGGAAAGATATCTGCAAGTTTGGCCACTTCCCTAATAGCACAAATCTTAGTGTCCCAATCCTTTGTCAAGGATTTTAGGAATTTATCATTCAGTTCATATGTACTGAAGATCCTTCCATAGGACATCAACTCATTTACTATTCTATAGAACTTTTTATAACACTCAGTTATACCATCTGACTTTCCTTGTCTAAAACTCTCATATTCCTGGTTTAACATAGATTTTCTATCTTGTTTGACTTCTTCAGAACCCTCCATGTAGACTATCAAAGTGTCCCACATTTCCTTAGAGATCTTGCAGTGAATCAAATTTTGAAAGATTGAATCATCTATGACACTTACTATGATATTCTGGGCTCTTTTATCGATCGTTGCCAGGATGATCTCTTCCTTAGCCATCTCTGAAAAATCCTTTGGAATTCTTTGATTTACATCTAGAACTGACAACTTCATTGGAATATAAGGACCTTCCTTTACTGTAATGTAGATCCTTGGATCAAAAGCCTCCATAAAAAGCCAGACCCTTTCTTTCCATTTTCAAAATATCTCTTTCTTGCATATGGGTAATTTCATAGAACCTAGTTCCTTATGATTTTCTCCTGAACCCATTTTCTTGATCTTGAATCTGCCTTATGAATCTAACTCAGACTGTTAAGTCCTTCTTTGAGCAACCTGGCTCTGATACCACTTGATAGAATTGATTTCAAGATAACCCAAACACCTAGAGGGGGGGGGGGGTGAATAGGTTCTATTCTTTTTCACTTAAGGAAGAATAAGAATTCAGAACTTTAAAGAGAATCTAACTATACTCAGCTAACACAGCAACCACAACAGAGAATTCACAATCACACACACATCACAGATTGCACACTGGTTTATAGTGGTTCCCCAAGATCTGGGTACATCCACTTTCCCCCTTTGCATATCCAACAGTGTGCTAGATTTGGCCTAACTTCTTCCTTCTTCTCAGATCCATAAATGTTACAGCTCAGAACCCTGAAAGGTTCCTACAACTCAGAATGTATCCACACTCCTACAACTCAGGCTAACAGCCCTACCTCATCCTTATCACAAGACCTATAACTCAGAGATTGATTTCTCCTACACTCAGACTCAAAAGCCTTACCACTCAGAGATCTATATCTCCTACACTCAGCCTTTATATTATAGGCTTACAACTCAGATCTTGAAAGATCCTACAGAATTTGAAAAATCGTATAGATTGACTCTTACCCTTGTTAAGAGAGAAGGGATAAAAGGTTTCTTGATCAGCTCTTGATAAAACTGATTACTTAGATCAACCTGTTCTTAGCTTTCTTCAAAGCTTCTTGAATCTGAACTCAGTAGGGTTGATCTTCTTTGAAGTTGACTGGCTGACATCTTCCTTCTTAGATTTCAGAAATAGATCAAAATTATTCTTAGCAGATTTGTTCAGGATTTGCTTCTTAAGAGACTTGTAAATGTCTCCTTCTTTACTTCAAACAGCTGGAGCTCTCTCTCACTCTCCAAATCTTCTGAAGTTTCTTCTGAATTCTTATTTGAATTCTCCTTTGACAAATTCTGAGTAGATTGCCACTTCAGACTGTCTTCTTAGATCTTCTCACAAAAATCTTCTTCTGTGTGACATGCTCTTTCTTGATCAATGATCAATTCTTCATTAGTTGTTCTTTTTTGATTTGTCAGAATCCGTCTTTATATAGACTTCATCCATGGTAACCGGCTGATCCGGTTTCTAACGAACTTCTTACAGTTCTGATAGCTTCAGCAAACTTGTTGGAATTCACAGCTGTTAAGTCTTCAGTCATTTATTGAACCTTTGTCTTTGTCAGCAAAGTGTCGAGACTGATCTTCATTATGTATCGACACAAGTAGATTAAGTATCGACACAAGCTTTGGTGATGTCGACACAGCTCCTTTGGTGTCGACACTGCTTCTTGACACTGCATCTGTAGAATATGTCGACACTGCTTCTTTGTGTCGACACAGTCACTTCTTCACCACACAACAATCAACTTTGTTGAAACTCTGTTGTGTGTCGACACAAGTCCTGTGTGTCGACACAGTTGATATAGTCTAAGAATTCTGTGTGTCGACACTGCCTCCAGGTGTCGACACAGTTGATGTCGACTAAAAATTCTGTTTGTCGACACAGGTTCTTCTGGTGTCGACACTGCTTTTCCAAGTGTCGACACAGGCTTTCTTAAGTGTCGACACATGGACATAGAAATTTTTTTTCCTGTATTTTAGTATATTCTTAACCTTCACATATAAACTCAAAATAACATCAAATACACCTTGATGTATATCATTGAGCGAAGTGAGGCTTCTTCAAATCCGGTACACATTTTCCTATATACCTAACAAATTCAGCTGTCTCGACATAGTGCAGATTTACAAATGTCGACACAGATGATAGTTGTGTCGAGACAAGTCAACTGTCTCGACACTTTCAAGTTCAGCCTGAAAATTTTTCTAAGTAAAATTATGTCGGGACTGCAAAGACGTCTCGACACCTATGTCAAGACACTTTGGACAACTAGACACTTATGTTTCTGAAGATGTGCAGAGTCAACACAGAAGTGTCAGGACATGTCAGAAATGTCACATCAGCTACAGTAACGGTTATCTCAACAGAAATAGTTTAAAAGAGAATCTGAAGTATGATGTCACATATTGATGTCATCAATCAGAAACCAACAAAGGCTCTAAATAGAGAGGTTGTCTTCACAGAGAAAAAAAATTCAACAAATCAGAAATTTTTATTTTAATTTCTCACAAGCCAAGGGGAGTCGACAATTCAAAGAAGGAGAAGGAAGATGAAAGTCTTCAAGAAGATCTGCATATCCTTTCATCAAGTGATCAGAAGATTTAAGTGGATCTGTTCTACAATTTCTTTAATGAATTCAAGTCGATCTTCAAGAAGATTGCAGATCCAGTAAAGTATCTCTTCAGCCAGTTTATTCATCAAGATTTCATCAAGTACCGCTGAATTGAAGAATCTGAATTCATTCAGATAATTCAAAATATAGATTTTTTTTTCAGATTGTATTTACCTCTTTAATTCTGTAAGATCTCTTTGAGATCTGAGTGGGTAGGAGAGATAATCTCTTAGTTGTAAGCCTAATTTATAAAGGCTGGGGTAGGGTTCTTGAGGGACCTGAGGTAGGTGATTTGAGTGGGATCACTGAGGTGTAAGCCTGTGCTATAAAGGCTGAGGTAAGATTCTTGAGGGACCTGAGATAAGAGATTGAGAGAATCTCTGAGGTAGGACCTGTTGGTCTGATTGTAAGTTTCATAACTGAAACTGAGCCTGTAAGATCTTTGGATCTGAGTTAAAGAGTAGGAGCTATAACCTTATCTAGCACATTGCTAGAGAGGAAGAAGGGGGAAAGTGGATGTACCCTAGATAGGGGAACCACTATAAATTCTTTGTGTGTTGTGTTCTGAAATTTGCATGTGATGTGTTCTTTGATTAATTATGCAGATATATTGTTAATCTAATTTCTCAAGTATATTATCTGCTGAACATTTAAGTAATAAAGTATTGACAAAGTATTTTTTTAAAAGACACCTATTCACTCCCCTCTAGGTGATTATCTACCCATAGGATTTAATTTTAAGTGGTATCAGAGGTAGGTTGTTCAAGAAAGACCTAACAGTCTGAAAAAGATCCAAAGAGTAGTTGAAAAATATAAGATCAGATGGCTTCTGAATCTCATAGAGAACTCAGTTATATGAAACTGTCTATATCTACTAAGGATAACTTTTCTATATGGAAGTAGAGAGTGAGATTATTTATGGAGGCTTCAGATCCAAGAATCTATGTCACTGTACAAGAAGGAACATATGTTCTAATGAAGATATTAGTCTTAGATGCAAATTTTCAAACTCCAAAGAAATTGTCAGAATGACAAAGGATGATGTGGTTCTTCTCACCATGGATAAAAGAGCTCAAAATATAATAGTTAGTATTATAGATAATTAAACTTTTCAGAATCTAGTGCACTGTAAAACATCCAAGGAGATGTGGGACACTCTCATAGTCTACATGGAAGGCACAAAAGAAGTAAGTGATGACAAAAAGTCTCTACTAAATCAGCAGTATGAGACATTCAGACAGGGAAAGACTGATTATATAGAACTATGTTATGAAAAGTTCTTTAGAATAGTAAATGACTAAGGAATTATAGAAAAGAATTCTCAAATTATGAGTTGAATGACAAATTTCTGAGATCCCTAAATTAAGAATAGGACACCAAGATTTATGATGTAAGAGAAATGGGGAATCTGAGAAACATGTTACCCCAAGACTTATATGGGGAGCTATTGTCACATGAGCTTCATCTAAATTCTAGAAAAGCTGAAGCTGAATCTGCCAGAAGTTCAACTCAGACTAAATCTATGGCCTTCAAAGCAGATATATCAAAGAAGTCTAGAAGAGAAATCCTATCATCACCAAGAAGGGATGAAAATACAGATAACACTGTAACATGTTCTTCATTAGAAGAATTATCAGATGATGAATTGGCACTATTTATCGGGTAATTCAAGAAAATAATGAGAAGAAGGAAGCAGTGGAATAAGAAGAAATCTACTGGACCAAGTTCCAGTAAAAGCAAAGACAAACACAGAGACAAATCTGTGGTCAGGTATGATTCTCATAAAAAAAACAATTTAAGACTGACATTATCTGCTTTTGCTGTAACATGCCTGGACATGTCATTGCTGACTATCCAGTAAAGAGAAAGGAGAACAAAAAGTCAAAAGTGAAGAAGTTCTATAAAGACAAGAAATCAAAAAAGGGTCTGATGGCAAAGAAGCCAAAGACCTTATCTGATAGTGATACTGATTCAACTGAATCAAAAGAACATACAGAACTGTTATCCTATGAAGAAGACTTTTTCATCCTTATCAAATTTTCTTTCTTATCAAATTTTCATTCTATAGATTTTTGGTGCAAGTGGTGGTTTTCCCCCTTGCTTGCCCTTTATTTTTCATCTTGCTGGATCCTTTCCTTTACAGAAATTAGGATTAGGGTAGAGTTTGGCCATCATGATCTATTGGGAAGTAGAGGCTTTTTCGGCCAGGTTTAACCTAGTCGACCTGTAGAAGATAGTTGAGAAAACTTAGTTGATTATGGAATTAATCTGGTTAGGGTAATCTCATCGGGTTTGACATTTCGGTTAAGTTAAATGTGTATTATATGGCTGATGAAGCTAAGCCAGAAATTAATCCTTGATGGTAGTAGGTTAATTCGTCGAACTGAGCCTTAGACTTAAGTAATTTCGTCGGGCAGGTTAGGCGTTGAGTGTAATCCTAGCATTGAAGTTCAGTTTTTAGTCTAAGGCAAAAGTATTGAGTGTGCTGCACACACTCAACGCTATCGGGTAATTTTTAGGGGCTAAATATTAAAGCGTTGAGTATTCTGGATACACTCAACCCCATCGAATATTTCCATAGGCTAAGTCAAAAGCGTTGAGTGTGCTCAATACACTCAACTCCACGTTAAGTGAGCTGAATACACTCAACGCCATTTTTTAAATTCTAAGTCTAAGGAAAAAGCATTAAGTGTACTCTATACACTCAATACGGCATTGAGTGTGCTGAATACACTCAATGCCATCGTTTAAATCTGAAGCCAAGTTAAAAGCGTTGAGTGTGCTGACTACACTCAATGCAGTGTTGAGTGTGTTGAATACACTCAATGCTATCGGCTTATTCTGGACTCCAAGCGTAAAAGCATTGAGTGTGTTGAATATACTCAACATAGCATTGAGTGTGTTGAATACACTCAACACCATCAATTTATTTTGAGCTTGTGTAAAAGCATTGAGTGGGATCACTTCACTCAACACGGCATTGAGTATGTTGAGTTCACTCAATGCCATCAGTTAAAATTTAAATTCCAAGTATAAAAGCATTCAGTGAGTGTTATACACTCAACGCGGTGTTGAGTGAGCTGAATACACTCAACGCCATCCTATTTTCTGGTTGGGGTCAAGAGTGTGGACTGCACTCGACGCGGGGTCGAGTATGCTCGACGCTTTTCTGTGGACTTAGTTTTATTTTTGTTGACTCCTGGTATACCACCAGTAGGCTAGTTTTGCTAAATAAAATTAGTCTAGTGCATGTTGTTTTTGTCAAGTTTGGTCTTAGGCCAATTTTTTTTAGGGGTATTTAGTCATGCATTTATTGTGGGATAAGTCCAATGCTTGGTTATGGGTTTTTCTATGTCTTGGCTATGATTGTCGGTATGTTGGCAGATCTTTTGACCCTGATGGGTTTATGACTGTAGGTGTGCTGGTGGAGGTGTCTCCCCCCATATGTGCCGATTTTTCCCCGGTTTGAGTGTGTTAAGATATAAGACCTCCTTTCCTTAGGCCCTTATGAAGATTTATTGTGGGTGTGTTGGCGGAGGTGTCTTCCCCCACAGGTACTGGATTGTGCCAGCGAGTTTGCTCACTAATATTGAGCCGACCTATTTCATGCTTTTATATACTTGTATATGCATCTTAGAAGCTTAGTTATTTATTGCACCTGGTGCAAGTACCTTACCCTTGGACTGGGTAAGTTTATCATTTATCACGATTTTTATTTCTTGATTTGTTTTAGGTTTTGTCAGCTAATCTTGGATTTGGGGTTGGTAACCCTTTTTCCTCCTTGTTTATTGCTTTTTACTGACCTTCCTATCATCACTTGTATATTTTTACTGAGGTATTCTTTTCTTGTGAATGCCTCAAGATTGGAGTAGTAGCCACTTGAGCGGCTATGAGTTTTAGATTTAGGCTGGTGTTCTGCAGCTATCTATTCCTCACCTGTTGTGAGGTAGTTGTTGTTTACTTTTCCTTTAGTTCAGACTTACATTATTTTGGTAGGTTCGTGTCAGGTTGTTGACGCCCACATGATTTTGTTTAATGTTAAGTACTTGCTAGCTGCTAAGTCACTTTTGTAGGATTTATTGGTTCCTACTTGCTCTTTGGGAGGTTTTATGCTAGGTTGCATGTTAGATATTTTAAAAGTATAAAAGTATCATTTCTATTACCGCATTCATGTCATCTTTTAAAGCTAATTTCACCATATTTTAACTAGTGTACAAACTATTTCTATACTTATATTAAAAACTTAGAGGTATGCATTTCATGAGTTGTCCTTTTGGATGTTTATGCTCATGTAGGGTATTAACCATTGTAAATAAACTATTTTTCCGCAGCATATAATTATGTCTTTACTTGTGGAATAGTGATCCACTGAGCCGAGGGATACAACTAATTAATTTAACTTAACTGAATTTTCTTCATAAATACTTATGAATTTCATATAAAATATAGAGTTGGAGTCTTGCCTGAGCTTCTGCAGTTATCCCCTACATGACGTGGCATCACGACACGTGTTTTCTATTTGCATGACGTGGAATCACGACACGTGTTTTCTCTTACTCTGATATACACTTAAATTCGGAGAAAATGCGGGTTGTGACACTCTGTCTAAGTTCCTTCTGGAGAATAAATTCTCAAGAGGGAAAATAGAAAAAACACTATTCCTAAGGGAAGTCAAAGGCAAGACCATCTTAGTACAAATATATGTTGATGACATTATATTTTGTTCTACTGATGAGTCACTTTGCACTAGGTTTGCCAAACTTATGCAGTGTAAATTTGAGATGAGTAGCATGGGTGAACTCAAGTTTTTCTTGGGTCTCCAAGTTAAGCAAACTTTAGATGGACTTTTCATTAGTCAGTCTAAGTTCACCAAGGAGTTAATCAAGAAGTATGGTATTGAAATAACCACTTCAATGAGAACTTCTATGGGGTCCAGTATGTCTTTAGACAAGGATGGCGCTGGCAAGCCAGTTGATATCACCTTGTATAGGGGCATAGTTAGATCACTACTCTATCTAATAGCCAGTAGACCAGACATATTATATGCCACTTGTGTCTGTGCTAGGTACAAGGAACGCCCTAAAGAATCTCACTATACTGTAGTTAAAAGAATATTGAGATATCTAAAGGGCACACCTAATCTTGGCCTATGGTATCCCAGGAATAGTTATTTTGAACTGACAGGCTTTTTAGATGTTGATTATGCAGGATGTAAGGAAGATAGGAAAAGCACATCAGGTTCATGTCAATTTCTTAGGAGAAGGTTCATGTTAATTTCAGCTAGAAGTTGCAGTGCACAATTACTTTGGATCCAACATCAATTATAAGACTACAACATTAAGCTAAGTAAAATTCCATTATTTTGTGATTCTACTAGTGTTATTTCTATTGCAAACAATCCTGTGTAATATAATAGAACAAAATATTTTGAAATAAGATATCACTTTATTAGGGAGAATGTAGAAAATGAAGATATTAGCTTAGAATTTGTAGCGACAAATAAACAAATTGCTGATATTTTTACTAAGTCCCTAGAAGAAGAGAAATTTAATTTCTTTAAGTTTGAACTTGTAATGTTGAATCTTGAGTAATTGATGCATACATAAAAAAAACTGATACAAAATTAGAATAAAGTAATTGGTCAATAATCAAGTTTAATTATTTAGAGATCAAGGATAGACCTCATAAATGTCAAGTATCTTAACTTAGAGAACAAAATTTGGTCTAAGTTAAAAGTTGTGTGAAGACACCAGGGAATGTGTCAAGACATCTAAGAAAGTGTCGAGACACCAGAAAGTGTGTCAAAACTATAAATAGTAATGTGTCGAGACACAAGAAAGTGTGTCGACACAGCATAACTGCAAAGTGTCGAGAACCTAAAGTAGGTGTCGAGACATAAGGGTGTCGAGACCCTAAGGTATGTGTCGATACACATTATCCTTGTGTCGACACATCTCAACAGACAATTTATCCCATTGTCAAGACTAGGTATTTACCATAAAAATTTGGAAAAGTCTAAATGCAGCGCGTCCTTTCGTATTCAAGAAAGATTAGACTATAAATAGTGTTTGAGAGTAAGAGTAGACTACGTTTTCTTAATTTCTTGAGCTTTTGATTCCTGAGTATTGAGACTTAGAATCCTGATTAGTCGACACTCGTCAATCTCTTCTATCAACACCAATGGCTCCCAAGAATTATGATAACATCTTTGAAGGTTACGAACTTGTGCACAATGGATTCGTCTCTGCGCAAGAAGAAATTCGGAATGTTATTGACCTAATCACTGAGGCAAGTCTAGAATATCTACTTTCTTAACCAACAAAAATATGGAAACATGAAGTTTCAGAGTTCTTCACAAATGCTAAACTTGATTCAAACTCAACAAAGTTAAAGTCTAAAGTGAATGGAGCAGAGGTTAAACTCACAACCAAGAGGCTTGCAAGGATATTTCACATACCAAGAATCGATCAGGAAGATGACATTGACTTAAGCCAGGACTGCAGAAGCATTGGTGTGGTGTGGTTTAGCCCTAACCATTAAGATTGGAAGCACCCTGAACAGAAAGGGAATAAATGTACAAAGAAAATTCCTATCTGAAATAATTGGGAAGGTGATGCTGTGCAAGATAGGGGCACATGACAGGATATCTGCTCAGATGTTTGAGCAAATGACAAGAGTAATATTCAAAATCAAGACTAACTGGAGTAGTGTGGTCTTTAACAAACTTGCTGAAAGTATCCAGATGCCCAATATGGGCAGAATTCTTATTCTATACTTGGTTCATGCCATTCCAGACAGCCTCAACCTCAAGCATGGATCCAAGATCAATCACATGAGGAGAATGGATATGAGAATAATAGCTAGGTGGGATAGAATCCTATCCAAAGAAACACCTGTAGTTGAGAAGAAGAAAGATAAAAAGAAGAAGGCTGTAGTTGTAGAAGAAGATTCTTCCAGTAAATCTGAAGAACAAGAAAGTTCAAGCTCTGAAAACCAAGATAATACAATAGCTGAGAATTCACCAAGGCCCTCACCTGGAACTGGTGATCAAGTGCATGGGAGAATGTACAAAAAAGGATCAAATTGAGTGGGAGAACCTCAATATACTATCAAAAATATATATGGATAATGTTCACACTATTATAATGGATGTAGTACAAGAGCTAGACACAACTCTGAAGTAAGCAGAGATTCCTGACCAAGCAATTCCTGATAGAGAGATTGAGGATACAATCTCCAAGGACACTGAAGAGGCAACTATTCTGAATAAAGATCTAGATTTCCAAGGGGAGCTAACTGCTACTCCAGAGGACCCTATTCCTGATGCTGAAATTCTGCAAGATGAGACTTACTTGGAAAAAATCAATATTAATGAAGAAGGTGCAATGGTTGAGGGGGAGTTTGAAGATCAGCCCCCAACTACTGAAATAGCTAAAGGGCCAACATCTATTGAGGTGGTTAGTTCTTCAAAATCTGAGTAGGAAGAAGCCTCTCAACTAAAGAAAAGGAAAATGACTGAACTCAAAAAGAGGAGTAAAAGCTATAAGAAGATTATTCATTCCGGAACAACACCTGCTCCTTCTGTGGATTAAGTTCAATTATAGTTCAAATGCAAATTATGTTAGATCAACCAAGAAATCAACTTGAGAAGTATATGGATGAAAGTAATAAGGAGTTGCAGTTTCAACTGGCTCAGGACATAAAATCTATTAGATTTGAAGTAAATTTGTTAAAGAAAGATATGATAGATTTCTTTGAAAGAGGAGCAAATGCTGTAGTATATATTGCAAAACAGCAAGTAAAATCACAGAAAGTTGAAAATGACATAGCTATAAAATAAGGTAATGTCATGGAAAATCATATAAGAATGAATGAGAATATGATCTTTATGCATGATATTACATTGGCAAAATTTTAGGAACAAACAACTGCTTTGAGACTAAGATTACTTCTACTTCCAAGGATATTGAAACCAAGCTAACAACTTACTCTACTTCTTTGATTAAGGATATCAAGGCTTCTGACAAAGATTTAGATGAACATTTACTCAAAGTCAAAAACAATTTAACTTCAGGAATCAATTATCTAGATGGTCAAGTAAGATTTCACAAGAATGACTTAAGGGATCATGTTGAGAGAGAAGTCATAAAAGGGGAGAGAGTAATGATACAAGCTCTGAGCATGCTACTTGGATTTCCAATACATCAGAGACACTCTAGGCCATCCTCCCATATGGTATGATGAAGACCAAACTGCTGAGTCTGGTTGTCAACCAGCTCCTTTTGAGGCCATTCAAGCTGCTATCCAGACCATGTACAGTCCTCCACCACAAATTCAGAATGTAGTATGTGAAGAGGTGGATATGACTGGTTCTGCATTGTTAAGGGAGAAAGAAGCTCAACTATCAAAGAAAAGATTCAGTGAACAGGCTGAAGCAAAGCCTGAGTTTGGGCAATGGAGTCCAACCTCGAGATCAATTATTCTCATTGCATGTAAAGCAATCAATAACAATGCTATTAATAGAGGAAAATGGTATTCAGCGCAAGAGTGGGACAAACACACAAAGCAGTAGGAGATCCTTTACAAATTCAGAAAAGATCTGAAGGCAGGGAAGATCCAACCTGACTCAATTGAACCCATCAAATATTTTCCCAAGCCCTATCACTATTTTGAGAGGCAGAGACTTAAGCAAGAAGAAATTTCTAAAGCTAAGAATGTTAAGGGAAAGGAGAAAGTGGCTAATGACAAAGTTCCAGAAGTCAAAGATAAAATTCAGTCTGAAAAAGGCATTGTCATCAAGGAGCTAGAAGATCTTTATTTACTTTTTCCTTTTCTGAAAACTATGTAATTTGACTTTTAGAACGTTGTATCAAAACTAATCTTTGAACAAATTTAGTTGAAAAATTTGTTTGCACTTGTGATATCTGGGTTATTACTATTGTGTTCCTTTGTAATTTGTTCAGCATTTTTCTTATACATCATAATTAATATATTTTGGTATTATGGTATATATCATTGAATTGGGGTTATGACTTCTCCAAATAGGGGGAGATTGTTTGGTATATTGGACACAACGTACTTGATTTGAAGAAGCCCTTTAATTTTAATGATATACACAAAATATGTATTTGATGTATATTTTAGTTCATGCTTGCAGGTTGCCTATGTTATAATGATTTGACAGGTGGTCCAAGTCACATCGACAGGTGGAATCTAAGAGGCTGACTAAAAGTTAAGAAAATTGTTTAAGTACAAAAGCGTCGAGTGAAGTCAGCACAGTGCTGAGTAAAGTCAGCACAGTGCTGAGTAAAGTTAGCAAAGTCAGCATCTAGCAACTTGCAGTGCAGAAAATTGGCTTTGTACAAAAGTGTCAGTGCACTTCAACTATGTCAACACCTTTGCAGAAGTTGTGTCGAGACAAGTCTGTCATCTCGACACCTTGTAGACTAAGTCAGCAGTTTCGAGACAAGTCTGCTAACTCGACACTTTGAAGGCTAAGTCCGCAGTGTCGAGACAAGTCAGCTAACACAAAACTTTGAAGGTTAATTTAGCTGAGTCGAGACAAGTCAACTGTCTCGACATAAAGAAGACTGAAAATTATACTAAGTAAAATAGTGTTGAGATAATTCAACTGTCTCGACACAATGAAGGATTAAAGCAAGTATACAAGTGCCGACACTAGCAGACAAGAGTGTCGAGAAAATTCAATTGTCTCGACATAGTGAAAAATTAAAGCAAGCATAGAAGTGTCGACACCCGACAGATAGTTGTGTTGAGACAATTCAACTGTCTCGACATAGTGCAGATTTAGAGATGTCCACACAGATGACAGTTATGTTGAGACAAGTCAACTGTCTCTACACTTTCAAGTACAACCTGAAAATTTTCTAAGTAAAATTGTGTCGAGACTACTATGACATCTCGACACCTGTGTCAAGACACTTTTGACAACTCGACACTTATGTTTCTGAAGATGTGCAAAGTAAACACAGAAGTGTTAGGACATGTCAGAAATGTCACATCAGCTATAGTAATGTGGTATCTCAACAGAAATTGTTTAAAGGAGAATTTGAAGTATGATGTCACATGCTGATGTCATCAATCAGAAACCAACAAAGGCTATAAATAGAGGGGTTGTCTTCACAGAGAAAAAAATCCAACAAATCAGAAATTCTTATTCTAATTTCTCACAAGCCAAGGGGTGACGATAATCCCAAGAAGGAGAAGGAAGACGAAAGTCTTCAAGAAGATCTTCAACTCTTTTCATCAAGTGATCAGAAGATTCAAGTGGATCTGTTCTACAATTTCTTCGAGGAATTCAAGCCGATCTTCAAGAAGATTGTAGATCCAGTAAAGTATCTCTTTAGTTAGTTTATTCATCAATATTTTATCAAGTACAGCTGAATTGAAGAATCAGTCAGAATACAGATTTTTTTTTCTGATTGCATTTACCTCTTAAATTCTATAAGATCTCTATGAGATCTGAGTGGGTAGGAGAGATAATCTCTGAGTTGTAAGCCTAATTTATAAAGGCTGAGGTATGGTTCTTGAGGGAACTGAGGTAGGTGATTTGAGTGGGATCACTGATGTGTAAGCCTGTGTTATAATGATTGAGTTAGGGTTCTTGAGGGACCTAAGGTAGGATATTGGGAGAATATTTGAGGTAGGACCTGTTGGTCTGAGTGTAGGTTTCATAATTGAAACTGAGCCTGTAAGATATTTGGATCTGAGTTAAAGAGAAGGAGATATAACCTTATCTAACACATTGCTAGTGAGGAAGAAGGGGGAAAGTGAATGTACCCTAGATAGGGGAACCACTATAAATTCTTTGTGTGTCGTGTTCAGAAATTTACATATGTTATGTTCTGTGATTAATTGTACAGAGATATTATTAAGCTAATTTCTCAAGTATATTATCTGCTGAACATTTAAGTAACAAAGTATTGACAAAGTATTTTTTAAAAAGACACATATTCACCACCCTCTAGGCGATTATCTACCCATAGGATTAACTTTCAGGTTTTGTGAAAATGTCTGTCACTTGCTGATCTATCAACACATAGTCTAAGCTTATGTCCTCCTTCTCCACATACTCTCTGATGTAGTGATATCTAATTTATGCATGCTTGGTTCTGCTGTGAGATACTGGTTTCTTGGCTGAAATGATAACACTGGAGGAATCACGGAACATAAGGGTGTCCTTGAATTTTACATTACAATACTCCAACTGATGTTGAATCCACATAAGTTGTGCACATCAGCTACTAGCCGAAATTTGCTCAGACTTGATAGTGGATATAGCCACACTGGTCTGCTTATTTCTACTCCATGAATCAACCTTTTTTTCCAAAAAACTGACATGTGTCTAAGGTGCTCTTTCTGCCTTCTTCGCATCCTGCAAAATTTTCATCTAAAATCCTGTTAGTTCAAAGTCATTGCTCTTATGGTACTATATGCCAAGATTTGGTGTACCTTTAAGGTATCTCAGAATCCTCTTGACAAAGGTGTAGTGAGATTCCTTAGAATTCACCTGATATTTAGCACACCATATATTGCAAGCATAATGTCTGGTCTACTTATAGTAAGATAGTGTAAGGAACCAATGATACTTCTGTAAAGGGTTTCATCAAAAGGTTTCCCTTTTTTGTCCTTGCTGAGAGACGCATTTGTTCCCGTTAGAGTTTTTCATTGAGCTTGCACTCTCAATTCAAAATTTCTTGATCAACTCCTTGTTGAACTTGCTTTGTGAGCTGAAAATTACATCATTACTTTATTTCACCTAGATCCCTAAGAAGTATTTAAGCTCACACATATTATTCATTTCAAACTTTCCCTGCGTTATGTTAGAAAATCTTTTTTTAGAGGCTGTCACCAGTAGATCCAAAGATAATGCCATCAACATATAGCAAGACTAGTAGTGTCTTGCCCCTGACTTCTCTTAGGAATAATGTCTTGTCTATCATTCTTATTAAAAATTTATTTTAAAAGAGATATCTACATAGGGTCTCATACCAGGTCCTCTGTGCTTGTTTAGCCCAAATAAAGCTTTCCTCAAAAGATATACATGATTAGAGAAAGAGAGGGAATGACAAAACCTAGGAGTTGCTCAACATACACTTCCTTCTTGAGATCTCCATTTAATAATGCAGACTTCACATCCATTTGATAAACCTTAAACCCTTTGTGAGATGTATATGGCAGGAATAATCGGATGGCCTCTAGTCTAGCCACTAGTGCAAAAGTTTGGCCAAAGTTAATTCCTTCCTCTTATCTATATATCTTGTCCACTAGCCGAGCTTTTTTCTTATCCCTAGTGCATCTATCTTGTTTCTATCGACCCACTTGATTTCAATTACATTTTGATGTTGAGGCCTAGGAAATAGAGTCCATACTTTACATCTCATGAACTTGTTTAGCTCTTTTTACATTGCCAAGATCTAGGCTAGATTAGTGTTGGCCTCTCTAAATCTCTTAGTCTCAATCTGTGAAAAGAAACAATTGGGAACAATGCCCACAATATTCTTGATTTGAAGAAGTCCTTACAGTATAAATGATCGCATTTGTATTTGATATATGTGTGTTCATGTTGTGATGAGACAGATACATAAGTGCTCAAGCCCGACATATGGCTAGACTTAGTGAAATCAGACATAGTCTTGCCAATGTAATCTCTCATTGTGCAAGACATTGTATCGATCTATGTTTTAGACTATGCTGGACTTGGCACTCAACCTGAAGAGGATCAACAAACACAATTTGAAGCATTAATAAAGAAAGGAATTCAATAAAAGAAGCAAAATATTGTTAAGTATAAATTCAGCCAGATGGTCTGGTCAAATATCCATTTGTTCGACTAGATGGTCTGGTCGAATGTCTAGTAGAGTCAAGCAGTCATCTAGAAGAAAATAAAATCCACTAATTATTAATTTTACTAGATGCCCAATCAAATGAAAAATAAATCTGGTCGAACGGGTAAATGATTCGCGCAGGTTTCTGTCCGTGTAGAATTTGCTTAAGAATAAATTCGATTAGAGGTTCGCTCGAACTGGTGAACATTCTAGTCGAATTTTCTTAAATATCAAGGCAAATGAATCAACAAACTTCAGGAAGAAAAATGATTTGGCTAAGTATAGATTCAATCAGATAGATCAAATCCATTCATACTAAAGTATCTTGAAAGTAAAAAAGACTAGCTGTGTACAAAATCGGGCAGAGATCAAGGTACTGCATCAAGGCTTTTCGGGATGATGAAGTTAGTTTAAAAGAGACTATGAAGATTAAGCCAAATTATAAAATCATGTTGTTGGGTACATTGGACACAATGTACTTGATTTGAAGAAACCCTTTCAATTCAATGATATACACAAATATGTATTTGATGTTTGTTTCAGTTTATGCATGCAGGTGATCCAAGTTATATTGACAGGTGGATTCAAAGAAACTGACTAGAATGGCAGAAAATTGCCTAAGTATAAAAGCATTGAGTGAAGCAAGTTCACTCAACGAAATACAACTAAAAGTACTGAGTGAAGTCAGCACAGTCAATAAGATGTCTCGACACCTTCTAAGAACACTTAAGTAATATAGTGTCGAGACACTTTGGACATCCCGACACTTATGTTTCTGAAGATGTACATAGTCAACACAGAAGTGTCAAGACATGTTAGAAATGTCACATCATCTATAGTAACGTGATATCTCATCAGAAACTGTTTGAAGGAATACTTAGAGTATGATGGCGTAATGATGATGTCATCAATCAGAAGCCAACAACCCGTGAAGGCTATAAGTAGAGGAGTCGTCTACATAGAATACAACAATCTGAAATTCAACAAATCAATTCTCTCATTCTAAGTCAGGGGAGGACGACAACTCCAAGAAGAAGAAGGAAGACGAAGGTCTTCAAGAAAATCTACCAATCCTTTAACCAAGTTGATTAGTGGATTAAGGTGGATCTATTCTACAAGTTCTTCAAGGAAATCAAGCCGATCATTTTCAAGAAGATTGCAGATCTAGAGAAGTATCTTTTTAACAAGTCTGTTTATCAAGAATTAATTCTTTGCTGCTGAATTGAAAAATATGTATAATCAGATAAGTCAGATTACATAATTGTTGTTATCTGAAATTATTTACCTTTTAATTTTGTAAGACCTCTTTGAGATCTGAGTGGGTAGGAGAGTTAATCTCTGAGTTGTAAGCCTGATTTATAAAGAAAGAGGTAGGGTTCTAGAAGGACCTGAGGTAGGTGGTTTGTGTGGGATCACTGAGGTGTAAGCCTGTATTATAAAGGCTGAGGTAGGGTTTTTGAGGGACCTGAGGTAGGAGATTAGGTGAATCTTTGAGGTAGGTCCTGTTGGTCTGAGTGTATGTTTCTTAACAAAAACTGAGCCTGTAAGATCTTTTGATCTTATTTGAAGATGAGTAGATATAACAATATCTATCACATTGCTAGTGAGGAAGAAAGGGGAAAGTGGATGTACCCTAGATAGGGGAACCACTATAAAATTTCTATATACTGTGGATTGATTGTGCCGTGTTCTGTGAATTGCTTGTGCTATATTCAGTGGATTGCTTGTGCTGTGTACTTGTGAAGTTTACTTTTCAAATCTCAGCTGAACAGATAATATAAGTGACAAAGTATTTTAAAAGACACATATTCACCCCCTTTAAGTGATTAACTACCCATAAAATTATCTTTCATGTACATATGCATCAAGGCAATTAAGTTAGATCACAAGATGTTGGGAACATTTAACATAATGTCTTAGATTTGAAGAAGCCCCATAAGTCAATAATATACACAAATGTGTATTTGACATTTCTCTAAGTTCACATGTGCAGGAAATCAATATTTGATTGACTAACAACTTGGGAGTAATTCAGCACATTCCAGTAGTGATAAAAATATGCTAAGTACAAATGCATCGAGTCATCTCACTTCACTCGACGCTCAAGATCTATAGGCATTGACTCAATACTATTCACTCAATACCTTAGAAGAGAATATACCTAAGTTCAAATACATCGAGTCATCTCACATCACTCGATGCTCAAGACTCATATGTGCTGAATGAATGATACTCTCTCAATGCTTCTGTAAATGTGTAGAAATTTAGACAAAGTTCAAATGAGTCAAGTGAAGGTCTATTACTCAACGCCTCAGTAAAAGAGCTGAGTTTCATTCCAAGTTCAAATGCGTTAAGTGAAGATAATTCACTCAACGCCTCGGCAGTGAAGCGGAAGAACTGTCTAAGTACAAATGCGTTGGGACATAAGACTTGACTCAATGCCTAAGTAGAATATGTTGAGTTAACTATAGTCACTTGATGCCTCTTTAGAAAGACTTCACCCAATACTTCAGCAGAAAGGTAAAAGTTGTTAAAGTGCAAATATATTGAGTTAAGTGTTGTCTCTCAATGCTTCATCTGAGTTCAAGAATTTGACTACGTCATATTGCTTCCATCACTCAATGCCTGAATAGAAGATAAAAAATATTCTATGTCAAGTGGTGTCTTATCTATTTAGCTAATGTAATATATAAATTCAAATCAGTGCAAATTGCGTGCTAAAAGACGGAAACCGTCGTATTTCTCTAACACATAATCTTGAGATGATTCAACCATTAATGTCGGCCATGCCACTTACCTAAATAGGATATAGTCATTGTAGATGCTTAGATATAAAAGCTAAGTGTGCGGGACTTTTACAAGAACTTTTGGGAAAACTTTTTGAAAACTTTCTGAAACCCTAAGTCGCAAAAAGTCTCCGCTGGTAGAGAGAGAAATAGTTTTCATTGTCTTCAAGCTTAATAATCTACAAAAGAATCTTGAGAATGAAGAAGATTTATGAAAGTGTTCAACACAACACAACCTATTTCTAATACTGAAGATCATTTTCTATTGTTGCGATGAAAAGTAGTTATTTGGTGAAACAGCTAAAGAAGAAGACTGTAAAGCTTTTATTTTAGAGTTATTGTAACACTCATTAAATCTCTATTGTAAGATCTCATTGAGATCTGAGTGTAGGCCTGATTTATAAAGGCTGAGTGTAGGACTTTTTCTAAAGTCTAAGGTATGATTCTTGTGGAGAATCTGAGATAGGCATGTGTTATAAAGGCTGAGATAGGGCTTTTTTGTAAGCTTGAGGTAGAATACTTATTGTTGTCTCTGAGGTAGAACTATGAGTAGTCTGAGTTTTATGAGTGGAAACACTCTGAAGTGTGGGATCCTGGGAAGGATCTAAGGTATAAGATCTTTTGATCTGAGTTTTGGAGGGGTTAGCCAAATCTATCTCACTACTAAATAGGTGAAGGGGGGGAATGGATTTACCCTAGATAAGGGAACCACTATAAACTGCTTATGTGTACTTTGTGTTCTTGAATGCTACTAACCTAATAACAACAAATCAAGGATAGTTCTAAAAAGGATTAAAAGATTTAAAAGAAACCTATTCACCCCCTCTGGGTGTTTTAGCTACTCTTAAAAGACTTTTAAGTGGTATCAGAGGGAAGTTGTTCAATAAAGACCTAACAGCCTGAATAAGATCTCCAAGGGTAGTAAAATTTAATCATCATGACTTCTGGTGAAACCCATAAAGAGCTGAGTTCTATGAAGCTTCTAATCTTTTGTAAGGAAAACTTTGGAATATGGAAGGAAAGGGTGAGGATGTTCATGGAAGCCTCAGACCCTAGAATCTTTATTACAGTGGGAGAGGGACCCTTCATTCCCATGAAGGTCTCAGCAGTAGATGCTGACATAAAGATCCCAAAGAAATATTCTGAAATGATAAAGGATGAGGTGGTCCTAGCTACCATGGATAAGAGGGCCCATAACATTATTGTTAGTGATATAGATGAATCAACCTTTTAAAACCTTGTACACTACAAGACTAAAAAAGAAATATGGTTCTCTCTGATTGTCTACATGGAGGGGACTGAGGAAGTGAGGGATGATAGAAAATCTCTTCTAAATCAACAATATGAGGCTTTCAGACAAGACAAGAAGGATTCTATAACTATATGATATGAGAAGTTCTTTAGAATTGTGATTGATCTGAAAACTTATGACAGATAGTTCTCAAACTATGAACTGAATGACAAATTCCTGTGGTCACTCAACAAAGAGTGGGACATCAAGATTTGTGCCATAAGGGAGGTAGGCAACTTAGCCAACACTCTTACACAAAATTTATTTGACAAATTGCCGTCACATGAACTTCAACTGAACTCTAGAAAGGCTGATGAAGAATTTGCCAAGTCATTCAGTAGAGAGAAATTAGTGGCCTTCAAAGGTTAAACCAATAGAAGGAGCAGAGAGAAGACTCCTTCTCCCCCAAGAAGGGTTGCTGAGTCTGAAAGATCTGCACCCAGCTCATCAGAAGCTGAGTTATCTGATGGGGAACTAACCTTGTTCTACAAGCAGTTCAAAAAGATGTTGAGCAGAAGAAGATAATGGAAGAGCAAGGCCACCACTGACTCTATCTCAAGGAAGCCCCAAGCTAACCATGATAGATCCATAAAGGAGCCAACTAGGGAGAGGTATGTGTATAAATAGAAAAAATAATTTAAAATTGATGTTGGTTGCTACTATTGCAACAGGCAAGGACATGCCATTACTGACTGTCCCATTAAAAGGAAAGAGAGCAAGAGGTCTGAAGATAAGAAATATCATAAGGAAAAAAGGTGGACAAGATCATCTTGGATAAGAAGAAATCAAGCCTATTTAACAGTGATTCTGAGACTTTAGAATCCTAAGATGAAAATGCCTATATTGATCTGTTCTCTATGGAAGAGGATACATATCACACAACAACCAAGGTGGGTATAAGGGCACTACTATACTCTACTGACAGTGATTCTAAAGATGAAGAAGACTCCAAATTCATTGCCATGACTGAAGAAAATCAAGATAAATCTTATCCTGATGAGGTAAGCATTTCAAACATATGTTATTTAAACTTTGATTATAAAACTGGCCTAGATTTTGAGGCTTCCCAGCTAGCTCAGATGAGAAAAGAGATAAATTAGCTGAAAACAATCATCATTATCCAAGTGAGCACCATTATCCAAAGAGCAAGATCATTAAGGATCTTGAAGAGAATCTCCTCAAAGAGAGGAAGCTAGTGGAGAAATTCTCCATGCCCAAGACTGTGTTGCCTCTCAGTGTTATCTTTTCTTCCAAAATAATAGAAGAGGATTGACATTCAAGTGGAATGCTGGACCAGCTTATTCTAAGAGGAAAGGCAAGGCTCTAATTGTTTGTGCCTCTAACCACCAGGTAGTGTTCCCTTCTAACAGGTATGACCATGATAGTATATATAGTCACTAGAAGAATGGATATTTCTCAAGTAAGGGCAATAGTGCACCTTACTATGAGAGGAGAAAGGGCATGTGATTGAGTGCTTTAAAATCCCCTCATGAAGAAATTCAAATGGCCCATCATGGTCCATTTATGTTTGGTGTTATAGCCCCCACACTCAAGGGTATGTAGTGGCCTCATCCCAAAACCCTCAAGAAAAGAAGCTGGCAAATAGTAAGACTACAATCAACTCTCACTTGACCATTTTTGATATCATCAACACCATGTCAGCTGCAAAGCAGACACATATTGCTGCAAAATAGATTCAGTCAAGAGAACCAGCTTGTCGTCTAACATTAAGCCAGATTCTAGCTAAGTGAAACATGAAGAAAGCTGCTGTATTCTCAGCTAAACAAAAGCATTATGATGCTCTATCCACCTCTAGGAATGTTCAGAAGAGAAGGTACAATACCCATGAATGTTGGTGTTGTGGCAAGGTAGGGTACTTTGCCATAGATTACTAATAAATCAAACAACACCCATTCTGTGAAATCAAAACCAACAAAGTATATCCATGTTAGACTGAGTGCACCAAATGCTAATAAGAACCAAGGACCCAAATTTATTTTGGTTCCTATGGTAAACTAAATATTTTTTGCACGTATGTCCAAGCACCAATCAGATGCCTATCTGATACTTGGGTAGTGGATGTTCCAGACACATGAATGGAAGCAAGAGCCATCTGAAAGATTTTACTCTAGTGAGGAATGGACCTAAAGTTATATTTGATGGTCAGACCGAGGAGTGACAAATGGCTATGGTATGATCATCAATGATATAATCACCATCATAAAAGTGGCTTATGTGGAAGGATTGCAACACAATCTGATTAGCATAAGCTAACTCCATGATCTAGGCCATGTCATTGTTTTCCACAAGGATAAGTTCCTAATCAAAAGGTCAACTAACCAAGAGATCATTCTGACTGGCACTAAGAGTGGACATATTTATTGTCTTAATTTCCTTTATATATATTATAATTCTCTAGTTTGCTTTATAGCAAATAAGAAAGACTCTTATTGTGCGCAATGGCACAAGAGACTTGCTCACTTGAACTATAAAGCTATCAACATGCTCTTCAGTGAAGGGCTGGTCAGAAATGGACCTAATTTAAAATGCACCAAAGAAAGCATTTATTCTGCATGCCAAAAGAGCAAGCAAACAAAGGCCTCCTTCAAAAGCATTAGGTCCAAGGATTCTGAGAGGTGTTTCTACCTCCTTCTTATGGACTTATTTGGTCATATGCAAATTCATAATCTAGGTAGGAAAGTCCATGTTTTTTTGATAGTTGATGACTATTCCAGATTTGCTTGGGTATTCTTTCTTAAGAGAAAGTTTGATACTTTATATAACTTTGTAACCTTTATCAAGCAAATTCAGAAGGAAAAAGGTTGTGATGTGATCAAAATCAGAAGTGACCATGACACAAATTTCTGTCTGAGGGCATGAAAAACTTTTGCAAAGAGCAAGGTATCTTTCAAGAATTTTCCACTCCAAGAATACCCCAACAAAATGGTATTACTGAGAGGTAAAATAGAACTCTCATTGAGGTTGGAAGAACCATGCTGAGTGTCACTTCTCTCCCAAAATATTTTTGGGCTGAGGCAGTAAGCATACCATGTCATGTTCAAAATAGGGCCTCAATCAATAAGTATCATAAGAAGACTCTGTATGAGCTAATGAGGGGCAAAAAACCATATCTAGCCTATTTTAGATTTTTTGGAAGCAAGTGCTTTGTGCTAAACAATGAGAAATCCTACTAACTAAATTTACTGAAAAATCCTATGAGGGTATTTTTGTTAGGTACAACAGCAATAACAAAGCCTATAAGATCTACAACTTGAAAAATCAAGTTGTAAAATAGTCTATAAATTTTGTATTTGATAAAAATTCTATGATTTATAATGAGCTGCCAAGTACTTCTAGTGCTGTAGGTACATAATTGAGAATGGACAAATTGACCATTAAAGATACACCTCCAGTTGAACAAGAAAAGGATGATGGTGTGCTAATCTAAGAAGAAGGACAAGCTAGAATGCAGATATAATATGAACCCCAGACCACTGTTTATGAAATTTAAGGAGTTAGAGAGAACCTGATAGTAGTTATTAGATATTTAAGAGACCACCCCAGAGAATTGATAATTGGGGATGCAAGCCAAAGTGTGATCACAAGGAGTAGAAATCTCAATACAACTATGTACTACATCTTCCTATCTTAGATTGAGCCCAAGAAGTTTGAAGAAGCCAATATAGACCAATTCTGTATAATGGTTATGCAAGAAGAATTTAACCGGTTCAAAAGGTGTAATGTCTAGAAGCTAGTTCCCATACCTCAAGGACATAATATCATAGGAACCAAATGGATATATAGGAACAAGCTAGATGAAAATGGTGTTATAATCAAGAACAAAGCTAGGCTGTTTGCTAATGGGTACATGCAAGAAGAAGGTATTGACTTTGATCAAACCTTTGTACCAGAAGCTAGACTTGAATCTATAAGATATTTCCTTGCATATATTGCATACAAATGATTTAAGGTCTTCCAAATGGATGTGAAGTTAGCTTTTCTGGATGGTGACCTAAAAGAAGTGGTCTATGTTGAATAAACATCAGGTTTTTTCCATCCTTATTTTCCTAATCATGTTTTTTAATTTAAGAAAATCTTTGTATGAATTAAAACAAGCCTCAAGGGATTGGTATGAAACTCTGTCTAGCTTTCTCACAGAGAACAAATTTTCAAGGAGAAAGATAGACAAGATATTATTCATAAGGGAAGTCAACGATAAGATTATCTTAGTCCAAATTTACGTTGACATAATTTTTAGGTGTACTGATGATGACTTATGCAAAAAGTTTGCTAAACTTATGCAAGGGCAATTTGAAATGAGCAGTATGGGTGAACTCAAGTATTTCTTAGGTTTCCAAGTTAAGCAATCTAAGGTTAATCTATTTATCTCTCATTTTAAATTCACCAAGGATTTAATCAAGAAATTTTGAATGGAGAGTGCCTCCACCATGAAAACTCCTATGAGGTCAAGTTTGTCACTAGACAAGGATGAGAATGGCAAGCAAATTGATGAAACCTTGTATAGAGGCATAATTGGCTCCATCATATATTTGACTGTGTTAAAGTTTGGCTGTTTGTATTTCTAGTCAGGTGGCTAGTTGTTCGGGGGGTCTGGCCGTTTGTCCAGGCAGTTTGGTTGTCTGGTGGCTTATCCAAGTAGACGCGGTCTGATGGTTAGCCGCAATTGCGGTTTGTTTATTAGCTGTGGCAGCAGTCTGATAGTTAGCCACAACTACGGTCTGGAGGAAACCCGCAGTTGTAGTCTGGCGGTTTGTCCCGACGGTCTGATGGCTATATACAATAGCCTATGGGGGCTTTCCGCAGCTGCTGTCTGATGGCTTACCGTAGTAGCGGTCTAATTTGCCGCAACAGCGGTCTGGTGGCAACCCGCAGTTGCGATTCGGCAGCCTGCACCAGCGGTCTGGCAGTCTGGAGGCTTTCCTCTGTTAGTTCTGGGTGATCTTAGTTGTTCTATATAGTGTGCGGGTTGACCTTGTCAAACCGCATAGGCCGCACAGCTTGTATTTAGTCCCACATTTTTTTGTTGTATTCTCTTATCTCCCCTATTTTCGAAAAATAAGGGTGCATACCTATGTAATAATTATCTTTTTGGAGCAATAAAATTTGCGGTTTATTTACCTATTGGCCATTTTCTCGCTCATTTTTCACATGGTATCAGAGGGAATCGATCCTTTGATCTAATCAGATTGTTGTTTGTTTGTTAAACCGTGCCGACTTATTTCGGTTTGCTTCCCATGCCGGCTTCTTCCTGTTCGCTTCCCACCCTTCCCTCCCTTGCTTGTCGCTCTACTGCGCTTTCTTCTTTGCGCGTGTTCTATTCGCGTGGCTTCCTTTGCTTAGTCGTATTTCATTACAGTTTCTCAGCTATTCACTTCTTCTCTGACACGCAAATTTAAACATCACTAATCCAGACTAACCTGTTCGTATGAGCTTCATACAACATGCCTATTCCGTACTGCGATTTTCGGATTCTATATGCAAAACTACCCGGGGATATCACGGATCAACCCATTAGAATTTCCTTCGCTTTTTGTTTGGTATTGTATCCATAATAACCCAGATTTATATGAAGTCACTCTTGAAATAAGATGAATTACGGTTGTATTTGACGCCAACTTTTAGTTGAGTGTTTGCAGGTTATTATTGTTAAGTGTAAACCAATGTTAGCATACAATAATTCACCAAACACAGGACCATGCAATGTAATCCCTCATTGTGTGATCCATGATGTTGACTCAGGTGTAATCTCTCTATTGGGATGCACTTCTTTTTTAAGTACTAAAGAAATGGAAGAAAGGACGGGTTGCTGGTTTCAACCTAGAAGAAAAGAAAAATTTCTCTGAAAATTTCCTAAGTCTTTTTCTCGAGAAACTGATGACTGTTTCTCGAGAAGTCTAAGTCTATTTCTCGAGAAAGCATTGTTGTTCTCGAGAAACCACAAGACTTCTCGGGAAACTGTCAGAATTTATACCAAGTACTTTTCTCGAGAAATGCCCTTAAGATTTCTCGAGATGCCAAGAAAGTTCTCGAGAAAGCCAAGTCTTTTTCTTGAGAAATAAACTCCTTCTCGAGAAATCAGCATTCTACTTCACAGAATTTGCGTTAAGTCAATTTCTCGAGAGGCCATATTATTTATCGAGAAAGAAATTCTTTTCTCGAGAAATCATGTTTTTCTTGAGAAACAAGTTCTTCACTTCACGAATTTTGCACTAAGTAAATTTCTTGAGAAGCCGTATTATTTATCGAGAAATCAAATCGTTTCTTGAGAAATATTATCTTTCTCGAAAAATAGTAGTTTACTTCACATAAATTTTTCTTCAAGTCTTTTCTCGAGAAGCCAAGTCTTTTTCTCGAGAAAGCTATTCATTTCTCGAGGAATCAAGTTCTTATCGAGAAATGGACTTGCAGAATTTTTGTTTCAAATTTTCTTACAGGAATTCAAATAGCCTAAGTTTAGTATGATTGATCTTTCCTTAATCACGTGGATCATTCCTTAATGACTTTTGACCGTTGGACGATGATATATATAAAGTCATTTCAAGGATTTGAAAACCCTAATCAATCACAAGAAGAATAATTTTTAGAGAATTAGAATCGTTTTAGAACATTCCATTTTCGGGAGAAAAGCCGCACATCTTCATCGCCAATCATTTCTGTCGCTTTCTCCAGATCCAACGATTAAATAAAAGACAAGATTTGACAGATCCAAGATCAACATACTCTCCAATATCTATTCGATTAGGTCGGATCCTAACTTTCAGATCATCCTTCTTGGTTTTCTTCCCCAACCTTCTTCATCAAGTTGTTCAAGTTTCAAGAAGGAAGATTCATGAAGAATTCAGATTTGGAAGTGTAAAACATTTTCATTATTGTTGTAAATTGTTTTTTCATTTGTAGGAGCTTTGTCTCCAAGTTTGTAGGAGTTTTATCTCCGAGTTTGTAGATCCGTGTGTGGACCGAGATTGTAGATCCAGTTGTGGATCGAGGTGTAGGAGATCTTGTTCTCTGAGGTGTAGGAGCGTTTCTTCGAGGTGTAAGATTGTGATAATCTGAGAAAGGTGAAGTAGCCGTATCGTACCCTTTGTGGTAGATAGGCGAGGCGGGACAGTAGACGTACCCAACATAGGGAACCATTACAAAAATCTCTGTGTTTGTGTGCTTGTCTTTAAGATAATTTTTATTCCGCAAAAATACGCAAACATCACCTATTCACCCCCCTCTAGGTGATTTAGGCAGGCGCTAGATACTTTCAATTGGTATTAAAGGGATGCTGGTCAAATAAGGTTAACACCTTGATCAAGATCCCTATTCTAGCGTTCAGAGATTCCGCACCTTCACAATAGAAAGAAGCAAAGACATGTCATCCATGAAGCTACCAGTATGCACAAAGGAAAACTTTCCCATGTGGAAAGAATGAGTACGGTTCTACATGGAAGCTGCTGATCCAAAGATTTTTCAGATAGTGGAAGAAGGACCACGCATTCCCACTCAGCCTTCAACGATAAATCCAGCAATAATGATTCCAAAAAAGATGATGGATCTTATTAAGGATGAGATTTCCTTAGTCTCCCTTGACAAGAAGGCGAAGAATATCATAGCGAGTGCAGTGGACGATTCAATGCTCCAGAACATATTCCACTGCAAATCTTTGAAAGAGATATGGGAATGTCTTGTTGTCCTTATGGAAGGTACATAAGAATTGAGAGATGATTGTAGATCGTTGTTGAACCAGGAGTACGAAGCCTTCAAGCAAGGTGCTGATGACTCCATAACTGACAGTTTTGAGATGTTCTTAAAGATTGTTAACGGTATCAAAAACTACGGCCGCGTCTTCACTTATGGTGAACTAAACGACAAGTTTCTCAGATCCTTGACAAAGGACTGGGACACAAAAGTTGTTGCCATAAAAGAATTAAGGAAGCAGCCAGAGATAGACCCGCAGAACCTGTTCGGAAAGCTGCTCTCCTATGAGATACAAATGAATACATGAAAGAAGGAGCAGAACAATAAAACTTCCAGTAGAGATAAGTCTGTGGCCCTGAAGGCAGAGGGCTCAAGAAAATCTAAAGCTGTATCACTAGTAAGGACACGAGCTCCTGACACTCCTGAAGACTCTGAGCCTAACATGTCTGGCTCCGAGCTATCAGATGGAGAATTCTCCCTCCTCTCCAAGCAGTTCAAGAAGCTGCTAAGCAAGAGGAGACAAATGTAAAATAATTCCTTCTCCTAAGACTCCAAAAGATCACATCGTGACGGTGATCGTATGAATAAAAGCTACTACAAGGAGGACATGTATAAATTGAAACTTAATAAATTTTTTTCCTCTGACGTTGTTTGCTACTATTGCAATAAAATAGGTCACATGATTGAGGAGTGTCCTTACAAGAAGAATTATAGCTCCAGGAAGCACGAGAAGAGATCCTTCAAAGGGAAGAAGAGATAAGAAAAGAGATTCGTCGCCAAAAAGTCGAAGACTCTCAGTGATAGTGACTCTAGCGAGTCAAGTTCTGAAAATTAAGAAGCTTACTTTGGTCTTATGGCTCAATCTGATGAGGAAGTGGGCAACTCCGAATACCATGGGAAGCTAAACTCGCACACTATTCTTTTAGAATCTGAAACGTCCTCCAATGGTCATGAAGACTACTCCTCTGATGAGAACGGATCAGAGTTGATGGCTCAGAATGAGCACTTATTAAGGGCTTTCGACAAAAGCCGTAAGGTAGTAAGAAAGTAGGTAAAAGAGATGGCCTCCCTCAAGGCAGTGGAAGCAAATCTGAAGGAAGAAATTGCAAAATTACCTCCTCTCAGAGATAAAGTCCACTCCTTGAAAGAGGAACTCAAGGGCTCGGCTGAGACATTAAGTTTGAAGGAGAAATATCTTGATGAGCTGGAAGAAAAGCTCACGGTGGAGAGAAAACTCGTTGAGAGTTTCTCCAAGCCAAAGACTGTTCTCCCTCTCATCGATGAGTTTTCAACTCAGAAGAAGGGTAGTGGTCTTGGCCACACCAGTGAAAAGGGTAAGGCTGCCAAGAAGGCTAGCGCCAAAGAAAAGGGGAAGGCACCCATGGGTCAACCTTCATTCAGGAAAGTAATCCTTCCAACGAACAAGTTTGACCTTGAGTCATCCTATGGTCATCATGCTAGGCCTACTCATGTAGAGCCTAAGAATAGATACCAGGTGTTGGGTACCTTGGAAAATGTGTACCTGATTTGAAGAAGCCCAACCTAGCTCAATGATATACATCAAGGTGTATTTGATGTTTTTTTTTGAGTTGATATGTGCAGGTGAAGAATTGATAGAGTATGCAGAAAAATTCTAAGTCCAAGTGTCGACACAGAGAAAGTATGTCGACACATAGAAGAAATTAGTCGACATCAACACTGGGAAGCAGTGTCGACACATAGCAGTTAGTCTACAACTACACTGGGAAAAAGTGTCGACACAGAGAAAGTATGTCGACACATAGAAGAAATTAGTCGACATCAACACTGGGAAGCAGTGTCGACACATAGCAGTTAGTCTACAACTACACTGGGAAAAAGTGTCGACACAGAGAAAGTATGTCGACACATAGAAGAAATTAGTCGACACAACACTGGGAATTTGTGTCGACACAGAAGAAAAGCGTCGACCTCAACATTGGGAAAATGTGTCGACACAGAAGGATATAGTCGACCTCAAGTTTGTCGACACCAGCAGTATGTGTCGACACAGAAGAATATAGTCGACCTCAAGTTTGTCTACACCAGCAGAATATGTCGACACATTGTGATTAAGTCGACACTTACTGAGTTATGATTCTACAACAACTATGTCGACACACAGGACTTGTGTCGACACACTGAAGAGTCAAGACCAAGTTATTTTCAGAAGAAGCTGTGTCGACTCAAAGGCAACTTAGTCGACATCACTGAAGACTGTGTCGACACCAAAGTCAATTGTGTCGACACAGATAGACAGATGGTCTCGACACTTTCTGACAGACTGTCTCGACAACTTGTGGTTCAAGACTAAGGCACAGGACTTGTTTGAAGATTTGACAGCTGTGGGTTGCCACCGGTTAACTGAAGCTGTCAGACTTGTCAGAAAACGGTTAGAAACCGGATCAGCCGGTGACCATGAAGAAAGTCTATAAATAGACAGATTCAGAAGGAGAAAGTAACTTTTGAAAACATTGATAAGAATCAAAAAGTTGAGAAGGATTACAATCCAATTCATTTCAAGAAAGTGCTAGGCACTTAAGAAGATCTTCTCCAGAAGATCAAAGAAGACTATCTAAGGATAGATCAAAGAAGAGTTCTAATCAGAATTCAGAAGAATCATTCAAAGTGCTGGATAGAGAGAGATCTAGCCAAAATTTTGAAGAAGAAGAAGAAAGAAACCACCAGTGGATTCTCAAGAAGCTGTTTGGAATCAACTCAGCTAAGTTCATATTCAAGAAGCTTTGAAGAAGGCTCAGATACAGTTGATTGCATCAGCTGATCAAGAATTGTCTTGGCCTTTTCTCTCTCATTTTAGGCAAGACAGTTAAATAATCTTTTCTATATTTCTATAGGATCTGTTTTCACAGATCTGAGTTGTAAGCCTGTGTTATAAAGGCTGAGTGTAGGAGTGTTGAACTCTGAGTGGTAGGGCTGTTTGCCTGAGTGTAGGAGAAGAATCTTCTCTGAGTTGTAGGCCTTGGGGCAAGGCTGAGGTAGGGCAGTTGTGCCTGAGTTGTAGGAACCAGTTGGGTTCTGAGTTGTAGGATCTGTTGATCTGAGATTAGTGGAAGTTTGGCAGAATCTAGCATACTGCTAGATAGGTGAAGGGGGAAAGTGGATGTACCCAGACCTTGGGGAACCACTATAAAACATTGTGCAATCTGTGATGTTTTATTTTCTGTGATTGCTGTGATTCTTTTGTTAGCCATTGAATTGAATTCTGCCTAGAAGTTTTTATAAATAAGCAAAACCTATTCACCCCCCTCTAGGTGTTTAGGCTGTCTTGAAAGTTAAACTATCACCAGGGATAGACCCGTCCCCGTGACTTTGGTGCTAGCGTGTTAAAAGAACCGTTTGAGGAAATTCAGATGAAAAGTTATGGTTTATATGTGCATGGCCATAACAATAAGAAGGAACCAAAAGCTAAATCTGCCATGCCTAAGGCTAAGAAGATGGGAAGCCCCTGTGTATGCTGCAATCAAGAGGCCTCCACCTCTAAGAATCCTACCCCTACTAGACCTCACGTTCAAAGGGTAAAGCAGGAGTACAAAAGGAGGTACAACAGATTCGATTGTTGGTGCTACGACAAAATTGGTCATTTTGGCGCAGATTGTTGATATAACCCTGCCAATCTTGTAACCCATAGAGTTAACTATGCGAGACCGACCACTCGCAAGGCTAATGTTCCTTTGGGGGAGTATGTTGACCAGGAACCAAGGACCCAAATACATTTGCATTCCTATGGTAAAATGATTTATTTTTACAAGAATGTCCAAAGTCTAATAGAACTCCAATCTGGTATTTGGATAGTAGATGCTCTCGGCACATGATCGGGACAAGAAGCCTGTTGCGTGATTATACCCCAGTCAAAGATGGACCAAAAGTCATCTTTGGAGATTCAGACAAGGGAAAAACAAAAGGTTATGGTGTGATTTCCAACGACGTAGTCTCTTTTAAAGACATTGCTTATGTTGAAGGATTACACCATAATCTCATAAACATAAGTCAACTATGTGACAAAGGCTATATCATTGAGTTTTGCAAGGACAAGTGTTTGATAAAATCATCTGTAAGTTTGGAGACGGTATTATCAGGCACTCGGAGCAAAAATATTTTTTGTTTGAATTTCCTTTGATTAGACAATTCTACCCCAATGTATTTTATGGCAAAAAGTAGTGCGTCTCTTTGTGATCAATGACACAAGAGATTAGCACATATTAATTTTAAAACAATAAATATGGTATTTTCTCACAACTTAGTGCGGGATGCCCCTAGCATTAAGTGCCTTAAATAAAGTCCATGTCACGCCTGTCAAATGGGTAAGCAGATACGGGCTACCTTCAAGGGTATTGCTGAGAAAGATTCTTCGCGAAGCTTATACTTGCTTTATATGGACTTATTCGATCCTATGCCTATTCACAGCTTAGGAGGTAAGGTCTATATGTTAGTAATTGTTGACGACTACTCACGTTTCACTTGGGTGTTCTTTCTGAAACACAAGTCAGACACCTTCGATTATTTCACTAATTTTGTCTGATAAATTCAGAATGAACTGGATTGCTCAATGGTAAAAATCAGAAGTTACCAAAGAATAGAGTTCGAGTCTGGTTCCATGACAAAGTTCTGTGAATGCCAAGGTATCTTTCATGAGTTTTCCTCCCTACACACTCCACAGGAAAATGGAGTTGCTGAGAAAAGGAATAGAACCCTGATTCAAGAATGTACAACCATGTTGAACGACGCTTCACTTCCGGAGTACTTCTAGGATAAAGCAGTCAACACGGCTTGTCATGTGCAAAACAGAGCACTCATCAACAAAAGCTATCATAAGACCCCCTATGAGCTATTGAAGGGCAGAAAACCAACTGTGTCTTATTTTAGAATCTTTGGAAGCAAATGCTACAAACTTAATAATTTGAATTATTACCGCACAAAGTTTAGTGAAAAATGTTTTGAATGTATTTTCGTAGGATATAGTAGCCATAGTAAGGCATATATGATTTTTAATAAGAAAACTATAGTGGTAAAAGAGTCTATAAATATTGTATTTGATGAGACCAGCATACTTCATAGCAACTCGTCTAGTGTTATTGGCGCAGATACATGTACCAGGTTCAAGGAGCTAAGCTTGGATTAACTAGCCAAAGAAGACACTCCAATCTCAGTAAAGATCATCCATCTAGGCTTGGTGGATGAAGAACCTCTAGAGAAAGAAGCGCCTCAACCCATAGAGGCTGCACAAGATGTTGCATAGCCTACTAGAGAGAGGGAAAGGAATCTAGGGTTCTGACACCTAAGAGATCACCCAGCCGATCTAATCATTGGAGAGCTAGGCGACGGTATGAGAACCAGAAGAGGTACGACTAACGAATTTTTGCATCTAAGTTTCCTGTCTCAGGTTGAGCCGAAGAAGTTCGAGGAAGCGAACAAAGATACATCTTGGATCTTGGAAATGTAAGAGGAGCTAAGCTAGTTTGAATGGTGTAAAGTCTGGGAACTTGTGCCTAGGCAAAAGGGACAGAACGTGATCGGCACTAAATGGATCTTCAAAAACAAGCTGGACGAACACAGAGTAATTATCAAAAACAAAGCAAGACTTATAACACAAGGATACAAACAAGAAGAGGGGATCAAATTTGACCAGACATATTTGCTCCAGTAACTCGGCTCGAGGCGATCAGGTTATTTCTTGCGTATGCTGCCCTCAAAGGCTTCACTGTCTACCACATGGATGTAAAGTCAGCATTCCTCAACTTGAATCTAAAAGAGGAAGTATACGTAGTGTAACCCCCAGGTTTTGTCAATTCTCAATTCCCTGATTATATTTATTTCTTAAATAAAGAATTATATGGTTTAAAGCAAGCTCCCCGAGCTTGGTATGAGACATTGTCTAGCTTTCCTCTTGAGAACAAGTTCACAAGGGGAAAGATAGATAAGACATTATTTCTTAGGGAAGTTAAAGGCAAGATATTGCTAGTGCAAATCTATATAAACGATATCATATTTGGCTCTACGGAAGACAGCCTTTGCAAAAAGTTTTCAAAACTTATGCAAGAGAAGTTTAAAATGAGTAGTATGGGTGAGCTGAAGTATTTATTAGGACTTCAAGTGAAGCAATCTGAAGATGGGATTTTCATCTCTCAGATGAAATTCACCAAGGAGATTCTTAATAAATTCGGAATGGAGAGCGCAACCTCTATGAGGACTCCAATGAGTTCAACTGTGTCTCTCGACAAGGATGAGAAAGGGGAAACTTTTGATGAAACCAAGTACAGAAGAATAATTGGATCCTTGCTCTACCTGACTGCCAATAGACTAGATATAATGTTTTCAACATGTGTCTGCGCTAGATATCAGGTGAACACTAAAGAATCTCATTATGTCACTGCAAAGCAAATTTTAAGATACATTAAGGGTACACCCAATCTTGGCTTATGGTACCCAAGAAGTAATGACGTCGAGCTAATTTGCTTTTCAGATGCTGACTTTGCAGGAAGCAGGGATGATAGGAAAAGAACTTCCGGGACGTGCCAATTCCTCGGAAGACGACTTATCTCTTGGAGTAGTAAGAAGCAAAATTGTGTGTCAACATCTACTGCCGAGTCAGAGTATATCTCTGCGGGTAGTTGTTGCGCACATCTTCTATGGATTAGAAACCAACTCGAAGACTATAATTTGAAGTTGAGAGAAATTCCAATGTATTGCGACTCTTCCAGCGTAATAGCTATCACCAACAATTTAGTTTCTCACAGTCGAACCAAGCACATCGAAGTTCGCTACCATTTCATCCGGGAGCATGTGGAGAAGAAGGACATAGCCCTCAACTATATTCCAACAGACAAGCAGGTGACATATATTTTCACAAAGCCGCTGGACGAGGCCAAGTTCTTCTTTTTTTAAGACAGAACTTGGTATGCTCAACATGGAGTCCTGACAAGCTCAGATTATGGATTTCTCAAGAAAAACTTAGTAGATTTCTCAAAAAGCTACTAGATTTCACGACATCTCTGTTTTCTCGAGAAGACCTTTATTTCTCGAGAAAAGATGTCTACTTCTCGATAAATTTAGTATTCTTCTCGAAAACTTAGTGAATTTCTCGAAAGCCTCTGAATTTTTTGAGACACAATTTCTGGATTTTTAGGAACAATATTTTTATTTCTCGAGAAAGGGCTCATGGACTTCTCGAGAAACATCATTTTCTCGAGAAAAGCTCTAATTCAACAGGACAAATTTCTGAAGAATCTGAACCGCCGTTCCAGGTACGCCTCTTTTAATTCTTCAAAATTTTTAATTTTATATAAATTGAAGATAATTCCATAGAAATACCCAAACCCACAAATTCAAAAAAAATTCTCCCGAGAACAATGCTTCAGTTCCGCAAAGGTCACCGCCATTCTTCTCGCAAAATCCACCATTTCTTCTCTAGCAAACCGGACATTTCTCATTCGCTGCAATCGATGGATCCATCTTCCAAGATCGGTGTGGGGAGTTAATTTGTTCGTGCATGTATTGAAGAAATTTCCGACGATTTCAAGAATGTTCTGCTACTTCTTGAATCCGCCGGCCTTTATTTCATCCTGGAACATCCTTGCAAAGTTTTACTACCTGAAGTTGAGGAGTTTTTCCGTAATGCCAAGATCAAGAGAACTAGGAAGTTGTTGAAAACTTCAGTCAGAGGAATGAAACTCAAAATCAAGCCATCTTCCATCACCGAGTTTTTGCGATTACCGTCCATAGATAAAGAATACTATCTGGAAGAAGTTGATTATTCAAGAGTCTACTCCTTCTGTGGTCTTCTAGAATCCACCACTTCAGTTAAAAGACAGAACATGTCAGATGAGAGCAAACTTCTGGCTGATATTCTAGGAAAGGTTCTTCTATGCAAAACATGGTCTATTAGATATATTTCTACAGAGTTCTTTGATATGATAACTGCAGTTGTGTGCAGAAAGAATTTTTTGTGGGGATGCTTTCTATTTGAAAAGATCAAGGAGAGTCTGAAGGCACCGAATTTTTGTAGAATTATTTCTTTATACTTGAATCAAGCTCACCCAGAGATCTTTGATATAACCAAAGGTGTGGCAATTAACCACCTCAAGAAAGTCTCTATATCCTTCATCAAGAGATGGGAGATCAGAATTCAAAAACCAGGTCAGGATCCACCTATTCCAAGAATTATAGTGGATGATGAGGACAGGATTCCATCTCCTCCTCATACTGATACATCTGGCACATCTGGTGCAACTGCTAAGGGGGAGCGTTCTCCTTCAATTCATGTAGAGGTACAACATGATGTGGTACAAGTCACAGAAGTTCATTCAGAGGCTCCTGCAACAAAGGTTCAAGAATAAGTTGTAGATGATGTTGAGATAGTGGTAGAAGACAGTTTAGCTCAATTTGATGATGAGCAGAGCACCTTTATGGATGATGGTGGCTTAGGTTTGAATTTTCACTGCTCTTCTGATCAAGACACTCTACTGGATACTACTACAGAGAACATTAATAGGATGATTGAAAGTCTAACATCAGATGAACCCCTATTAATCCCCCCTATAGAGACTATAGAAAAATCTCCTGAAAAGGTTTCTGATGATATTCCTGAAGACCTTCCTGACAAGACTCCTGTAGATATTCCTGAAGATATCCCTATAGAAACTCCAGAAAATTCTCAGCCCCAGGAACACATTGAGGGGGAGAATGATGATTTGCTACCTGAGGAAGAAATTAATCCAGATACAGCTGAACCTACTCTGAGTAACTTGGATTTTTCTATGCCTATTATTCTAGGAGAGGAAGGAGATGTCATGACTTATTTCCAAAGAGGGAGAAGTATAGTGGTAATTGAAGAAATACCAGTTTGGACACCTCCAGCTCTATCTCCTCCACCCCCTCCAACTGATATTATCCCTGATGATACCCTCTGTGGTAAAATAAAATCTATGGTTTCAAAGCAAAAAGAGTACTTTGATAAGTTTCTCAAAGAAGTTACTGATTAAGTATCTGCTCTAGAGAAAGAGATGAGCAGAGGCTTTGCTGAAATTTAATGTAATACAGATGAACTGAAATAACTGTTCAAGATTGGTGGCAAAGCTTTGGACACACTATCACTAGTGTTGGTGAAGTAATGAATCAATCAGTCACTCTTGCAAACAATCAAATGCAATTGGAAAAGAAAGCTTAAGAACACAACTTCAAGACTTGTGAAGAAGTTGGTAAATTCAAGGAAGATGCCATAATCACTTTATCTATAGAAGTCAAAAATGGGGAGGAAAGAGTAAAAGAATATCTAACGAAATCTGGTGCAGAGATGAAGGCACAATGGGATGCTAAACTGAAAGAGATCAGAACAGATGTACAAACACAGATTCATGGTGTAAAATTTCATACTTATGATACTGTTGTATGGATGCATAATCAGATCTTCCCAGACTTTCAAGTCAATCCAAATGAGGCTCCACCACCTCATCTCAATCAACCTGTCTGCAAGCCTACATTCTCTCCTAGACCAGAACTTTATGAAGCTCCTCCTGAAGACTACTCTCATGTATGGACCTATGATGAACAAGAGTATCCACAAGATCTTCCTCCTGAAGGGCAATTGCCAAAAAGAAGGAAGTATGGTGAGGGTGCCTCTGCCAGCCGATCAATCCTAAGTCAAGAAGCTGAGAAAAGAACAAGAATTTGCTGAGGTGTAGAGCGCAACCTCTAAGTCTCTCATTCTAGACACTCTAAAGTTTGTTGTGGATTACATTGAAAATAGAAATGATCATTACAGTCACCAAGAGTGGGAGCTTTATGAAAAATTCTTGATAAAAAGAAGACTTTATGATCGTGAATATGTACGAAATAATCCCAGTGTCCCTCCTAAACCTTCAAAGTACTATCCTAAGCCATACTGTTATCATAAGAGACAATAAGTGAAGAAATAAAGATTGCACCAACAATAATTCAAATGATTCTATGTTCATCAGTCTTATAGAATTTTGTGTGCTAAGATATCTTTGTGGACAAACTGTATATATATATATAATTTTGAATTTTGTTGAACTTGTTATTTCTTATATGTCTTTACAAACATTATCTTACTTACTTGTTATTTCTTTATTTATCTTGATGTAATTCACCTTAGTGTAGAGGGTTCTGACATCTACAAATAGGGAGAGAATGTTAGGTATTGTATCCACAATAACCCAGATTTGTATGAAGTCACCCTTGAACTATGATGAATTAAGGTTGTATTTGATGCCATCTTTTAGTTGAGTGCTTGCAGGTTATTATTGCTATGTGTAGACTATGTCAGCTTACAATGAGTCACCAAACATAGGACCATGCAATGTAATCCATCATTGTGTGATCCATGGTGTTGACTCATGTGTAACCTCTCTATTGGGATGCACTTCTTTTTCAAGTACTAAAGAAATGGAAGAAAGGAAGAGTTGTTGGTTTCAACTTAGAAGAAAAGAAAAATTTCTCTGAAAATTTCCTAAGTCTTTTTCTTGAGAAACTGAAGACTGTCTCTCGAGAAGTCTAAGTCTATTTCTCGAGAAAGCATTGCTATTCTCGAGAAACCATAAGACTTCTCGGGAAACTGTCAGAATTTATACAAAGTCCTGTTCTCGAGAAATGCCCTTAAGATTTCTCGAGATGCCAAGAAAGTTCTCGAAAAAGCCAAGTCTTTTTCTCGAGAAATAAACTCCTTCTCGAGAAATTAGCATTCTACTTCATAGAATTTGCGTTAAGTCAATTTCTCGAGAAGCCATATTATTTCTCGAGAAAGAAATTCTATTCTCGAGAAATCATGTTTTTCTCGAGAAATAAGTTCTTGACTTCACAAATTTTGCGCTAAGTAAATTTCTCGAGAAGTTGTATTGTTTCTCGAGAAATCAAATCATTTCTAGAGAAATATTGTCCTTCTCGAGAAATCAATAGTGTACTTCACATAAATTTTTCTTCAAGTCTTTTCTCGAGAAGCCATGTTTTTTTCTTGAGAAAGCTATTCATTTCTCGAGAAATCAACTGCTTCTTGAGAAATGGATTTGCAGAATTTTCGTTTCAAATTTTCTCACAAGAATTCAAATTATCCTAAGTTTAGTATGATTGATCTTTCCTTAATCACGTGGATCATTCATTAATGACGTTTGACCGTTGGACGATGATATATATGAAGTCATTTCAAGGATTCAAAAACCCAAATCAATCACAAGAAGAATAATTTTTACCGAATTAGAATCGGTTTAGCACCTTCCATTTTCGGGAGAAAAGTCACACATCTTCATCGCCAATCATCTCTATCGCTTTCTCCAGATCCAACGATTAAATCCATGATAAGATTCGATAGATCAAAGATCAACAGATTCTCCAACATCTATTTGATCGGGTCAGATCCTAGCTTTTAGATCAGCCTTCTCAGTTTTCTTCCCCAACCTTCTTCATCAAGTTGTTCAAGTTTCAAGAAGGAAGATTCCTGAAGAATTCAGATCTGGAAGTGTAAAACATTTTCATTATTATTGTAAATTGTTTTTTCATTTGTAGGAGCTTTGTCTCCAAGTTTGTAGGAGTTTTATCTCCGAGTTTGTAGATCCGTGTGTGGATCAAGATTGTATATCCGGTTGTGGATCAATGTGTAAGAGATCTTGTTCTCCGAGGTGTAGGAGCATTGCTCCGAGGTGTAATTTTGTGATAATATGAGAAAGGTGAAGTAGCCGTATCATACCCTTTGTGGTAGATAGGCGAGGCGGGACAGTAGACGTACCCAATAAGGGCATCCACTATAAAAATCTCTATGTTTGTGTGCTTGTCTTTAAGATAATTTTTATTCCGCAAAAAGACACAAACATCACCTATTCACCCCTCTCTATGTGATTTAGGTAGACACTAGATACTTTCACTTTTCCACCTTTTGGTGGGGGGTTTCATGCATATGCAAAAAGGAGGGCTTCCCTTATCCAATAAGAAAGATCGTTACCCTTATCGATCACTTAGGAGCCATGCCCTTGTTCTTTGATCCAGATGGAACTGTTCATCGCAACTTCCTCTCCGCAGATCTAGTGTCGACTTATAATCCCGATCACAAGAACACCTTGGATCGCTTCTCCTCTTAGCCTCATGGACTTTCTTCATCCTCTTCCCTCAAGAAGCTCAAGAACCAAGAGAGAAAGTGTGTGAGAGGAAAATGAGAATGTAATCTCAAGTCAAAACCTTAACATTGAGCTACCGCCGCGCGGTATCTTCTACTGCCGCACGGTATCTGCTACCGACGTGTGATATCAAAGGCATTTGCTGCTTGGCCCAATGGACATTGCTCTATCACCCAAAAAAGCCTCCACCTTACTGCCACGTGGCAAGCTACCACCGATGTTAACTTACTACCGCCGAGTGATACCTTCTCAAGGCATAAGTCAATTTAATCGACTATCGCCGTGTGTTAGCTCGCTACCGCCCCGCGGTAGTCTCTCAATGCTTCGTCAAAAGCATTGAGTGTGTCGAGTGATATCACCACGTGTTACCTTTCTACCACCGCACAGTAGATACCCGAGATGTCAGTCGATTTAATTCAATAGCTAATGCCGATGTTAACACTAACGCCCCACGTTAGTTTCCAATCCTTCCTTTTTCAAGATTTTTGGGACATTACAACTCTCCCCTCCTTTAAGAAATTTCATCCCGAAATTTTATTCATTGTAATGATATCAATACATAAACTTACAAAATGACTTTACAAAAACAACTCGGGAAATTCATCTCGCATGGTTTGCTCGCGCTCCCATATAAATTCTTCATGGCCACAATTGTCCCAACGGACTTTGACCATCCTGATTGCCTTATTATATAGTTGTTTGTTTTCTGTATCCTCGATACAAATGGGTCTAACCTTCTTCGCCAGCCCACCATCGACAGGTACCTGATAATCAGCCACCACTTGCGTCGGCTCTTACAAAACTTTCGACAGCACCGATATGTGAAACACATCGTGCAAACCACTTTGCTCCGTCAAAAGAGCTAATCGATAGGCAGCTTCTCCATTCCGCTCTACCACTTCAAACAGACCAAGATACCTCAGACTCAACTTTTTCAAGCACTGAATCCTGGAAACGCCTTTGAATGACTTTATCTTCAGATATACCCAATCTCCAAACGCAAACTCCACGTTTTGGTGCTTGGCATTGTAGTACCTAGCTTTCCTATCCTGGGACACCAATAACTGATCTCGCATAAAGCATATAGTCAAATTTGCATCTTCAAATTCTTTACGTTTATATAACTTTAATTCTCTTATTTCCGCCCAAGTTAAAGGAGTACGACACTTCCTACTGTATAAAGCTTCGAAGGGCGCCATATGAATGCTAGCTTGGTATCTATTATTATAGGCAAACTAAATCATATAGAGATGGTCCTCCCACCTCTTCCCGAAATCCAAGACGCACATTCAGAGCATATCCTCCATTATCCAGTTGGTCCTCTTGGTTTAACCATCCGTTTGTGGATGAAAGGTCGTACTGAACTTCAGTTTTGTACCCAACAACTGGTGGATTAGCCTCCAATCATTTGAAATAAAGCGCCCATCTCGATCACTAACGATGTTATGGGGCACACCGTGCAAACGTACTGTGTTGTCAACATACAACTTAGCCAAATTTTCAACTGAATCATCCTTCTTGTTCGTTATGAAGTTTGATACCTTTGTCAATCGGTCAACGATCACCCACACGACATCGTTCCCACTCTGTGATTTCAGTAACCCATACAAGAAATCCATAGAGATATAATCAAACTTCCACACTAGAATTGGCAATGACTTCAGGAAACCTCCAAGCTTCTGAAATTCAGCTTTTACCAAGGCACAAGTTTGGCACTTTATCACGTAAAGAGCTATGTCCTTCTTTAAACCCGGCCACAAGAACATCTTTTTTATATCGTTATACATCTTTGTGCTCCCTGGGTGGATTGAGTATTTAGTAAAATGTACTTCATACATCAACTCCTCCGCAATTTACCCATATTTGGGATGCACAAATGACCATCCTTTCTCAAAAGACCGTCATCCAATGAGAATTGGGAATTTGACCCATCCGCTGCATAGCGCTTCATACTCTCATCGAGTTCCATTGCTCATTGAAATGTGACCATGAGGTCATATTGCACCTCCGTCTAGTTCAAGCACGCAATTGTAGTGGCATTCTTGTCAACACAAGAAATGTCTTAGGCCTCTAATTCCTTGAACAGATGCTCATCATGCATCTGTAGCGAACCTGTCCATACTGGAGTCCTACGACTCAAGGCATCTGCGACCATATTTCCCTTCTTGGGAGTGTAATGTATTTGAAAGGTGTACTCCCCAAGGAACTTCATACATCTCTTTTGTCGCATATTCAAATCCTTCTAATCTATTAGGTACTTAAGGTTTTTATTGTCCGTGAATATATCCACTTTCATGCCATATAAGTAGTCACGCCACAACTTAAGTGCAAAAATCACAGCTGCCAACTCCACGTCGTGGACTAGACAATTTCACTCGTGCACTTTCAACTGGCGTGAGCCATAAGCTATAACTTTTCCGAATTACAGAAGAACATAGCCAAAGCCTCTCCCTGATGCATCACTATGTAACATCCAATTTCCGACTAGACCCCTGAGAGTGGTTTTGTCTTAACAGAACCCTGGGAAGCCCAGGAATTTAAGTTTATCGACCAAGATTTCGAGTCAAGGGGTGGTCACGCCCGTGACCGACCCGTCAAGCCCGTGACCTTGGGCTTGACTCCTTCGACGATCGTCGAGCTCAGAAATTTCAACATGGGCCTGATACGCCCGTGACCAATCCGTCATGCCCGTGACCTCAGAATGGCATTGAGTGAGCTAAGCTCACTCAACGCCGTGGTCTGGATGGCGTTGAGTGAGCTTAGCTCACTCAAAGCCATAAGCGGGATGGCATTGAGTGTGTTGAGTGCACTCAACGCCATAAGTTGAATGGCGTTGAGTGCACTGACAGCACTCAACACCATTTGGTGTCGTCTGGTTGGCGTTGAGTGAGCTGAGCTCACTCAATGCCGTAGACTGGATGGCGTTGAGTGAGCTTATCTCACTCAACGCCGTAAACTGTCAGGCGGGATGGCGTTGAGTGTGTTGAGTGCACTCAACGCCATAAGTGAATGGCGTTGAGTGCACTGACTGCACTAAATGCCATTTGGTGTTATCTGGATGGCGTTGAGTGAGCAGAGATCACTCAACGCCATAACTGGGACGACGTTGAGTGAGCTAAGCACACTCAACGCCATCGTTTAAAATGAATATATTCTGGATGGCGTTGAGTGAGCAGAGCTCACTCAACGCCATAATCCGGATGGCATTGAGTGAGCTCAGCTCACTCAATGCCGTATCAAGGATGGCGTTGAGTGAGCAGAGCTCACTCAATGCTATTGTACTTAGAATATTTTCTGACATTTTTCTGGCAGATTAGTTATGGCTGGGTGCTGGTTCAGCTGAACCAGGCCGGTCTAGGAAGTGAGTCGTTTTCTCTTATTAATACTTGATTAAGTCTTAATTTAAGAAGGTTGACTGGTCAAGTGAAGCAATACCATGTGGCAGCCGACTTCTCTCCTTCCAGCCATGGCCGAGTGACGGTTTGCATGGCCATTAATGGATTTTAAGGCTTGGCTCCATCCTCTCCCCCTTGAAACGGCTGGATTCAACTCCTCTCAGGGAGAGGAGGTGTTTCCAGCCGTTAGTTATCTGTCACGGAGCCGTTTCAGCCCCCCCACCACCATGGCCGAGCCAAGCTATGATGGGCCATTAATGGACACCAGCTTTTGGCCGTTCCCCCACCCTGACCAAGCCTTTTAACACCCTCAGAGGCCCAAGAGGAAGTTTTCCCAGCCTTAACCTAAAGTTTTCGAGCCTCCCATTGTGCTATTGAAGAATTCCAGCGACGCCACCACCGCGCAAATGGCATCACGACGATCGGCTCGACTCCAAACCACGAACAAGGTCCTCCTCTACCTCTTCTTCTATGGATAGATATTAGAAATCATTAGGAGAGATATCGGGCTCAAAAGAGCTGGATTGGGTGAGCGTTTCCATGGTCTTTATGAAATTTCATGGTGGCGGGTTCGCCGGAAACCGCCTCTCCGGCGGCCGTGCCGCCGCCCGACGGTAGCCCTCACCTCAACAGAGGTGGTGTTGGTGGTTGCCGGCCAGGGAGATGGCTGGGTGGCCGGGAATTAGCTTTAGAAAAGCTACATGTTTTAAGCATTTTTAGGTTGCTGGTTCGGGCTTTTTGAGAAGATGAACAGTAACTTATAATACTAAATTATTATATTTATATATAAAATGTAGTGATTTATCAAGCTCTCTTTTATGCTATTTAATGAGATACTTAGAGGCTTTTTATGTAGAAGTGACCAACATTAAATCTGTAGCCCTATGGGTCTACTATATTTCAAAATTGATTTGGGTCAATTTGGTCAATTGGTTTGACCAAGGCACCTCTTGGTGAGATCTAGACCTAGAGCTAGGCAGAGACAAAAAGGTGTGCCCACCTTTCATCCTTTGCCCAAATGTTCTGAAATTTGGGCAGAAAGTCTATCCTAACTATACCCAGGGCCTACCCCAAAATGTGAATTTTTGGAGAATATATTTTTATAGTTTTTGGGAAATTTTAATAAACCATGTATAAATTAATTAGGTGTCTTAAACACCTCAAATTCCCGCCAAATCTGGGCGGGAGGTCTTAGGGGGAATGTTAGAACTCTGGTAAAAATTCTACCTCATTTGGAAGTGTTTTGGTTAAGTTTTAACTCGACCCTAGTTTGGCCCTTATAGGGTTAGTTGGGTCAATTCATTCCTTTTGGGATTTGAGTGGTCAAACAACCTCAACAGAGGCTGATATTTTGGTCACTGACTTTTTAGTTCATGACACACCCTCCAAGGGAGTTTGGGGTGGTTTGGTGTAGGGTAGCCCTAGAACCCTAGAGTAGGTCCCTTAATGGGGATTTGTAGGGTTGTGAAGGTCATGGGGTCAAATGACCTTGGACTGACTTGAAATTTGGTAGAGAGGACCATAGGACCATTATAGTTCTCTAGACAAAATCTTGGGGGATTTGGAGACAGTCAGGCCACATAAAATCCTAACCCTAGTTTAGGGCACCAATCTTAATTTGAACTATTTGGCTTACAAATGAACTCAAAATCAAATAAAATTTGGGCAGGGTGATGTTCTGGTCTAAATGACAATAATATAATTTTGTTGAGATTTTTGGGTTAAGATATACAGTACTTTATTTACAACTCTAATTGTGCCCTAGATATTTATTTTGATGATTCTGGAATTTTTATTCACTAGAAAGTTATGAAATCTTGGATTAGGGCATCTTATAACATGTTATACCTTCTATATTTTCGTTGGGAGTTTTATCGGATTATTTTGGGTACTTGCTTCTTTAACTTACCATTTGGGTTATGTGGTCAAAAATATGAATAATGCCCAATTATTAATTGGAAAATTATGAAATTAGGTCAGTGGGTGTTTCAAACCATGATAGTCACCCTGTAATGTTCTATGGATTTTTAGATAATTAAAAATAGTACCTCCTTCACTAAGCTAGGAAAATTAGTATTTTACATTAAAATAAATTCAGAGCCACAAATGTTAGAGAAAAATCATGGGACTTGGTTTCTAATAGTTTCAGGTCACCATAAAGCTTCTGTAATTTTATTGTGATTTTTGGGTATATATTTACAGTACTTGCTTCATAATATGGTAGAAGTGGCATAAAATGGTAAATTAGGAAATATAGACCTAAACACCTCTGAGATTTCTCAAAATTTGGAATTATTGCTTAAATGCCTCATAGGATTTTTATTGATTTTATGATTATTTATTGTTGGCTCATTAGTGCACTTCATGTTCATACCAGGGCATTGGGAAGCTTATAATAAATAAATTAAATGCCCGATAAAAAGCAAAAAAATTGGAAATCTATGACTTAGTTATATTATGTCATGATAGACCTTCAGTAAATATTATAGGAGATTTGGAAGACAATTTGGAGTACCTCCCCTAATATACCTCATGTATCTTAGGATGGTCTGCATATAGTAAAATCACGGAAACTGAACTAGAGTGGGTAATGAACTTGGGGAGATGGAATTTTGGTAGTTGCTGGTTTGGATAGGGCAAGCTAAGTTTTAGTTCATTGTTGGAAGTCTGGATAAGTAGAGTGTGAGATTGGCTGGTGTTAAGTGGCGTTTTGGAACGACGAAAGATCGTCCACCCTGGGTAGGAGAGGAAGAGTCTTAATACTCTAGGGTTAGATCTAAAGTAACTTAAAAAAGGGATCGGGTAATGGGTATCAACCAATAACAATAAGTGACTTGCGAAAGGGAACGGTGGGCTTCAGCTACCATCATAGTTCTTAGTGCCCTTTGAGAGCCCTTCATGGGGAATACCGAGGGCAGTCCTGGGCTAACGTAAACCGTAGGAATAATAAGCTAAAAGAGCAACTAGTATAATTAGGGTTGCACATACACACACCCCGATAGCTAGGAAGGCAGAATAAGTTGGTTTGGTTGCCATTCAGACAGTAGCTCCGAAGGTAGATGCACGGACGGGACAGTCCGGGGAGCCGAGGGCTCGAGGGTTTGAGTACAGAATAAAGGTGGTGGGTCTTCGGTATTTGATTGTCGTTCACACCGACATCGGTACGTTGACTCGGTGGTGTGTGACACTTAGCCAAAGAAAGTCTGGTGGATATAACCAGCACTAGTATGCAGATACTCTAGGTTGTGTTCTTCTAGGGGCGTATGAAAGGGCTAGGCCCGGTAGTGTGGATACCCGCCTAGGAGTGGGGGGCCCGACCAACTGTCTCCGTTTGCCACTACGGAGGTTCCTGGGAGTGAAGCTAGCTGCCCGAACAGGGGGAACTAAAAGTCTGTGCGCATAGAGTCGTGTGCGTGAGTTGCACTTGTATGAATCATGGCATAACATATCACTACACTCATATTTGCATACAACCGACACCCCAACGTATAAATTGGTATGGGAATTTTTATACGATAGGAGCCTTGTAGAAGACCCCTTAACTTATACGTTTGTATGAGCATTCATATAAGTTAAGGTTACTTACTTATTTACTTATTTGTTCTCTATCTGCCTTCTTATATATTTGATACTTAGTACATGTCTACTTTATTACTTACTACCGTAGAATTGCTAGATGTACTTTATTTTAGATAGATGTTTATACACCATCATAGTTGTTAGATTAGCTCCATTGTCATCTGCTTGATTACTCTCCACCTTTGTAGGTTCCCTTTCCTCCTCTCCGCTCGGTGCTTAGGAGCCATGGGGGGGAGGGGTAGGGGATGATAGGGCTTAGTCTTTATGACTAATGGTTTTCGAACCACAACATTACAGGAGCTCCGGATGGGAGACAGGGACCAGCAGTCCAGGGACCAACACCAGCGGAGTACGGTACACATGGAGGTGGGTCAGTCTAGCACCGGTGCACCTGCGACCAGCTCTGTGAGTGATTAGTATTTTTATAGCTTCCGCGATGAGTGATTTGTAGTGACGACTCTGATGTACTGGGCTCGAGCCCATTTATCTATATTTCATCTGAACTGTATCTTTGCAGTACTTCTATTTTCTGTTATTATCTATTGATGGACTTGTTGTAATTTTCTATTCATACATGTTTCTGTGGACTTGTTTACATTTTATGTATAATTACTTCTCTCTCTTTGTGATCGAAAAGGGCCGGCAGAATTGGCGTTTTGTAGTGGCGGCCTTCCCGCGAGTCAGTGCCATCGCAAAGCGGCAATTCTGGGCTAAGACCCCGGTGTTCGAAAAAAAGGGGTCTTACAAGTGGAATCACAGCCGCCAACTCCACGTCGTTGACTGGACAATTTCACTCGTGCAATTTCAACTGGCGTGAGCCATAAGCTATAACTTTTCCGAATTACAGCAGAACGTAGCCTAAGCCTCTCCCTGATGCATCACTATATATCTCATAGCCGTCTGTACCACATGGCAAACTCAGAATAGGTGTCGTGGTCAAACGACTCGTTAACTCCTCAAAACTCGTGCGCACTCAGGCGTCCAAATGAACTTCTGATCTTTCCTTGTCAGTGTAGTGAGAGATAAGGCTATCCGCGAAAAGTACTCCATGAAGCACCTGTAGTAGCCAGCAAGTCCAAGGAAGCTCCTAACTTTGGCTACAGAGGTCAACACAAGCCACTTTTGTATTGTAACTATCTTCGTCAGATCCACCACAATACCTTCTCCACTAACCACATGGCCCAGAAAAGCCACTGATGAAAGCCAAAACTCGCACTTTGAGAACTTGGCATAAAGTTGATTCCTTCTCATGGTATGCAAAATCATCCTCAAGTGATTTGTATGGTCTTCTTCTGATTGGGAGTATACTAGTATGTCGTAAATAAAGACGATCAAAAACTGATCTAAATACTGCTGAAAAGTTCGGTGCATCAAGTCCATGAATACCGATGGCGCATTTGCTAGCCCAAATGAAATTATAGTGAACTCATAGTGACCATATCGTGTACCGAACACTGACTTGGGAATGTCACATTCCTTAATCCGCAACTGAGCCAAACTTAAAATCTAGCTTTAACTAGACAGTTGATCCCAATAGTTGATCAAATAAGTCATTAATACATGGAATCAGATACTTATTTTTCTACGTCAGCTTGTTCAATTCTCGATAAGACGCAATCTTCCGTCCTTCTTTTTCACAAAGCTGACCGGTGCACTCCAAGGTGGCATACTTGGACGTATATAGCCTTATTCTAGCAATTCCAGTAATTGAACTTTCAGTTCCTCCATCTCTTTTGGCTCCACTCGGTACGGTGAGTGGGCCACAAGTTTCGCACCTAGCACCAACTCAATGGAAAAGTCAATCTCTCGCTGGGGCGGTAACCCAGGGAGATCTTTAGGAAACACATCAGCATAATCCGATACAATAGGAATGTCACTCAAACTGGACTTTGGTTCAATAGACTCCAACAGCGTGAAGAACAACTCCACACCCTTCTGAACAGCCTTGACTACTTGGAGAGCAGACATCAATATCTTGTTTGATCCTCGCATACCGGCAAATTTAGTCTCTCGTTCAGTGTTCTGTCCCAGTGTGACTTCCTTAGAGTTGCAATCTATATAGGCACGCTGCTCAGAGAGCCATTCCATGCCAAAGATTACATAAAACTCAGATATCGGTAGTACCGATGCTTCCAGCCTAAAATCCCGACTTCCTATCCACACCTCAACACAAGACGACCTATTCACATGCATTACGCATTCGTTAGTTAACAACACCTTCAACCTATCCTTCGATATAAGAGTAGGCACTCCGATCCACGATACGAAGTCCTCTGATAGAAACAAATGAGAAGCACCTGTATCAAACAGTGCTCTCGTCAGATAGTCCCGAATAAGAATGAAGCCTACGCAAAACATGTTATACTTAAGCAATTCACAAGGTATGAAGTATATAAAGCATGAAAACTATATACTACTTGTACCTGCGACGACATTAACCTGTTTGATGGCCTCCTATTGGCCAAGATTGTAAACCCTCGGCTGAGTTGGAGCATATTGGGATGTAGTGGACTCCACCGCCTTTCCCTTCTCAGCGTAAGATGCTCCTACCTTTTTATCCTTCCTTGGTAGGCCACTGAGGCATTCACGGGAAAAATGCCCTGATTTGCCATATGTATAACATGTCCACGTGTTTTGCCCAGACGTTGCTCCCGAAGCAACAACAGATGGAGCTTGTCCAAAAGACTTGGACTTCTTCTACCATCTTTGAAAATGCGATTTTGAAGAAGTTAGCACTTTGAACTCGGGCTTTATCCTAGCCAAGTCCCTCTTTCCCTATACCCTCTTCATGTCCTTATCTAACGAACGAGCTTTATTAACCAACACTTGAAAACCTTGATTCATTGGACGAGAGAATAGTAACCTCAACTCATCCCACAGTCCCTCATAGAATCTATTGGTCTTACGCTCTTCATCGGCAAAAGTAGACCCCGCATATTGTCCCAACCTGATAAATTCATGCAAGTAGTTATCCACACTACCCTCGCCCTTAGTCAAACACTGGAACTCATTTTCCATGGCAATCCGCTGCGACGAAGGCAGATGCTTTGTCAAGAACAATCTCAAAAACTCCTCCATCGAGATCTCCGATAGTCATCTTCCTGCAAAGTGGTGTAACTCCAACTCATCCCACCAAAGTATAGCCTCTCCTTCCAACAGGAAGGTGACCAAGGTTACCTTCTGCCCCTCCTCTGTTTCAATCGCCGTCAACACTCTCTTGACACGCGAAAGCCAGTCCTCTGCCTGCATTGGGGATCCCGCACCCATGAACGTAAGAGGATTAAAACTCATGAAGTACTTCAGATTCCTTTCATTCGCTCGCATATCAAACAAAGCCTCAGTAGGCACCTGCCTAACAACTATTGGCTCGGCTACACCAACCCGCACTGGTACCATCGCAGGCCGCTCCTTCCCAATCAATTGTGTATTTATCATAGCAAACACTGCCTCAGCAACTAAGCGTATCATTTCCACAGAAGGGGGATGAGTGGGCACATTTGCTGGTGCTGCACTTTCCACAAAACGTTGTGGTTCAGACTGCCCCGCACCACTTTGAGTTACCTAAAAGTGTAAAATACACAATTTAGAGACCACATACAAGACACAACATGACTAATAGGAACACACAGGTTCCTCATACAGATGTATTTTCATTCCTAAGTGGACATTCTTGAGTTCATTTTGTTATAATGGTAAGCACATACACATGCTCGCCACCCCTCAAAAGAATTCGACCACGAATTCGCAGAAGGAAGACCAAGAGAAGCTTATACCAAATTGTAACACCTCCATCCGTCACATGAAATATAACAGAGGGTCCGGCCGGGGCCCTACACCATATTCCAAAGACATTCAGCGAAGTTATATGTTAATATCAAAAGACCAAACGAATCCTAACTCAGAGCATTCTAACAGAAGCTTCATGGGTTAAATTGAACTCAAGTATCAACAATGTCCACTATATAAAATTATAGGAATGCTTTTACAAAATACACAAAATTTTACGGACTTAAGGCCTTACAATTATGCTTCAACAAGGTGGTTTACAAACATCAGCTCGCAGGCCGGCCACACATGAAAATAATAAAGAGCCTTTGCTTGGCCTTCGAGGGCCAGCATAGCATAAAAGGGCTATAACCCGCTACTTCTCGCTCCGCTCTCCAGCACCTGCATAAGGACAATCCACCACAAGGATGACAAATAAGGCAACAGTCAGCTTTTGCTGACAAATTTATAACGACCCTACCCCATACTTGGGACAGTGATATTTCTTGCCTGCATGCATAGCAACCATACATAGATATATCACACAAAGGTACAACTCAAGAACCATTCAATATATCACAAATGTCTGCATCAACTGCCAAACATTCCGTGCACTCAGGGCACATTCTCGGTGTACTGGAAACACCAGTCCCACCACCATCCAAAAGTACGAGACTGATGACAAACTATGGGCATTTCTTGTTCGACATATAACCAAGACTCTCCTCCCTCATGCCAATAGTCTATAACACCATTACTTAGGGCGGGTATAGTTTAGCCTTTTCCTGTTGCTCAAATCACCTTGCCATAGCTGAAAGCCGAGCTTCCATGGCTAAATGGACAGATGCTAGTCACATCACCTTTCCCGAGGAGTTAAACATAACCGCATTACATTTAATAGATGACTCTCACAGCCATCAGACCAAATCACCAAGCATACTTCTCACACACTAGCCACACGGTATTCGAGAGACCGGCTTTGTGATCAAAATGCTATTTGGGACCTATCGCTAGCGATAGCCACTATTACTTAGCGTTAACAACAGAATTTATCTTTCTGTACCCATACTCAGCCACAATTGGAACATCTGTCTAAAAAAAACCTGCAGTATCCTACAGAGCTAGAAACACTGGACTTTCACAAAATATAGCTCATCAAGAGCTATCGCCAGAGATACTCACTATCGTCCGACGATATATAACGATTCTCACGACCGTGGTATTTTTTGGGTATTTTCCTAGAGAGTATCTCCAGTACTTCTTGCTACTCCCATTCATAGGCATAACCCGTCAGACTCCATAAACTACCCATTTATACTCAGAGTCTTCTCCGACACGCAAATTAAAACATCACCAATCCAGACCAACCTGTCAGAATGGGCTTCACATAGTATGCATATTCCGTACTGCGATTTCCGGATGCAAAACTACCCAGGGATAACACGTACCAACCCATCAGGATTCCCTTCGCATTTCCACCTTTTGGTGGGGGTTTCCATGCATATGCTAAAAGGAGGACTTCACTTGTCCAAGAATGAAGATCGTTACCCTTATCGATCGCTTAGGAGCCATGACCTTGTTCTTTGATTTGGATGGAACTGATCATCACAGCTTCCTCTTCGCAGATCTAGCGTCGACTTGTAATCCTGATCATAAGCACACCTTGGATCGCTTCTCCTCTTAGCCTATTAGACTTTCTTCCTCCTCTTCCCTCAAGAAGCTCAAGAACTAAGAGAGAAAGTGTGAGAGAGGAAAATGAGAATATAATCTCAAGTCCAACCCTTAACAATGAGCTACCGCAGCGCGGTATCAAAGGCAGTCACCGCTTGGCCACATGGACAATGCTCTATCGCCCAAAACAGCCTCCACCTTACTGCCGCGTGGCAAGATACCTCTGGTGTTAAGTTACTACCGTCGAGCAGTATCTTCCTGAGGCATATGTCAATTTAATTGGCTATCACCGCGCATTAGCTCGCTACCTCTATGCGGTAGTCACTCAACGATTCGTCGAAAGCGTTGAGTGCGTCGAGTGATAGGGCCACACGCTAGCTCACTACCGCCCCACGGTAGTCTCTCAACGCTTCGTGGAAAGCATTGAGTGAGTCGAGTGCATCGAGTGGTATCACCACACATTACCTTTCTATCGCCGCGCGGTAGATACCCGAGACATCAATCAATTTAATTCAATATCTAACGCTAGCATTAAAATTAGCATCGCGCGTTAGCTTCCAATCCTTCCTTTTTCAGTATTTTTGAGGCATTATATCCCACACTGGTACGACCGTCTACGGAAGTGACTGACCCACCACAATTTACCGCATGCAATTTACAAGCAAACAAATAAAACATCTTGTTATCATGCACCAGGTCTTCAGCGGTTTGCCCTACTATGCTTTTAAATAATTCGGGAAAACATCACTTGGCTTGATTTTCTATACGGAGCGTGAGAGCACTTTATTTTGGCGCTAACTTGGGAGGAACATCTCAACTACTATTATCCCCAACTAAGGCATTACCTATCAAATCACTACCCATCAGGGCAGGACCAATGCTTAGAATACTAAACTACAGAAGTGAAAGTAAGGTAATAGAAATTGTTGTTAGTATAATCTGCAGAATTGAAATGTTGTAATGAAATAGGACTAGTATGATACTGGAGTAGTACTAGACTGAAAGAACTGAAAGTAAGTACTGAAAATAACTTGACCAGTACGAGACTGGAATAGTACATAAAAGAATGAACTGAACCAAAAGTAAATAAACAGGACTAGTACAAGACTAGAGTTCTGAACAGAAAATATTAAATTGAAATAAATAAAGGAACTGGACCTATACAAGGCTGAAATAAATCATAAAGAAAATGGTTAGTAGTCCAATCACTCCATTTAGGAGGCTTCAGTTCCATCTCCATTCTCAGGATGGAAGTTCAGTTCCATCTCCGTTCTCAGGAGGCAAGTTCAGTTTCATCTCGGTTCTTAAGAGGTATATTCAGTTCCATCTTTGTTCTTAGGAGGCATGTTCAGTTCCATTTCAGTTTTTAGAAGTCATCTTTGGGTTTTACCCATTATTAAGATCCGACAATAATTCAATTGCGTTTTTCAATCGTGGCTTAATCGGATCAGGAGGCTTATTATGAGTTACACTTTTATCATTCATCCGAGAATAAATAGCAACTCATTTGTTCGCGTCAGATCGAATTCGAGAATCTCATTAGAGAGCACATTTTTCCTTAAATTTCAACCTCAAAAATTGTTTCCAACACATGTGGGAAATTCTTCACATGAAATGAGGTTGGGGATTATTTTACCCGAAGCTCGTACTTTCATCTCCCGAGTTCACCCAAAATGCTCAAGAGTTATTTTAAGAAAGAGGCGCACGGTGGTTTCGCAAAAACCTCGAAATACTTGGAGCTGGAAAATCTTGCCTTGATAACTATTGTTGATTAATCAATTGAACTTAATATTCAATATATAAAGTGGTTGCGCGCTTGAATTTTCATTTTTTAAAGAATTTGAGTGCATAAATTTCCGAGCGTGACCATAGACTCCAAGAAATTGGAAAATCTTAAATTTTTACCCTAAGGTTCCCAAATTTTAATACGACCATTAAGAGAGCCTAAAAAGAGCCTAGTAATTTTTCCAAAATTTTCCGAGCAATTTTGAGTTTCTAAATTGGCCAAATAATTCTTATTTAGGCTTTTAAAAAAACCAAATTAACCCCAAAAATTCCCAAATATTTTGTGTAGATTGCCATCATTAAGGGAAACAATTTTCATGTTCAAAACAATTCCACCAGGTTCCCTATGTACCCTCCAGAAATTAAAATACTTATTTTAGCTATATTATTAGAATATTCAAAAAATGTTTATAAAAATTATAATTTTTATAACCTTTTCTCCCCCCACGACCTGTACTGAAACCGCCCTTGCGGGTATTCTCCGCCGCTGGCCGGCCATGGCTCCGCCCCGGCCGATTCCCCAAGGGTGGGCGCTCCCTCCGGTGGTGGTCTGGCAGCCTGCCGCCGCCGGCCATCGCCAGAGATATTTTTTTTATGTTAAATGAAGGGGAGTGGGTGACGGCAGCGATGCTCCGGTCGCCAGACCTTGCATGAAAATCATCCAGAAAGAAGGGAGGAAGGAGAGGAGAAGGTTTCCACCTTGATTGGGGTCTCAGGGAGCTCTCAGCGAGTTCCACCATTAATGGCGGTGGAGGGTGGTGGAGCTTCGGGTGGGCTATTTCAGGGGAGGCAGAGCTCTGGCAGGGTGGTGACTATGCTCGTTTGAGCTTGGGGAGAGGAGTGCAACCCTTTGGTGCCAGAGGGCTCCATTTATAGGAGGGGAGCAAGGCCCCTCCTTCCCTTCCCCCTCTCGGTTAAGCAAACCGAGCGGTGAGGTTTATCCAAACCATCCATGCTCTACTCCCAATTGTAGGGACAGAGGGCATCCAATGAATGAAGGGTAGTACCACCTAGGACCTATGCTAGGCTATTTAGCCATGCGAGAAGGAATGGTTTTATCCATTTGAAAGAGAGGAAGAGAGAGAGAGAGGAGGAGAGAGAAGGCTTTGGGATTTTATGCTCTTATTGGCCAACAAGGCAGCCACCACAACCCATTTCTGACAAAAATAATGAGCCCATGGTGAGCTTGTTAAGGAGAGAGGAATGGAGAGAGAAATGGGCTCTTTAGGGGGGATTTTACCAAAGTCAGCCCTAGGGTGGGTCTCCCATACTGGTCAAATTAAAAGTAGGTTCAAGTTATTAGGGGTCAGGTCAAAGTTGGGGTGTCGTGTCACAATTGGTGTGTGCACGCTTTTCGGTGCACGACCGTGCTCCATTTGACCACGAATTGACCACTCGTCCTCGAAATTGATCGGCATGAACTCTGTTGACTTTGTATTGACCATACGAATCCAATGCCATTGACCGGGGTCGAATTGGAGTACATTTGCTAAATATTCAAAATTTGTGCGTCGCACCGCGCTATAACGGTCAAAATGCTTATAATTTTTGTTAGACTTTGCATTGGGATGCAATGAGTCCCAATGCGTTCGTATCGACTATACGAAGTGATAGGAACTGATAGAACTCAAATCAGAGTTCTCTAGGTTAACATTCAAAAATCTTATTTTCGCGACGTTCTATGAGGAATGTCCATATCCACCATATGACCTCATAATTCAACGGAACGAGTTCCAACGCACTCGAATTGACTATACAAGGCCACAGGAATTAACAGAACTCAAATCGAAGTTATCTAGCTCAATATTCAAAATTCTCGTTTTCGCGATGTTCTACGAGGAATGGCCATATCCACTATATTACCTTAGAATTTAACGAAATGAGTTCCAACGCACTTGTATTTAGTAAACAAGGCCACAGGAACTGATAGAACTCAAATCATAGTTTTCTAGCTCTATATCCCTGTCTAGGGTTACCTCCTACCTTGGTATGGGCCACAAGTAGAGGTTCGAGTCACTTTTATTGGGCCCATTAGCGTTCTGGTGGCCCAATAAAAGTCGGGATGTTACACTTCAAGACAGCTCTTCACCTTCACATAAGGAAGTGTCTTAGAGCCCTGCTAGATCCCCTGATCTAGACTTTCATTCCCCAGGATGATTTCTCACAGAATCCTCCCCGGATTCTGACGACCTTCACCGGTCGATTTTCCTCACCACAAAAATGCAGAAAAGAGAAAAGTACAAAAAGATTAAGAATTTAGGTTTAATCTCCCTCAAGGTGTTTCCTCTATTTAGCGATGCATGACTGGTGCTAACAATCTTCATTTGGTTGCAACTAATCAACTCCTCGTAGTCACTGTAGTCCTTGGCTTGCCGTAGATCTTCGTGCGCGAACGGGAGGGAGGCATTTTTCTCTTCCTTCGACGGAGATGACGTTTCGATGCTCTAGAGGCGACACATGAACCCTAGGCTTGATAATAGGTGTCTTCTTTTCTCTGGAATGAAAAACAAAACCTTTTATAAATTTTTCGAAAATAGGCTACCGCGGAGGTAGAGCTAGCGCTCGTCGGTAGGTCGACGCACTTGATACTGACAGTTGTCCTGCAAATTTGGAAAAATATTCAAAAAGAATATTTTCCTCTTTTTTGTGCTAGCGCAGCGCAGTACCAGATATCACCTGGCATTAGCCCAGTTGTCTGGACACTCTCGACGATTGTTTAGTGGGATAGCATAGCTCGGTAAGAAGGTAACGCCTGGCGGTACTCCTGTCATCTCAATGCTCTCGACGCTCATTGAGTGGGCTATAGTGGTGTAGTAGTAAGATAACGATGCGCGGTAGCATCTCGAGCGCCTAGCTAACATAAATCCTCAGGCTAGCATGGGCGATAGATCTAGCGTGGTGCAATAGCAACTCGAGCACCATGTCAATTTAATTCAGACTACCGCCCGACGATAACTGCTACCGCTCTGCGGAAGGTGTCAGAGGAGAGTTTTCTCGCTTCACTTGAACATGTAAACCTGCACACACTACCAAACACAAGATATGATCAAATACAAAATGAGAATTGATGTTATCAAACTTAGGATATGTGAACCGTCGGCTCCAACACGGTTCCGGGCATAAGACTCGGGAAACTCTTTGGTAGATGGGAGGGGTCTTACAAACTGGTATCACATGAACAAGCGATCATAAAAGAAAGAAGTCCACAAAAACACTTGGTCACCCCGCTCCAGCATTAGTTTGCAGATGAAAGTATCTAGTGTCTACTTAAATAACCTAGAGGGAGGGGGCGGGGGTGAATAGGTGATGTCTGTGTCTTTTCGCGAAATAAAAAACAACTTAAAAATTGAAGTACAGAGAACACAAAGATCTATAGTGGTTCCCCGAGTTGGGTACATCCACTGTCCCGTCTCGCCTATCGGTCACGAAGGGCTAGATTCAGCTACTTCACCTTTCTCAGATTTCAACAAATCTTACACCTCGGAGCCTCAACTCCTACAACTCGGAGATGACGCTCCAACCATTCGGAGAACAACCTCTCCTACAACTCGATCCATAGACGGATCTACAACTCGATCTAAAAATGGATCTACTACTTGGAGGGAAAACCTCCTACAAATATAATAAGAGATTTACAAAATGATTGCAAATAAACCTATTCAGATCTAAAGTCTTCAATCCTTTGTTCTTCGAAAAGTTGATCTTAAAAAATTGGAGAACATGGAAACATTGAAAGCTTTGAAGACTTGAATCTGAATTCATGGAATGACTAAATCTGAATGAATAGGAATCTTCAGAAAGCAACAATAGAGTCGATTTGGTGGAGGAAGATCGAATTGTACAACAAACTTGTGTCGGCCGAGAGTTGTCACGCGCTACGGACGGAATCTGACGGTGATCTTCATTTTGAATCTTTCTTGATTTGGACACGATTAACACGATTAGGGTTTGAGAATAAATCACCCTCAATATATAGAGAGATCTTCCTTTACAACGGCTAGAATTGTTGTTGCACGCCGAAAAACTCGCGGGTCACTGTGCATGGCTGTCGGCAAGAGAGAACTGGATTTTGAAATCAAGAAGAAGAAATAACCCTAAGTAACATTCGTCGAGTATCGTCAAGTATCATTGAGGATACTCTTTGAACAACAATGAAATTCAACGAATTTTACTTGGTGAAATTCAGTCAAGTCGAAATTATAACTCAACGCTTTAGCAAAGGCATACTCGACAAATTCGATGAGTATCAGCTACAATACTCAACGAGTATCGACTGATACACTCGACGCATTCGGCGCATGCGATAAGCTATATTCGATAATGTTGACTTAGAAAATCTAGAGAAGTAAAGTCAAAATGACTCAATGAATTTGGTGGGTATCAACATGTATATTCGACGAATTCGGCGAGTATCGATTGATACATTCGACAAGTATACACGATGATACTCGATGATTTTTACTTGACCGATTTTCAGTCTTTTAGAAATTTTACCCTGAGAACATATGATGAATTCGATAAGTGCTATTAAGTATATATGACGAATTCGACCAATATTAATGAATATACTCGACGAATATGCCTTACAATACTCGACTAATTTTACTTGGGTAAAATTCTTGTTCTTCTAATTATCACTCCTTGTCCTTCCTTGATCCTTCTAATGCACTTGAGATAGAAGTACACCCCAATTGAGAGATTACACGTGAGTAAACACATTGACCTACACAATGAAGGATTACATTGTATAGTCCTGTGTTTCATGACCCACTGTAAGCTGACATTGGGTTGTACTTGGCAATTCAGTCCCGCAAGCACAAAAATAGAATACACAACATCAAATACAAACACAATTCATCTTAGTTTAATGGGACCCTTCTTCAAATCAGGGTTATTGTGGATATAATACCCAACAATCTCCTCACTATTTGAAGAAGTCAAAACCCTACAAGCTAAGATGAATTGTACACATAAAAAAATAAACCAAAGAAAGAGCAAGACATAAAAGAGATAATTTAGAATAAACATATTCCCAGTCAAAAAAAATAAATGATATATATATATATATAAGAGTTCTATATTGGGGCAAACAATATCTACATATAAGTAGAAAAACAAAATTAAGTCGGTTTCCCCTTGCTCTTCTATCTCTATCTGGCAAAATCAGCTTTTGGTTTGGGATAATATCTTGGTGGAGCTGGAGGTGCATTTGGATCATCAGCACTGTACTTCCTGAAATGAAGTCTTCTTTTTGCACATGCAACCTCATACTTCTGTCATTAATCTGAGCTAGAATAATCCCACCTGTACTCATTAGCCAAGTCCACAATCCTGAATATGTCCAAAAGGATACTATTTGAAATCGGACTCCACACCCCAACCATTTCCGTAGTAGGTTCAGACCTGACAATAGATGTACCTTCACCATACTTTCTTCTTTTATGCACTGATTGAGGTAAGTCTTCAACAATTTGGACTTCTGGATGGGCAGCATCAACAGTATCTGATCCAAACTTAGGAAAGTCATGAGTGTCTGTCCAGTATTGAGAATAATCTCGAGCAAGATTAACATGAACATTGACTGGAGAAGGCATTGTAGATGCTGGGATTTCTTCATCACTGTGACTCGGCTTACCAAAAATCTCATTATACAGCCAGGAGAAGTTGTCATAACTGTAGTTATTGACTCCCTTGAAGTTTTCCACCATGGCGACTTCAAGGTCTGTCACCCTGGCTTTCAGCACATCCTCCCCCTTTTTGACTTCTTCAAGTACCGTGTTTGCAATGACATTGGAGTAGTAGACCATTTAGTCATCAAAATAATTCATGCCTGCATTCTGGGCAGTAATTGTGGCTTTGGAATTGGCGTCAACATTCTGTAGCACCTCCAGGTTACTTTTGTTGGGTCCATTGACCACAATGTACTAGATTTGAAGAAGTCAATCATGTCAATGATATACATAAAGTTGTATTTGATGTGTGCATAAGTTCATGCATGAAGGTTAGTCCTTGCAACATTGATATGACAGGTATTCCAAGTGAGGTGATAGATGATCATAAAGTAAAGATGTGGAGGGACAAAAATCTGTCTAAATCCACAGGTGTTGAGTGTACACTCAATGCTAGATGCAAGGGAAGATGCTGGATACGATGGAAATCGCCTAAGTCCATAGGAGTTGAATGTAGTCTACTTACTTAACGCCATGTGAGTAAAATCGTTGAGTATAGCTTGGACAGTCAAAGCCAAACAATTGGTAGGTTGAAAATGTGGTTAAGTCCACCGGCGTTGAGTGAAATCTACTCACTCAATGCCATACAACAAAAAGCTGTGAGACAGGCTAAGACAGTCAAAGCCTAAGAAGAAATATGCATAAATGTGGCTAAGTCCACAGGCATTGAGTGAAGTCTACTCACTAAACGTCATACAACTTAAATCGTTGAGTATAGCTCAATCAGTCAAAGCCACAAAAAATCTATGTAGTTATTTTGACTAAGTTCACAGGCGTTGAGTGAGGCAAGCTCACTCAGCACCATGTGATAAAAAGCATTGACAGAACCTTAGTCAGTCAGAGATAGTGTTTCCAACACAAGGATTTTGTTTAAGGACAAAAGCGTTGAGTGAAGGCTATTCACTCAACGCCTAATCAACTGAGAAACTATCTAAGGATAGATGCGTTGAGTGAAGTCTACTCACTCAACGCCATGCCAATATAATTGACAGATGCTGAAATCGTTGAGTGAAGAGGCAACAGTCAACGCTTCCCAAGCAGGAAAATCGTCTAAGTCTAAATGCATTGAGTGAAGGTTTCTCACTCAACTCCAAGTGAATAAAATCATTTCTATATGGTATGGCATTGAGTAAAGCTTACTAACTCAACGCTAAGAGGCAGAAAGATTTTTCTAAGTATTTTGGCATTGAGTGAAGCTTACCCACTCAATGCCTAATGACTGAAATATTTTCCAAGTGAACTTGATAAGTCGACACATTCAGCAGCTAAGTCCCAACACTTTATGCAGAGTTGTATACTATGTGCAGAAATCATGCAAGAGGATCTGACAGCTGTCAGAACTGTCAAATGTCAGTAATTTAACTGGACCAGCCGGTTAACTTATAAAGGGATCAACTCTACAGAAACAGGCATAGATAAAAAAAAGAGTAGTAAAAAATTGGAGAAGCCAGATCTAAGAAGTAATCTGCTAGAATTCAGAAGGTGGAGATAAGCCTGATCAAGAATTGTCTTCAACATTCTCCAGCCTCGATCTACCCAAATTTCAACTTCAAGAATCATTGAAAAGATAAGAAGGGTCGGATCAAATCAATTACAATAAGGATCAAGGGAAGCTGACTTATCAAGTTCAGTTCAAGAATCAGTCACCTGTTTCTCTCTTGCTGGGTGACTAATTCTGAAAGAATCAGTCACCCGTTTCACCATTATTGATCTTGTAAGATCTACTTTTAGATCTAAGTGTAGGGGAATCAATTTCTCTTAGTTGTAAGCCTTTGTTATAAAGGCTGAGGTAGGGCATGAATTTCCTGAGGTAGGAGAAGTGGGTATTTCTCTGAGGTGTAGGAACCGATTGTTCTGAGTTGTAGGGCAGGATTTGCCTGAGGTGTAGGAGTGTGGATTCACTCTGAGGTAGAGTTCTTGGAAAGAACTTAAAGTGTAGGATCTTGGTGATCTGAGTGGTAAGACTTGTATAGTTTGAGTTGTAGGAGCCAGTTGGGCTCTGAGCTATAAGATCTGAGGATCTGAGTAAAGAAAGAAGAAGGAGTTTGATCGAAGTTAGTTCATTGCTAGATAGGCGAAGGGGGAAAATGGATGTACCCATAAATTGGGGAACCACTATAAATCTGTGTGTACTATGCTGTGATTATTTTAATTGCTGAATAGTTTTCTTGTTTTTTCTAACTGGGGTAGTAATAAAGATAGAAAAGCATCTTGCATTATCTAAAAGTAGCCAAGGTTTAAATTGGGCCTATTCACCCCCCTCTAGGTCACTCACAATCCTAAAACAAACATTTACAATTGGTATCAGAGGGTGGTTTCACTGAGAAGGCATAACTGCCTAGTGAGAATCCAAAGGATTGCAGAGAAAGATAAATAATGGCTCAGAGGGAAAACAATTCCATCAAGCTCCCAGTCTGCTCCAAAGAAAATTTTGAATTTGGAAGGAGAGAGTAAGATTATTCATGGAGGCAGTAGATCCAAGAATATATATCACAGTGGTTGAATGACCTTTCATTCCCATGAAAGCGTCAGTTCTTCATGCAAATATCAAAACACCAAAGACCTACTTGGAGATGGATAAGGATGAAATCATTATGGCCTCTATGGACAAGAGGGCTTATAATATTATAGTTAGTGCAATAGATGATTCCACTTTTCAAAACTCGATTCATTATAAAACATCTAAAGAAATGTGGGAGTCACTGATTGTCTATATAGAAGGAACTGATGAGGTCAGAGATGATATAAAATCTCTGCTAAACTAATAGTATGAAGCCTTTAGACAGGATAAGAAAGACTCAGTGGTTGAATGTTTTGAAAAGTTCTTCAGAATTGTAAATAACCTAAGGACTTATGGCAGGAGCTATACTAACTATGAACTTAATGACAAGTTCTTGAGGTCCCTGAACAAGGAATGTGACATCAAGATCTGTGCAATAAGAGAAATGGGTAATTTAGGAGGTCTATTTGGCAAGCTATTGTCCCATGAGTTACAGCTCAATCTCAGGAAGATTCAGCTAGAGCACACAGCAGAGAAAAGTCCTTGGCCCTAAAGGCTGAGACTTCCAGGAAGGTCAGAGAAAAGTCAACACACTTAGAGAGACAAACATAGTCTCTGAGTGTTCAAAATCATCCTCATTAGGAGGAGACCTTACTGTGGAGGAACTATCTCTCTTCTCTAGACAGTTCAAGAAGATGTTGGGGAGAAGAAGGCAGGGCAGCTGGAAGGGTCCAGCTGGAGTCTCTTCTCTCAAGAAGACCAATCATCCAGATAAACACAGGAAGAAGAAATGTGGGGACAGGTATGGTTCTTCACAAAAAAAATATATTAAGACTAATATCTTGTGTTATTGTTGCAACAGGCAAGGGCATGTCATAGCTGATTGCCACACAAAAAGAAAGGAGAAAAAGCTAGAGAACTGAAAGAATGGATCGCACAAGAAGGCTGATAAAAGCCTCTTGGCAAAGAAATAGTCTACACTGTCTGATAATGAGTCTAGTTCATTAGAATCAGAAGAGGAGGAGGATCTCATGGGCCTTATTTCTATTAAGAAGACCCAATCAGGACAAGGAGATCAGGATTGTTCATATTCTGCTAAGGTAAAACCAATCTCTCATAGTTTAGCCTCAGATTCTTTTTCTGCATCAGAAAATGAATCATGTTCACACTACTCTAATAATAAAAAACATGATTCATACATTGAAGCTAATTTCAACAACCTTATAAACAAATATGGGAAGTTACTAAAGGCCTTGATTACAAGCAAAGAGCTTGCTAATGATCAGGACAGAGAATTAGAATCTCTGAGGGGAGTATCTTTTCAGTTGGAGAGGGCCAACATAAAGTTGGACCTGTAAAAACTGAAGCTTATAGATCTAACCAATAAGATAGATAGCCAGATAGAGGTAATAGTAGAACATGTCAATACTGTTAAGGACCTAGAAGCAAAGCTTACCTAAGAAAGATAGCTCCTGACTCAGTTCTCAAAACCCAAGTCAGTGCTACCTATCATATATACCTTCTCTACACCATTTAGAATTGGTGTATGGTATATTCAGAACAAAAAGTTCAAAAAGAAATCTGTACCCAAGGGTAAAGCACCAATGGGTCCAGTTAAGCAACCTTCCAAGTATCTGCCTTCTAACAGATGCTTGAGATTATGTGTTACTGGACACATGATGTCTGAGTGCTCTACTAGCAAGGTCAATAAAGGGTCTTGTTGGAAGGGACAGACATCTAATGGAAATAAAGGCAAAAAACCACCACAGAGGGCGATCAATCCAAGAAGCAAAGGAATTCTTGGAGCTGGTCGCAATGCACTACACCTAAATCTTAAAGGTAAGTGTGTGAATTTTGCACCACTACCTTGGAAGCTGGATGTCAAGTCTTAGGTGCACAAAAGTACAACTTCAAATGTGCAACTAAAGAGAAGATACAATTGATTTGAGTGTTGGTGCTGTAGGAAGGTTGGGTATTTTGTCCTAGATTGTTGGTATAATCTAACATCACCTTCATATAAGACTCAACCAGTTTTGTTTAGAAAGTCTGCTGTGTTTCATATAGCAAAGCCTAACAGGAACCAAGGCCCCAAAACTATTTGGGTTCCTAAGGTGAACTAATTCTGTGTTTGCAGGTGGAACCAAGTACCACAGGAAGAATAGTATCGTACTTGGATAGTGGCTATTCCAGGCACATGATTGGAACAAGGAGTCTGCTAAGAGATTACACTCTAGTTAGGAATGAACCAAAAGTCATCTTTGGAGGGTGAGAGAAAGAACTCACCAAGGGATATGGTAACATTTCTAATGGCCTAGTTACCATCACAAAAGTGGCTTTTGTGGATGGATTGAACCACAATCTGATAAGCATAAGTCATCTTTGTGATATAAGTTATGAAATTATTTTCCACAATGACAAGTGCCTGATAAGATATTCAAGTGATCAAGAGATCATCTTGTCAGGCACTAGGAGTGGTAACATTTATTTTCTAAATTTCTTAAGTGTAAATGAGAAATCTCCTGTATGCCTAGTAGCTAGTGAGAAAGACTCTTTGTGTGTGCAGTGACACAAGAGGCTGGCTCACTTAAACTATAAAGCTATGTGCAAGCTATTCTCTATGGACTTAGTTAGAAACAGTCCCTAGCTAAAATTCTCCAAAGAAGTCTTATGTCCTGCATATCAAAAATGCAAATAGACAAAAGTCTCCATCAAGAGCATTCAGTCCAAAGACACTGAGAGGTGTCTCTACTTACTTCATATGGATCTAATTGGTCCTATGCAAGTTCTTAGTTTGGGTAGGAAGTCTTATACCTATGTGATTGTGGATGATCACTCTAGGTTTGCTTGGGTATTCTTCCTAAGGAGAAAGTCTGAAATAATAGACATCCTTGCTGATTTTGTCAGACAAGTTCAGAATGAGATGGGATGTTCTGTGGTCAAGCTTAGAAGTGACCATGATACAAAATTTCAATCTGAAAAGATGTCAAATTTCTGTAAGGAACTAGGGATCTTTTAGGAGTTCTCCTCTCCAAGAACACCACAGCAAAATGGAGTTACTGAGAGGAAGAATAGAACTCTCATTGAGGCAGCTAGAACAATGCTGAGTGATACATCTCTCCCAGAATATTTCTGGGCTGAGGCTGTGAACACAGCATGCTATGTTCAAAATAAGGCCTTGATCAACAAGAATCACAACAAGACTCCCTATGAACTAATGAAAGGCAGAAAACCAAATCTGTCCTACTTCAAAATTTTTGGTAGTAACTGTTATGTATTGGACAATGAGAAAACTTATCTAACTAAGTTTTCAGAGAAATCCTATGAAGGAATGTTTGTAGGGTATAGTGCACACAACAAGCATACATGCTCTATAACTTGAAACATCAAGTTGTAGAGGAATCAATTAATGTAGTTTTTGATGAAACTTCTGTACTATTTAATGAGATTTCTAAAACCTTTAGTTTAGGTGATGTTGAATCTAGGATGGAGAACTTAAATAAAGATGATTCACCTAATCTAGAGTAATACACTAGAGACAATGTAGAAATTCCTATAGAAGATATAGTAACTGCCCAGGGGGAGGAAGACAATTATCCTAATCCTCTTGCGGAATGAGGTGATGGTAGGCACCTGCCAGTAGCAGTTAAACACCTTAGAGATCATCCTATTGATCAAATAATAGGCGATGTCAGGCTCTGATTGACTACTAGGAGTAGATATCACAATGAGGTTCTATACTCTAGCTTTCTCTCTCAGGTAGAACCTAAAAAGTTTGAAGAAGCTAATTTAGACCCCAACTGGATTATTGTTATGCAAGAAGAGCTCAATCAATTTGGGAGATGCAAAGTCTGGAGTATTGTTCCTAGACCTAGTGATCACAATATCATAGACACTAAGTGGACTTATAGAAATAAACTAGATGAGAATGTGGTTATAATTAAGAACAAAGCTAGATTAGCTAAAGGATATAAAAAAGAGGAAGGCATAGATTTTGACCAAACCTTTTCACCTGTAGCTAGGCTAGAAGCCATAAGATTGTTTTTAGCTCATGCAGCATACAAAGGATACAAGGTCTACTAGATGGATGTAAAGTCAGCATTCCTCAATGGTATACTAAAGGAGGAAGTCTATGTAGAGCAGCTACCAGGTTTTCTTAACCCTAAAATCAACTCCCATGTCTTCAGATTACACAAAGCTTTGTATGGGTTAAAACATGCACCTAGAGCCTTGTATGAGACCCTGTCTACCTTTCTCATAGAGAACAAGTTCTCTAGGAGAAAGATAAATAAGACACTATTCCTTAGGGATATCAAAGGATCAAGTATCCTAGTCTAGATATATGTAGATGACATATTTTTGGGTCTACTAATGAGAAGCTGTGTAGAAAATTTGTAAGGATTATGCATGGCAAGTTTGAAATGAGCAGCATGGGTGAGCTAAAGTTCTTCTTGGAAATCCAAGTTAGACAATCTGAAGATGGTATATCCATCTCTCAGTCTAAGTTCACTAAGGAGTTGATTAAGAGGTATGGTATGAAGAATTCTTCTACCATAAGAACTCCAATGTGTTCTTCTGTGTCACTACATAAGGATGAATCTGGGAAACCAGTTGATGAAACCTTGTATAGAGGCATCATTGGATCACTCCTGTATTTGACTACTAGTAGGCCAGATATTATATTCTTAATATGTGCCTGTGTTAGGTACCAAGCATGCCCCCAAAGACTCTCATTATACTACTGTAAATAGAATATTAAGATATCTTAAGGGCACACCCAACCTTGGGCTTTGGTATCCTAAGGATAGTTATTTTGAACTCACAGGGTACACAAATGCAGATTTTGTAGGGTGTAAAGAAGACAAAAAGAGTACTTCTGGAACTTGCTAGTTTCTAGGGAAATGACTCATAAGTTGGAGTAACAAGAAGCAAACAAGTGTTGCAATTTCTACAGTAGAGTCTGAGTACATATCTGTTGGAAGCTACTGTGCACAGTTGCTGTGGATTCAACATTAACTATTGGACTATAGTGTACAACTAAGTAAATCTGTTATGTTTTGTGATTCTACTAGTGCAATTTCTATTGCTAATAATCTTGTTTCACACAGTAGAACAAAACATATAGAAATTAGATATCACTTTCTCAGAGAGAATGTTGAAATAGAAAATATTAGCTTACAATATACTCCAACAGAAAGACAAGTTACTGACATATTTACAAAACCCCCGGATGAAAGAAAGTTCAATTACTTTAAATTTGAACTAGGTATGTTGAACATTGAATAAATATTTTCAGTTAATAACAACAAAAGTTCGTAAAACTTATACAAAAAATGACTAACCAGGTCAACAAATCTAAATAACAAAGAAAGACTTGATATAAGTTAAGAAATTATATTCAAAACACAAATTTTGTCTAAAATAAAGAATTGTGTCAAGACACCACAATGTGTGTCAACGCTATAGGCAGTATTGTGTCGAGACACCAGAATGTGTGTCGACACAATAGGTAGTCATGTGTCGAGACATTAAAAATTAGTGTCGAGACATAAGGGTGTCAAGACCCTGAGGTCTGTATCGAGAGACATGAACCTTGTGTCGACTTAAGTCGACACATCTCGACTGAGTAGGATTTCTGTGTCGACACTAGAGATTTCCCAAATATTCAGAAAATTCTATATACAACGCGCCTTCTCGCCTTCTGCATACAGTTACCATAAATAGGGGGTGCAAGGAGTTATCGACTACGCTTACCAGAAATATTGAGAGATGGTTCCCTGAGTGTCGAGACCTAGAAATCCTTAGTCGACACTTCTTAAGCTAAAATTCTCTCAACTCCAATGACACCAAATATGGATGACAACATCAACGAGGGTTATGAACTGGTGCAAAACGCATTTGTCCCCGCACAAGAAGAGATCAAGAATGTTATAGACCTTATCAATGAGGCGGGTCTTGAGTATCTGCTTTCTGAACTAACTAAGATATGAAAGAAAGAAGTATCTGAGTTCTATTTCAATGCTTCACTAAACCCAAAGACAACCAAGATTAAGTCAAGTGTAAATGGGGCAAGAGTAAAGGTCATAATCAAAAGGCTGTCTAAAGTCCTTTAGATTCCTAGAATTGCTCAGGAAGATGAACTGGAGTTCAGCAAGACTGCAGAGGCCTTAGAGTGGTGTGGACTGGCTCCAACCACTAAGTTTGGTAGTTCACTAAACAGGAAGGGAATGAATTCCCAGGACAAGTTTTTGTCTTAAGTAGTAGAAAAAGTGCTCCTCTGCAAGACTTGAGCACATGAAAGGATTTCAACTTTCATGTTTAGCCTGATGACAAGAATTATATTAAGGATCAAGACTAATTGGAACATGGTTGTGTTTGATAGGATAGCAGAAGGGATTCAGAAACCCATTATGGGCAGAATTGTTTGTCTATATCTGGTTAAGACAATTCCAGATAATATCAATCGAAAAGTTGTAACAAAGATCAAACATATGAGGAGAATGGACCTAAGAATTTTGTCAAGATGGGACAGAGTCTTTTTTAAGGAGACTACATAACCTAAGAAGATAAAGGAGGTAAAAGGTAAGAAAGTAGTGGTAGAGGAAGTTGAGTCTTCAAGTGATTCTGAGGAACAAGTGGAGCTCAGTTTAGATAAGGATGTTGAGGAAGAACAAAGAAGATCTCCAAGACTCTCACCTGGAACAAGTGATCAGGTGCAGGGGAGAACATTCAAGAAAAAGAACCATTTGAGGGGGAGAACCTCACTGAATTACTAATGGATACAACTACTTCTATAATTATGGATATTGTACAGGAACTGGAACAATCAAAGGTTCCTGAACAGGAAATGTCTGAGAGAGAGATGGTGGATGAAATTCTAAAAGAGACTAATGAAGAAATTTTTTGTCTAAAGAATTTAACATCTATGGGGAGATAGATGAATTTCCCCAGATTGAAGTTCCTGATGCTGAAATTCAACATGCAGATGTTAACTTGGAAAGTATCAATATTAATGAGAAAGGTACAAGATTTGAAGGGGAGTTGGCAATAGATACTATCAAAACCAAAGAGACACCACCAGTTGAAGAGATAAGTTCTTTTGAATCTGAAGAAGAAGAAGAGTCTCAGCCGAAGAAAAGGAAGTTATCTGAAATTAAGAAGAGGAGAAAAAGCTACAAAAAGCATTTACAATTTGGGACACCAGCTGCTTCTATAGGAGATACTAGCTCTCTGCTAGTATAATTTAAGATTATGCTGGATTAACAAAGGCAATATCTAGAGAAGTATATAGATGAGAGCAATAAAGAATTGCAATTTCAGCTGTCACAGGATATCAAATCAATCAGATTTGAAGTAAATCTGTTAAAGACTGTGTTGACTAATTTCTTTGAGAAAGGTGCCAATGTTGTTGTCTTCTTGGCCAATAAACAATAGGAATCCAAACAAATGGAAAAAGATATGGCAATTAAGCAAGGCTATGTCCTTGAGAATCACAGAGAGTGAATGATAATCTAATCAGTTTGCATGATGCTACTTTGGTTGAAATACAGAAATAATATTGAAGCAAAAAATTGACCTCTGTGGAGTTCGGGGTCCCAAAAGAGGGGTGACCGCGCACCTACTTCCCTCAAGAGAATGATCTAGGCACAAGACTAGGAATATAAGGGACAGACCCAAGGTCTCAGCGTAGAGGTCCCACTGCATACCCGAAAGACTAACAAACTCTTCCCCTCCCAAGCCAAAGATAGAGCTAAGAATCCTTCAGAGGGCACCCTTGGCCGACCAGAACATCTAATGAGGATCTCAAGACCAACTCTCTCCTATCCAGATATGTCTCCTTGGGTCTATGCAAAATTCTCCTCACCCGCCCTACCAATGGCGCAATCTCACTGAACAATTCTTATTTACGTAGCCTCAATTAGGTCGCCAACAACGTAATATAAGCCTTCTAGGGCCTGCACAAGGCATCACAGGCATTTTAAATTACAGAAAAATAAATACCCTACCTCGGCACGCAGGCTAGCAACATAAGCAAAATAGGCCTTCGAGGGCCAACACAAACTTAGGCTTAAGCCCGCTATTCCCCGCTTGGTACTGCAACACCTGTACATTGACGTCTCGACAAGCGACGACAAGCTAAACATTGGTTGACTAAAAGCAGACCAATTACATTGCGCTCACCCCTTTTTCGAGGCTATGGTGCCTATTCCCTGCAAACAGATAATATACAACTTCCTCAGAGTCTTCTCCGGGAACCCCAGAACATCACCAATCCGGCTTACACATCCGGATGGGCTTCACACAGCATGCCTAAATTCGTACTCATGCTTTCGGATACTAAATATGATTAACTGCGGGGATGTGCACATCAACCTGTCGGAGAGCACCCTTCCACCACCCGTCGGTTGAGAGAGCTTCCATGCAAATATGTTAATTGAGGGCTTCACCTACCCAAGAAGAAACTTTGTTACCCTTGATGCGTGTGTTTTGACGTAGCCTCAACCGCATATCTTGCAGGAGGCTCGATGCCTAGTGACCGTAACAACTATCCATTTACGGATCTGGTCTCCACCTTAGGGTTGGAGGCCCCAGGATATTTTTTCCCATGGCTGAGTTCTCCATGGCTGAACGAGCACAATGTTGAGCGGGACGGGAGAGGACCCCTCAACCTTCCTTGCTTTTGGAGGCGTTGGGGAAGAAGCCCCTGACCGATCCATAACTTCTGGAAGCAAGAAATCGGGCATCTCTGAAGTTGCAAACTGTCAAAAGTAGAAAGGATCTAGGGTCGGCTGCTGCACTTCTACAATCCAGAGGAGGCAGAAGAAATATTCACAAAAAATCCTTGCGATTGTCTCTCCCTGACATCAGTGATGAAGAAGTCCGGTGAGTGCTAGGAAACATTGGTGGCGGATCATGCTCTAGGCGGTGGCGGGAGAGGAGCTACCGGCCGACCTCGCTCCAAGCGGCGGGAGAGGAAGAGAGCTGGGGAGAGGGGGGCTCGAGCTGCCCCTGTTGGCCGGGATGGGAGAGGAAAAAGGGCTGGGGAGAGCCCCTCCTTGCTGCGACACCAAGAGAGAGATTGGGGGAGAGGGAGAGAGTCGTGCCTTGCCTTTTGTTTTTCCTTTTTTCTGCTCCAGCCACCCGATACCCCCTTTTTTGCCCTATCCCCCTCTTTTTCCTCTTTCAACATATAAATATATATATATATATATATAACAAGAATATATATTATTATATAAAATATATTAATATAAGGACTTTACACATAAAATCTCCACGCACCTGCACGAGTGCACGCATGTCCTCGAACGGAGCTGCATCAAAATGCCGCTCATAGCACGCCCCTAGCCCGCCACTTGGGGAGGATCCCACTCGGCCGGGTATGGGGTTGTCCAAAATCCCCGCTCTTTTCGAGCGAGTTCCACGCTCGAAAAGAAATGTCCAACCCCAAGTATCTGACGAGTGGGAGCTGACCCAAAATTTTTTTTGAGAGAATTGCTCACTTGGAGATAAAGGGAGCTCCATACCGGCCAGGGCTTAAATCAGAATTAACTCACTATCATGAATATGCTGTAAAATCCAATCTATTTATCAAAAATCAAACCAAATTAGCAATTGAAGCGAAAGTCAATTGCAGTACAAGTTTTGAAATGTGAGAGGCTATTACTTCAGATGGGCGTACTTTTTATAAACACAATTATTTTGTTACATGCCAAACATTTTATGTATCGGCAAAATCAACATTAAAAAAACAAGATCTGCAAAATATTGGTCACTGCGCATTAATAATTTATAAATGATGTTTAGACAATAGGTGATGATGAGGAGGAATAGATGATATCTTTCCCAAAGATAATAATAGGTGAATCTAGCACTGCTGAGAATCTAGAAAATGAGATGTTTAAAACATTATTCCCTAATCCAGATATATGAGTTTATAAGAACCCTTAAGTAGCAGCAGGAATAGAAACATCAGATGTAGCTATAATCAGTAGGTTTTTCTAAGATTGCCCGTATATTATAAGACGTTTAAAATCATTATCTAGCACTATTAAGATAAATAAAACCAAAACTTGTCTGATAGGCTTAACTGGTACATTTTATGATAGCTATCTGTTGTTGTCACGTAGTATGAGTCATATATCGTATTATATCGAAAATTACTTTTGGTCGAGTCATGTTTTTTTCCTTGTATACATATTTATATTTCAATACATAAGAAACCTTCATCTGTTATAAATATACATTTATTACAAACCCCTTTTCAAGACCATTTCCAAGTCCAAGTCCTTTCCCCTAGGTGTGCCTACCGCCCTTCCCAGCTAATGAGAGCCTGGACAGCGAGTCTACCCGGGGCCGAGCGCACTCGGGGTTTCACTTACCCCCCAGAGGAGAGCCTACGGACTTGCCAACTAGTGCGAGCCTGCACTGCGGGTCTACCTGGGGCCGAGCTAGGATCGGGGTAGTGCAAATGTCTCCAAGAACCAAACCTTTCCCCCTAGGTGTGCCTACCACTTTACCCAGCTAATGAGAGCCTGAGCAGCGAGTCTACCCGGGGCCGAGCATCACTCAGGATCCCTTACCCCCACAGGCGAGCCTTCGGACCTGCCAGCTAATGAGATCCTGCGCAGCGGGTCTACCCGGGGCTGAGCCAGGCTTGGGGTAGTGCAGTAGGCACCAAGAACCAAGTCTCCAAGAACAAATCCTTTCCCCCCAGGTGTGCCTACCGCCCTGCCCAGCTAATGAGAGCCTGAGCAGCGAGTCTACCCGAGGCCGAGCAGTACTCGGGGTCCCTTACCCCTACAGGCGAGCCTTCGGACCTGCCATCTAATGAGAGCCCGCACAGTGGGTATACCTGGAGCCGATCCAGGATTTGGGTAGTGCAAAAGTCTCAAAGAACCAAACCTTTCCCCCCATGTGTGCCCAACGCCCTGCCCAGTTAATGAGAGCCTGAACAACGAGTCTACCCAGGGCCGAGCAGCACTCGGAGTCCCTTACCCCCACAGGCAAGCCTTCGGACCTGCCCGCTAATGAGAGCCTATGAAGCGGGTCTACCTAAGGCCGAGCCAGGCTCGGGGTAGTGCAATAGTCACCAAGAACCAAGTCTCCAAGAACCAATCCTTTTCCCCAAGGTGTGTCTACCTCCTTGCCAGCTAATGAGAGCCTGAGCAGCGAGTCTACCCGGGGTCGAGCAGCACTCGGGGTCCCTTACCCCCATAGGCAAGCCTTCGGACCTGTCAGCTAATGATAGCCTGCGCAGTAGGTCGATCTAGGGCCGAGCTAGGCTCGAGATAGTGCAACAGTCACCAAGAACTAAGTATCTAAGAACCAATCCTTCCCCCTAGGTATGCCTACCGCCCTGCCCAGCTAATGAGAGCCTGAGCAGTGAGTTTGCCCAGGGCCGAGCAACACTCAGAGTTCCTTACCCCCACAGGCGAGCCTTCAGACCTGCTTGCTCATGAGAGCCTGCACAGCGGGTCTACCTGGGGCCGAGCCAGGCTCCGAGTAGTGCAATAGTCACCAAGAACCAAGTCTCCAAGAACCAATCCTTTCCCCCCAGGTATTCCTACCGCCCTGTCGAACTAATGAGAGCCTGAGCAGCGAGTCTACCCGGGGTCGAGCAGCACTCGGGGTCCCTAACTCCCACAAGCAAGCCTTCTGTTAAAAACGAATTAAAACAAACTAGAAGTGGTTTAACTGAAACTTTATTATCTGAAAAAGGTGTCTATTACAAAGGTATGGCCTACTTTATATAGAATGAAGGAGAGAAGAGAGAATACAAATAAGAGATGAGGGACTAAAAAAATACATGACACAAGTGGACTGTACAGACACAAACCGCACAAGCCGCGCGGTTAGACAGAGGGGCTAACCGCTCGGCAACTGCCAAAGTGAGAGAGAGAGAGATCGCCATGTGAGACCGCTAGACCGCCCGGTCTCCAAGTCGCCAGTGACAAACTACTAGACCGCTCGGACCACAGACAACAACACACAGCAACCAACCTGCTGAAGGGAAACCGCCAGACCGCTCGGTCATTAACCCGTCAAGCCAGACTGCCCGGTCATCAACCCACCAAGCAAGAACGCCAGACCGCCCGGTCACCAACTTCAACACTCCCCCTCAAGCTGGAGCATATATATCGATCATGCCCAGCTTGTCACAATATGAAATAATGAGGCGGATACTGGCTTGGTGAAGATGTTAGCCAGCTCTTTATCAGAAGTGATGAAGGGAGTGCAAATTTGTTCCTTCAAAATCAATTCACGAATGAAATGACAGTTGACCTCAATGTGCTTGGTTCTTTCATGGAAGACTGGATTTTTGGAGATGTATATGGCTGCCTTGTTGTCACAGAACATAGGTAGAGGATGGTTGTAGACCTCTCCTAAATCCACCATGAGAGCCCGTAGCCATTTTAACTCACAAGTGGTCGATGCCATGCTCCGATACTCTGCTTCAGTACTAGACCTGGAAACAACAGACTGCTTCTTGCTCTTCCAGCTTAACAGATTTCCCCCAACAAAGGTGCAGAAACCAGAGGAAGACTTGCGATCCCCTTTATGCCATCAGCATAACTCGCATCTGAGTATGCTTCAACCCTCAGATGACCATTCTTCTGAAATAGTAATCCTTTCCCAGGGGCTGCTTTGACATACTCCAAGATCCGCAAGGCGGACTGTAGATGGCACTCCCTGGGTGCTTGCATGAATTGACTTACCTTGCCCACATCATAGGAAATGTTGGGCCTGGTCACTGTGAGATATATAAGCTTACCAATTAGACGCTTGTACTGCATAGTATCTGAAAGAAGAGGCGAATCATCTATCCAGGTTTTGTCTTCTCCAATAGCCATAGGGCATCTGGCAGGTTTGGCTCCAGTCAATCCTGCTTCTTTTAGAAGATCAAGGGCATACTTACGCTGGGAGAGGACTAAGGAAGTTGGGCTTCCGAGAGATTTTGATCCCCAAAAAGTACTTCGGAGAGCCCATATCTTTCGTGACCAGATGTTGACGAAGATGTCGCTTTGTCAAGGCTACCCCTTCCTGGTCATCGCCAGTGAGAAGAATATCATCAACATACACAGCAAGAACCACCAGTCCTGAGGAGGTTTTGCGAATAAATAAGGAGTGATCGGCAGAGCTGCGCGCAAAACCAACGGCCGCCACGATGCCGCTGAACTTGTCAAACCAAGCTCGAGGGCTCTGCTTGAGGCCATAGATTGCCTTCTTCAGCCGGCATACTCGTGTCTCCCCCTGATCAACATACCCAGGAGGTTGCTCCATGTAGACGGCCTCCTGAAGATCACCATAAAGGAAGGCATTCTTTACATCCAGCTGGGAAATTGGCCAATCTTTATTGACCGCCACAGAGAGAAGGACCCGTATAGTGCTGAGATGAGCCACGGGAGAGAAGGTGTAAAAGTAATCAACCCCATAGGTTTGAGTAAAGCCCTTAGAAACAAGACGAGCCTTATAATGGTCCACAGTGCCATCCGGACCAAATTTGACCACAAAGACCCAGCGACAGCCAACAACATCAGTACCGAAGGGAGGAGGAACAAGAGTCCAGGTACCCCGCTCCGTTAGGGTCATCATTTCCTCATCCATGGCCATCTTCCAGTGAGGAATAGTAAGGGCCTCCTGGTAAGAACGAGGTGTGGTAGTGGCAGAGATTGCCAGCGCAAAGGCCCTGCAAGAAGAGGTAAGATGATCATATGAAACAACAGCAGCAAGGGGGTGTAGGGTACACGTCCGCACCCCTTTGCGAAGAGCTACAGGAAGATCCAGGTCGGCGGATTCCTCATCATCCAGAGCATCCGTGGCAGAGAGAGCTGGCTCAGGAGGAGAGAGCGACGGCATCGGAGATAAGGGAGATGGAGGCGGAGAGAGAAGAGTGGACGGAGATGGAGTAGGGGTGGATATCGCAGTAGGAGGCGAGGGAACGAAGGGAATAACATGAGAATCAGAGGCTGGGGGAAGAGAAGAGTAAGCTTGGGGAAGAGAAGAGGAGTCATTCGAGAAGTAGGAGGCATTCTCGAAGAAGGTAACGTCAGCGGAGACGAACTGCTTACGAAGAACAGGGTCAAAGCAACAGTAGATTTTCTGAGTGGTGGAGTACCCCAGAAAGACACATTTGGTGGAGCGAGGGGAGAGCTTATCACGGGTGGTAGATGGGACATGCATAAATGCAGTGCACCCAAAGATTCGGAGAGGGAGAGAAAAAGGCTCCTTGCCCGGATACAGTATGGAGAATGGGGTTTTCCCATGGAGAACTTAGGAGGGAATGTGATTGATGAGGTAGCAGGCAAGGATAACAGCATAGCCCCAATATGAGCAAGGGACCTGCATTTGTGTCATCAGAGTGCGAGCGACATCAAGGAGGTGACTGTTTTTGCGCTCCGCCACACCATTTTGATGTGAAGTATAAACACAACTCGTTTGATGAATAATCCCATGTTGTATACAGAAGGACGAAAAAGCATGACTGAGATATTCTTGGGCATTATCAGATCGAAAAACTTTAATAGAAACATCAAACTGAGTTTTGATCATGAGATAAAAAGATGTCCATACAGATAATAATTTGGAGCGATTTTTTTAAAGATACACCCACGTATAACGAGAGAAATCATCAATAAACGTGACAAAATATGAACTTCCCCGACCAACGGTAGGGGTAGGAGAAGGACCCCGAACATCAGAGTGGATGAGATCAAATGGTCGGTAAGATCCATGAACTTGCTTTGGTGGGAAGGAGGAGCGGTGATGCTTGCCAAGCTGAAAGGCCTCACAATTGAGGGGATGACTTTGTGGAGGAAGGTGTGGCAGAAGCTGACGAAGAAGACGTGGAGGAGCATGACCAAGGCGAAGATGCCATTGGAGTAGATCTGTGGATGTGGAGGAGAAGGCGGATAGAGCGGAAATGTTGTCGAGGAAAAATAGGCCGCCACTCTCAGTCCCAGTAGCAATCGTCTGCTGGGAGTCCGGATCCTGAAAAAAACAAGAAGTAGAAGTAAATGTGACGGAACACCGTAATTGTATGCATAGATAGGTAACAGATATTAAGTTGTACGGGAATTTGGGCATGTAGAGAGTATTCGCCAATTGAAGAGACGAAGTGACTTGAACCACTCCCGTCCCATGGACCGGGGATGGAGAGCCATCAGCGAGAATAATCGGGGGTAACCGATCATGTGTTTCCAGGAGAGAAAAACACTGAGGAGAGTTGTTCATATGATTGGTAGCACCTGAGTCGATCAACCATTTTCCTTGAGTAACGAAGTGGGCACCACAAGAAGACGTGACCACCGAGCCAGAAGGCTTCGAAAAAGAGGAGAAGGTAGAGATATCGAAGAGATCCATAGGAACAGAAAAAGGTCGCGCGAATAGAGAGACATGTCGCGCGAACTAAAAAGGAAGTGCGAGAGGACCGAGAAATAGGCCGCGCGAACAGAGAAACAGGTCGCTCGAACAGACAAGCAGCGAACACAGCACGAGCACAAGGAAGTCTGTGAGAACCAGAAGACCACAGCGTACAAAAAAGAAACTGCAAAGGACACAACCAAGAAGCAGACCAAAGCAGGGAGAAGGTCGTGTGGTTAGAGAGAAGGCCGCACGAACATAGGAGGAGCCGCGCGAATGAAAGGAGATCGCGGGAAAAACAGAGGCAGAGAAACTTCAAAAACAGGTCGCAGATAGAACTAGAGAGAGAAGAGAGGCCGCGCGGTTAGGAAACAAGCCGCGCAGATAGGAAGAAGAAGATCTACAGCGGTCACGATGTCAGACACCAGCGGACAGAGAAGCCAAGACCAAGCCGCAAAATCAAGCAGAGGGATAGAAGTCGAGCGGCTAGAAGACAGTCTGCTCGAACAGAAGCAATAGGCAAAACAAGTACAGGGCAACAGGTCACGGCGAACAGGGCAACAGGTCGCGCACACAGAGGGCAACGACAAGAAGAGAAAAAGAGGCCGCGCGGATAGGGCGCAAGCAGGCGAAGCAAGCCGCGCGGACAGGGAGGGCGCAAAGGATCAGGAGGAAAAGATCGAGTCCTCTGATACCATGTTAGAAACGAATTAAAACAAACCGGAAGTGGTTTAACTGAAACTTTATTATCTGAAAAAGGTGTCTATTACAAAGGTATAGCCTCCTTTATATAGAATGGAGGAAAGAAGAGAGAATACAAATAAGAGATGTGGGACTAAAAAAATACATGACACAAGCGGACTGTATAGACACAAACCGCACAAGCCGTGCAGTTAGATAGAGGGGCTAACCGCTCGGCAACTTCCAGAGTGAGAGAGAGAGATCGCCATGTTAGACCGCTAGACTGCCTGGTCTCCAAGTCACCAGTGACAAACGCTAGACTGCGAGGACCACAGACAGCAACACACAACAACAAACCTGCTGAAGGGAAACCGCCAGACCGCCCGGTCATCAACCCGCCAAGCCAGACCGTCATACCACCCAGTCATCAACCCGCCAAGCCAGACCGCCAGACCGCCCGGTCTCCAACTTCAACACCTTCGGACCTTCCAGCTAATGAGAGCCTACGTAGCGGGTCTACCTAGTGCCGAGCTAGGCTTGGTGTAGTGCAAAAGTCTCCAAACAACCTCCAACCACCGAGTGAGCCTACATCCCTGCCAGCTAGGTGAGAGCTTGGTTTGCGGGTCTTCTCGGGGTCTCCTCTCTAAACAACCTCCAATCACCGAGTGAGCCTACAGCCCTGCCAGCTAGGTAAGAGCCTGGTCAGCGGGTATTCTCGGGGTCTCCTCTCCAAACAACCTCCTATCACCGAGTGAGCCTACAGCCTTGCCAGCTAGGTGAGAGCCTGGTTAGCGAGTCTTCTCGGGGTCTCCTCTCCAAATAACCTCCAACCACCGAGTGAGCCTACAACCCTGCTATCTAGGTGAGAGCCTGGTCAGGGGGTCTTCTCAGGGTCTCCTCTCCAAACAACCTCCAACCACCGAGTGAGCCTATAGCCCTGCCAGCTAGGTGAGAGCCTGGTCAGCGGGTCTTCTCGGGGTCTCCTCTCCAAACAACCTCCAACTGCCTTTAGCTCTACTTCCTGGTAAATACCTGGAGTCCAAGAAATGTTGATAATTCCTGAGAAGTCAACCTGCCCTCTAACGCTAAACTTCACTTCTCTGCAAACAGTTACTCCTCGGACAGCTCTTAGAGCCTAGAAAACTGATGTTATGAATAAAGAAACTAGGTACTGAATCAAAGAAGAAAATATTTGGCCAAGTATCAAGTAACAATAAGGGTTAAAAGTATCAAATGAACTCCAAAATATAGGAATAGGCCAATCCTTTTATGTGGCAATGCATGCAGAGGTGATCGCACAAGAAAGCAATAATTGATTTACCTGAACTTCCTTATTTTCACTGTGATAAAACAGAGAAGCTGTTAGAACACCTTCACCGACAAAATATGGCTTGAGTAATCTTTAATTTTTCCAACTATGTTTTTCTGAAACAGCATCAGGTAAATCGAATTGATTTCACTTTGATTAACGTATTATCTTGATTAATTGAAATTTCATGATTTTCCACAGAAGAAACAACTTCATGTAATACTTGATCTTTTTCATTAACAACTGTTGAAACGGAAATATTTCCTTGAACATCAAAAAATAAACCCATATCTTCCTCTTCATACAAGTAATACTCAAGATTTAGTAGTTTTGATGATGGCTTTTCTGGACCCCGCACTTTGTTTTCCTGAATTATATCTCTAACAATTTCTCGTACGATGTAGAAAGATCCATCGACTTCTTTGTTTGTAAGATTAAGGGACAAAAATTTTCCCTCATTTGAGCTCTAATACCTCACGTCAAGAAACTCATGAAGTCATGTGCACTTGTTATAGATCTTGAGGCTCTCTACTAACATCGAATTGATTTTCGGTAAGATTGATCAAAGCAAAAGTAAATTTTATTGAATAACAATCGATTCTTCATTTTTTTTATGAAGGCTTCAACCATCGCTCTCCCCTCATCTTTTGTTCATCGAGTTCGTATCTTTTTATCACTAGAGGAAGCACTGCATCTAGGTAGGGCAAATGATTTCCCTACCCACCTAACTGTTACACCTTGCATGAAGACGGGGAAACTTATGCCTTTGCCAAAGTAAATCTACACAAATACTTGAGTCCATTATGACCTCTTGCTGGACTTATTAGCTACAATCACACCCTTCATTAGTGAATGCCTACAATCACCTCTTGATGATCCTACTGTATATGTTCATGAAAAGCCTCTTGAGCTATTGAAATGAGCATGCGTTTTAAATAATTTGGATTTTATAGTATACCTTTGTTTAGTTCAAAGGTGCTTTTACTAATTGAAGATTGCTGTAATACTTCTTAATCTTCATTCTCCGGAGGAGCACGAAGGAAGTGAATGCCTACTCAGAATTTCAAAGTTTTAACCTGTGATGACATTTTCATCATAGCCATTTTGTAATTTTATAAACATGCATATAATAACTGCATAATGGATCAATAATAATATCTTGTTTTCAAGTTAAGAAAAACTTTAATATTATGAATACTGCATAATATTGGTATCAAGCTAATCTTCATTCTTCTTTACCTATTAAAAATCATGGCTGACTATATATAGGGTCATCCGGTAGCTTTATAATTTGTCGCTAAAATATGCTTAGTATGAACTTACTAGCTTTGTAACTTGACCTTTCTATATTCTCTCTTTTCTCTTCCCGCATGCTTAGTTGACTTTCCGCTTCACGAACTGCCTTATGATTCTCGCCCTATCTGCAATGGATTGGTGAGAACAACTATAGGATGAGACGACTCCAAGTATGAGGACCTTACATACAAAACTCCAGCGCATGAACCTTGTCGTCACATTGTTCCTCTTCTATAGCCATGACGTTTGCCTGAGTTCTTCTGTGCTGACCACTCTCCACGCTCACCACACCAAAAGTGTCGAAGCCAAAAATTGACCTCTGTGGAGTTAGGGGGTCCCAAAAGAGGGGTGACCGTGCACCTACTTCCTTCAAGTGAATGATCAAGGCACAAGATTAGGAACACAAGGGACAGACCCAAGGTCTCAGCATGGAGGTCCCACCGCATACCAAGAAGACTAACAAACTCTTCCCCTCCCAAGCCAAAGACTGAGCTAAGACACCTTCAGAGGGCACTCTTGGCCGACCAGAACATCTAATGAGGATCTCAAGACCAACTCTCACCTATCCAGATGTGTCTCCTTGGGTATATGTAAAATGCTCCTCACCCACCCTACCAATGGTGCAATCTCGTCGAACAATTCTTCTTTACGTAGACTCAATTAGGCTGCCAACAATGTAATATAGGCCTTCTAGGGCCTGAACAAGGCATCACAGGCATTTTAAATTACAGGAAAATAAATACCCTACCTCGGCACACAGGCCGGCAACATAAGCAAAATTGGCCTTCGAGGGCCGGCACAAACTTGGGCTTAAGCCCGCTATTCCATGCTTGGTACTGCAACACCTGTACGCTGACGTCTCGATAAGCGGCGACAAGATAAACATTGGTTGACTAAAAGCAAACCAATTACATTGCGCTCACCCCTTTTTCGGGGCTATGGTGCTTATTCCCTGCAAACAGATAATATACAACTTCCTCGAAGTCTTCTCTGGGAACCCCAGAACATCACCAATCCAGCTTACACATCCGGATGGGCTTCACGCAGCATGCCTAAATCCGTACTCACGCTTTCGGATACTAAATACGATTAACTGTGGGGATGTGCACATAAACCCATCGGAGAGCACCCTTACCCCACCCGTCTATGGAGAGGAGCTTCCATGCAAATATGTTAATTGAGGGCTTCACCTACCCAAGAAGGAACTTTGTTACCCTTGATGCGTGTGTTTTGACGTAGCCGCAACCACGTATCTTACAGGAGGCTCGATGCCTGGTGACGGTAGCAATTGTCCATGTATGGATCCGGTCTCCACCTGAGGGTTGGAGGCCCTACGATATGTTTTCCCATGTCCGAGCTTCTCCATGGCCGAACGAGCATAATGTTGAGCGGAAGTGTTTTCACCCCGAGGCTGTCTCGTCACCCAGGTTCCCATTAGCTGACATGACAGGTGGACACCTCGGGAGGCTAAGTGTTTTCATCCCGAGGCCGTCTCCCTACCCCGGCTCCCATTAGCTGGCATGGCAGGTTGGTCCTTCGAGGAGGTTTCAGTGAATTCTACTTGGAGAGGCTAAAGTATTTGCTTCGACCGTGCAAAAGAACTATGCTCAGCAAATATGTTGGGTTGGATGATTCTTTCCGAGCGTGGGACTCTCTCAAAAAGAGCGGGAATTGTGTACAACCCCGTATTCGCCCCTATATATTTTTAAGCTTTTTGGACGTCTTGGCACACTCGGTGGCCAATTTTGTCTCTAGCTTGGAAATATACTAGTAGGGGGAGGTAAAATCTGGATCTTCCCCTGGGCCCTTTAGGGGGGGCGGGTGCGGCAAGATGGCCGACACCCCCAGGCTTGCTAGGGGTGAGGTGGGATGGCGGGACTGGCTGGAGACCAGGATCCCGCCCACGGTACCCTAGCCTTGGGCAGGGGCGAGACCGGGCGGCCTACCCTCTCGCCCCAGGCGGCGAGCCTGCGGGGCGAGACTGGGCGGCCAGCCCTCTCGTCCCAAGCGGCGAGCCCGCGGGGTGAGACTGGGCGGCCTGCCCTCTCGCCCCAAACGACTAGCCCGCGGGGCGAGACTTGGCAGCCTTCCCTCTCACCCCAGGCGGCTAGCCCGCGGGGCGAGACCAGGCGGCCTGCCCTCTCTCCCCAGGTGGCTAGCCTGCGGGGCGAGACCGGGCGACCTGCCCTCTCGCCCCAGGAGTCTAGCCTTGGGAGGGTACGCCTGTTCACCTCTCTTTGGACCGTGCTTTTACCGTTGTGCCCCTCGGGGTGGAAATTACCTCTTTACCCCCTAGTGTGGGGGTTTTCTATTGGCTAGAGGTTTATTTTGTCCTAAGGGAATTTTGGTCATTTTACCCACAGGACTTGGAAAAACTATAAATAAACCCCCTTGGGTGCCTTTGGAGATGATGAGTTTTCCTTGCTTCCTCCTCCCTTAGCTTCTTCTTGGTAGTGTAGAGAGAGCTCTCCAAGGCGCCCAGCTCAGCCATTTGGTGAGGGAGGGGAACAGTTCTTTTGACCTTCCGGGTGTGTGGTGGGACCTCCACGCTAGAGCCGAGGGTATGTTCATAGTTTCCTAAGTCTCTAGTCCATGACGTTCTTCCGAGTGTAGTATGTGTGAGGTCACCCCTCTTTTAGGATCCCGAACTCCGCAGAGGTCATTTTTGGCTTCAACAGTGCTTAACTAAAATGTTACCACCGTGATTGTCTCACCGAGCACTAGTCTAGATTAATTCAGAAAATGGCGAGAGATGTTTACCCTTGAATTTTTGGTGGAGTCACAACACCGTGTTCTTAGGGCAAGTAGGCTACCATATGAGTTTCTAGCTTACAGTCGATGAATCTTATTACAGATATGGTACTCCTCAGATAGGAGTCTGTGTTTCACTTGAGGGACATTCAGTTAAGGACACCATCAAGTTTGTCACTCGAACTATAGTTTTCAGTTGGTGCACTGTCACCATTAATAATAAGATTCAACGAGTTAGTGATGAAACATGCTTAAACTTACAACAGCCACGTTCCTAAAATGTCAGAAATCATTGACCTATGCAAATAATAAAAGTGTGTCAGAACACGTAGTAGGTCGATATTATGTCCAGATCATGAACTCAAGTGCTAAGATTAACAGTAAATAATTTTGCATTTTTTATACAAGTAATATTTATTTATTTTTTTAGTGTTGCTGGGAAGAGTAGTTTTTCTTACTCTCCAGTAGGTCTGACCCAATTAAAACTTGTTTTTACAGGGGGCTCATGTCAGGGAATCTTCTTAGGAGGCAGTGTAGTCATCACTATTATCAGTCACTTATAGATGTACTCTTGTTATTGTACCCCATTTTAATTGCACATGTTATGTATTTATTATACTCCATTTATATTTTGATGTACCTGTTTATTGCATATTGATAGTATTTCAGTTTCTTAGTGTATATTCAGTTCTAGTTGGCTCTGTGAATTCAACATTATGAGATACATATTTACCTATAGATTTTTTTCTTACTCTACTTCCGCTGTAAGTTCCCTGTTAGCACATTTATTTATACTTGCTTAATACTAGTTTTTATACCGTTAATTAGTTTACTTTTTATCATGGGCCTAGCCGGACTGCCGATTTTCTTTTAATGTAGGTTGTGGTGTTTCAATTAGTATCAGAGCCAGGTTTAGGACCCCTGGACCCAAAAATTCACAGAGTCATAGGATTGTGCCAGAATCAAACTCTCATCAGTAGAGTCATCGAGTTTGTCTAACTCTTAATTTTCAGGTGTATGAAAATACCTTCAGTAATAGATTTTTTTCACATAGGTTATTCGTAGTAATAATTACTTTTTTCTATATCCTTTAGGCACCTCAAGCTAGTGAAGCGGGGGAACCTTCACGACAGAACTTTGCTCCTGAAATCGCCATGAGTGATGCTAATATGCCACCTGCACCACCGACACCATCAACATTAGAATAGACTGATTTGGTAACCCAGATTGCCAAGGCAGTAGCTGTAAATTTGTTGGAGTTTTAGAAAGGATAGCCTGCAGGGATCCCAGCTCCAGTTCCAGCACCAGTACCTACACCTGTAGTCGTGGAGGTCGGGAAAGACTATTACTGAAGGGATTTTAGAGACCACCCCTCCAATTACATTGGAGATGGAACCCCGATGGAGATAGATGATTGGATAATAAACACTAGAGATTTGTTGAATGTTATGGAGTGTCATGAAAATAAAAAGGTTCTGAAAGAATTCAATAATGAACAATTAATCACCGGGGGGGGGGTTAATAGGTTCAATTCTTTATAATATGCAGTTTTAGAATTTCTAACTAGCAAATCTAGTTATCCAACCATACAAGCATCACAAACATTAAGAGTAAGCAAACATAGCATAGAGACACACAAATTTATAGTGGTTCCCTAATATTTGGGTACATCCACTTTCCCCCTTCGCCTATCTAGCAATGAACTAGATTCAGCCCAACTTCCACTTTTCTCAGATCCACAGATCTTACCACTCAAAACTCTTCTAGGTTCCTATAACTTAGACTTCTTTAAGTCCTACAGCTCAGATCCTTATAGATCCTATAACTCAGATTCTTCCCAAGAACCCTACCTCAGACTTTTCCAACTCCTACCTCAGGCAATATGCCCTACCTCAGCCCTTATAATTATAGGCTTACCACTCTGAATGATAGACTTTCCTACACTCAGATCTATATAGATCTTATAGTTGTGATTACAATGTTTTAAGAATTTCTTTACCCAAAGAGAGAGAAAATGGGGTAAAGAGTTCTTGATCAAATCTTGAGAGATTGGTCTTCTTCTGATCCTTGCAGCTTTGGATCTGATTCAACCTTACTTAGCTCTTCAAAGCTTCTTGAAAATAGAGAACTAGGTGAATCTCTCTTGAGCAGATGAAGGTGATTTTGAATCAGCTTCCTTCTTCTCCTTCTTCTTATTACTTAAATGATTCTGTAATCCTTACTGATCTCCCAAGATTTCTCTTCGTCTTTGTGTTATGGAATTGTATATTTTTTGTGTATTTTTTTCTTCTTTAATAACACTATTCTATTTATAAAAACACAGTAGAGGTAATCAGCTGAACTGGTAGCTAACTGGCATCTGATAGTTCTGATATCTGACAACTTTGACAGTTATGCCAGCCGTTACTTCTTAGATCTGGAAATCTGCAACTTGGTCTTCAAAATAGCAGACAGCGTCGAGACAGACCTTCTTCACAATGTGTTGACACTGACTTCAAAATGTGTCGACACAGATTATGAATGTGTCAAAACAGCTATCTGTATGTCGACACATTGCCTTGATGTAGTCAATAGACTTAAGTCTCTATCAACACAGATTTTTTCATAGTCTCGACACAGATAATGTAGAAAGTGTCGACACAACTTCCTTAGCATCGACACAGCTTTTCTTCAAAACAGTTGTCAACCCAAGTCCTGGGTGTAACATCCCATTTCCGACTAGACTTCTAAGAGTGGTTTTGGTCATGACTAGGTCATGACAAAACCCTAGGAAGCTAAAAAGGGCCATGTAATCAAAGGCCAAGGTGAGAATTACTTTGGTCTGCCAATGGCACAACCTCATCACCAAACCTAGGGATTGACCTTAGGGCTTCAGTAGGACTCCATGACCCCACCACAACATCACTAGCCTATTATAGGGTCCACTAGGGCCTTAAGGGTCCATTAGAGTCGACCCAAAATGGCCAATTTGACCTAGGACCACCAAAGGCCTAAATTGGGCAAGGTGTCCTTACTAAGGGCAGTTGGCCTCAAATGTGCCCAACCAATCCTGCCTAGGCCTTCCTAGACCTAAAGTGGTGTCAATGGGTCACCAAGGACACATTGGGTTCAGTCCTAGAGGCCAAGATGACCCAAGTCAACTCTAGCCCCAAAGTGGTCAAAGTGCCCTTATCAAGGGTCATATGACCCTCAAGGTGCACAGTAGGTCTTGTCCCACCACACCTAAGCCTTAGGAGAGACTAATGGATCACCAAGGACCCATTAGGGGCAACCCAAAAGGTCAAAGGGACTAAAGTCAACCCAAACCTACTTTGGGTCAACCTAGCCCAAATAAGCTAGCAAGAGCTTAAGCCTCCTCATATAGCTTTATTAAGAATATTATATGTATGTGTGGGTTGCCAATAAACCCCCAAGGTTGACAAGGTCAACTTAGTGATTAGGAGAGAGAGAGAGAGAGGAGCTCCATTCCATTGTATTGGAGGAGAGAGAAAAAGGAGAGAATGAAGGGGCAAGTCAACCCGACCAAGGGAGGCCAAAGGCCACCCTTGATGGCTGGATTCAACTCCCCTGGGGAAGGGGAGAAGTTTCCAGCCATTTACCGGCCACCAAGGGGCTGGTTGTCACAACCCGCATTTTCTCCGAATTAAGAATTATCAGAGTAAGAGAAAACACGCGTCATGATGCCACGTCAAGCAGGGGATAACTGCTGACGCTCAGGCAAATCCAACTACAATCTTTATGCAAGAAAATCATGTGCTTAATGAATAGAAAATCAGTTATGTTTAGAGTCCGTATCCCTCGGCTCAGTGGATCATCTAGTCCACAAAAGAAAACTATATTTAAACGCTGCGGAAAAATACTTTGATTAGGTTTTACACCCTAAAGAGCGCATAAGGGTCCCAAGAGAACCACTCATACTATGCAAGACACTACACTTAGTTTATATAATATATATAAGAAAACGGTTTTCGTACGTGATTTGGAAAGTAGTGATTAAGTTTACAAAACATGCTGATCATGAGCTTCATTTATAATAGTAATTATAGTTTAAAAATAACTAGCAACCTAGCATAAAACCTTCTCAAAGCAAGTAGACTATCTCCAGAAAATAAATGGTATCAGCAATAGTATATATCTAGTACAAGGTAAAAACTACTAGTGGGCGCCAACAACCTGACACGAACCCACCAGCACACATATATGTCTGTAAGAAAGTACTGAAAACAACCTCACAACCAAGGTAAACAAACTCCAAAGTCCGGAAGTCCACCAACAACACCACCTCCAACTAGCCACCAGACTGGCTACAGCTCAGAACCTGAGGCATTCCAAAAGAAAACAGAATACCTCAGCAAGCAAAATCAAGGTAAAAACAACTGCATGTAAGAGTCAACCAAAAGGACAAAGTAACTGAAAAACATGCAGAAGATAGAGTCACAACTGTCCAAAACAGGACCACAAGAAATGCACAACGTGCACAGAAACAACAACGACCCAGCCCAGGAACCACATCCTGCAGGGCCTACTAGGCTACCAAGAGCCAAAATGCTGCAAAACTACCACGGAAGAAACTTCTAACACCCTAAACTGCGGGAAGTGATAGTAGCAAAAACAACAACTAGGAACCGGGTCGAAGGCAAACACAGTCCTCCAATCCACCATGTCCAAGTCAAAAGCTCGAGGGTCAACACGTGAAAACACAAGGGACCTTCCACCCGACATGCCCAGCCCGTACCTGGAGCAAGAAAAACATGGGTGGCCTAGGCTATATCACACAACTCCACCCCCATAAAGAGCTACAACCACCACTACTATCCACGACCCACGATTCGGCCTTTAGGAAAAATAAAGAAAACGGCCGACAAGAAAAACCCAGAAATACAACTGGAAAAAAAAATCCACTCGGAAACGAAATACAAGGTAAAGGAAGAGTGTTGAAATAAACCAACACGACTAGGCGTTGAGTGAAACCCACTCAGTGCCTACCTAAACTTTGGCCTTGAGTGAGCTAGCCTCACTCGCCGCCAAAATTAAGTTACTACCCACAAGCCCGCTAAAGAAAACGGAGCTCGACGACAGTCGAACGACCAAGGCAGAAGATCCAGAACTCAAGTAATTGCCTGCCACTTGAGTATCTAAACTCCCGCACTCGAAATCACCTAAATTCGTCTATCAAAAGAAATTATACAACGCGCACGATCAGTGACGCACGATCAGTGGTCGTGCGCACTCATCGGCTGATGATCGTGCGAAACGAACCTGGAAACCTGACAGAAAACCTAGCAACTGCGCACGATCAGTGTCGCACGATCAGTGGTCGTGCGCACTGATGTCAGCGCTCGTGCGATTGCCCGAGACAGAACTTTGGAAACTGAAATTTATACGCGCACGAACAGTGGCACACGACCAGTGGTCGTGCGCCCTAAAGGTTAATGACCGTGCGCGGCAAACCTGTACCGTTTGGAATTTTCCGAACGACACCGGAACGCGCACACGACTCACGCCACTGCAGTAGCAGTAGACAACTATCAACGTCGCACGCTACTACCGTATAAACTATGCCTAACCATTCGAATAATACCATAACGAAGGAAATTGGCAACCACACCCCCCTCCTAACTCTCCCTCTCGGCTACGCCCGAACCAGAGCATCAATCAAAATTAAAGGAAAACAACGGCTTCGCGCCGACAATTTGGATTCCAAACATCACAACCTAGGGGGGGTTTCAGTAGGAAGAACTAAGCCCTATAGTTAGCAAGAAAACGAGAACAACAAGGCCTCTAACCTGGGCTAACCGGGATTTCAATTTCATCAAATAAAATAAAAGAAAACACTTGGCAAGGGCAAGAATACCACTTGCCTCAAATCTCAGCGAAGCTTTGGACTGCTTTCCTCCTCTTCGCACGGATCAAGACGGCCGCAACACCTAGAACAAGGACTCGGCCATTAATGGCGGAAAACTTCCAAAACTGAAAATTCCAATCCTTCCAAAACTCCACGAAAATCGAATTTCTTACCGCAGGAATGAAGGTCTCGTCGAGAGCAATCCGAATCCACTCTCGGAATCGAATTCCGTCCACAAACGCTCCGGGAATCGGCGTCCGAAGGGAAGGCTCGGCGGTTACTCGATTCTCTCGTACAGGACCGGCGGTTCTAATGGGGAAGAAGATGATCGTGACTTTTCTAACACTAAATATATATATATATATATAATTATATAATTATATAATTAATTACAAAATTGCATAAAGCACCAAATCGACGCGAAAACCGATTCACCCCGGAATTCGACGAAATTCGCACCGTAGCTAAATACCCACGCTACGAACACAACGGCGAAGTCGAAATTAACTTTCGACGAACAGAACTCGAGTTATACCCAAACAAAGCCAAACACAAACATCCCCCCGAGAGGCCACACCGGGTCACCAAAACGACTCGGTTTGCTAGGGAGATCTTGCCAACAGGCTACCAAACAGGGCACTCAGTTCTAAGGAGCTAAACCATACTCCACACATGGCACAAGCCACGGAAACGCGTCCTCGTAACGCCAAACGAGAATAAAAATAATCGCTGAAAAGGCGGGGCGTTACAGTCACTCCCCCTAAAAGAAAGTTTCGTCCCGAAACTTTACGCACAACCCTCCTACAAAAGAAGGAAAAAGTAACAAACGGAAGTTACAAAGGGAAACATACCGATCAAATCAGCGAAACAGGTGAGGGTACGCCCTCCTCATGGCCGACTCTAGCTCCCAAGTCGCGCTCTCCAAATCCTGATTTTTCCATAGAATTTTCACCATCGGTATGGACTTCTTTCGCAGCACACGCTCCTGCGTATCCAAAATACGAACTGGCACCTCAACAAAAGAGAGGTTGGGCTCTAACTGGGGCACAACATCCAAGAGTTGCCCACTGCTGCGCACACACTTCCGCAATTGGCTAACATGAAAAACATTATGAACACCAGGGAAGTTTGCTGGCAAATCCAATCTATATGCAGACACGCCAATCCGCTCCAAGACCTCAAACGGGCCCACATACCTTGGGTCCAATTTCCGATTTTTACCAAATCTCTTCACACCAACCATTGGAGAAACCTTGAGGTATACAAGATCCCCTACTGAAAATTCCAAAGCAGACCTACGCCGATTGGCGTTCTTTTCATACCTCTCCTGGGCTAAACGAAGCTTCTCCCGAATAAGCTTCACGGCGACTTCCATCTCTTCTAGAGCATCAGGACCCAAAAAAGGCTTCTCACCAGCCTCAGCCCAAAACAACGGAGTCCTACAGCGCCTCCCATACAAGGCTTCGAACGAAGCCATCTGCAAGCTTTCCTGATAACTGTTATTGTAAGCAAATTCCATGAGTCGCAGACGCTCATCCCACGCTCCACCGTGGTCTAAAATATAGCACCGGATCATATCCTCAACAATCTGATTGACCCGCTCCGTCTGCCCATTGGTCTGAGGGTGGTACGCAGTAGAATACCTCAGATCCGTACCCAAACCCTCCTGCAGACTCTGCCAAAAACGAGAAGTAAACCGGGAGTCTCGATCAGAAATGATGCTAACCGGCACACCGTGGAGTCGGATGACTTCAGACAAGTACAACTCCGCTATCTTCTTCATCGGGTAATCAATCTTATAAGGCACGAAGTGAGCACACTTCGTCAATCTATCCACTATAACCCAAATAGAATCAAATCCTCTCGGGGATTTTGGCAAACCCGTAATGAAGTCCATAGATATACTCTCCCACTTCCAAGTCGGGATATCTAGCGGAGTCAACTTACCACCAGGCCTTCCATGATCGGCCTTCACACGCTTGCAAGTGTGACACTCAGCAACATATCGGGCTATATCTCCTTTCATACCATACCACCAAGCAATTTGCTTTAAGTCACGGTACATCTTCGTAGATCCTGGATGGTAGGCAACGCTGGAACCATGAGCCTCACTGCAAATCATACTCTTAATGTCCCCAACAGCGGGAACGCAAAACCTGCCGCGGTACTTCAAAGTACCCGCATCATCAATAGAAAAATCTGGCAACTCTCCCTTCTCTGTCCTGGTAAAAAGGTGCAACAGATCCGGATCGTCCTTCTGATGCAATTTAGTCAAAGAAATCCAGGACGGCTCTTCCACTGATAAGCTACTCTGTAAACTATAGCATCCCACTGAAATATCCATAAGGAGGAACTCCTCGACTAATCGATCGGCGGAGAGGTTAAAGATCTTTCCCGTCTTTCGGCTCAGGGCGTCGGCCACCACATTGGCCTTGCCCGGATGATACTGGATTTCCACATCATAATCCGCCACATACTCAAGCCACCGCCGCTGACGCAGATTCAATTCCTTCTGCGTGAACACGTACTTCAGGCTCTTATGGTCAGTAAAAATCTTGCACTGAGCCCCATAAAGTAAGTGCCTCCACAACTTCAACGCATAGATAACCGCTGCAAACTCAAGGTCATGCGTAGGATAATTCCGCTCATGAGTTTTCAGCTGCCTTAACCCATAAGCAATTACTTTTCCATCCTGCATTAATACGCATCCCAGACCTATATGCGAAGCATCCACATATACATCATAATCCACGCCCTCAGTAGGTAGGGTCAGAACGGGAGCAGTACACAATCTCCTCTTTAACTCCTGAAAAGCTTCTTCGCACTTCTCGCTCCAAACAAAAGCCACATTCTTCTGAGTTAGCTTGGTCAATGGTGCGGCTAGAGAAGAGAAACCCTCCACGAATCTCCTGTAATAGCCAGCCAACCCTAAGAAACTTCTGATCTCCTTAGGAGTATTCGGCCTACTCCAATCCGTCACTGCTGCAATCTTTTCTGGGTCAACCGAGATCCCATCCTTGCTCACCACGTGGCCTAGAAAAGAAACCTGAGGCAACCAAAATTCGCACTTGCTCAACTTGGCGAATAACTTGTGGTTCCTCAATTCTGATAGGACCAAACGCAAATGCTGTTCATGCTCCTCGGCACTACGAGAATAAACCAACACGTCATCAATGAAGACCACAACGAACTTGTCGAGGAAATCCTTGAACACCCTGTTCATCATATCCATGAAGGCTGATGGTGCGTTGGTCAAACCAAACGACATCACCAAAAACTCAAAGTGCCCATGCCTCGACCTAAACGCAGTCCGTGGAATATCTGCCTCACGGATCCTGAGCTGATGATAGCCCGAACGAAGATCGATCTTGGAGAACACCGTGCTACCACGCAACTGGTCAAATAAATCATCGATCCTCGGCAGAGGGTACCTGTTCTTGATAGTGACCTTGTTCAACTCTCTATAGTCGATGCAAAGCCGCATCGACCCATCTTTCTTCTTTACGAACAAAACAGGAGCACCCCAAGGCGACGAACTCTGCCTGATAAAACCTTTAACCAACAACTCATCTAACTGAATTCGCAACTCCTCTAACTCACGAGGGGCCATCCGGTACGGCGCCTTAGCAATAGGACGCGTACCCGGCTCCAAATCAATAACAAACTCCACATCCCGCTCAGGAGGGATACCAGGAAGATCATCAGGAAAAACATCGGCGAAACCACGAACAATAGGAATCTCCTCCAAGCGTGGCACGCTAACAACGGTTCCAACGACCGAGACTAAACAAACACAACAATCAGAAAGAAACAATCTCTGAACACATACCGCAGAGAGAACAGGAGAATCCTGACACGGATCAGCATACACGCTGCCGGGCTGACCGTCGTCCCTGATGAAGTCCAAGCGCTTTCCCTTGCACTGAATGACCGCATCATACCGAGAGAGCCAGTCCATGCCCAAAATGACATCGAAGTACTCTAGATCAATCATCTTCAGATCCGCCTTCGCAAGAAAAATCCCCCAACAAAACCGGGCAATCCAAAATACCCAAATCTGACAACACAGATTCACCAGAGGGAAACTTGACACGGAAGGAATCCCGAACACGATCTAGAGACAACCGATGACGCTCCACAAAGGCTCTAGCCACGAACGAGTGGGTAGCGCCGGAGTCAAACAGGACACGCGCCCAGCGGTTCTTCACCTTAAATTTCCCTATAGGAACGCACAAAGCTAAGGAACTAACACAACAGTACCGCAAACAATCTAGCAACTAAACTACCAGGCTAGAAAGAAAAACAACCAACTACTAACCTGAGATCACCTGGGTCGAAGTCTGAGCCTCCTCGGAAGAAATCACGTTCAGCTTCCCTTTTCCCTTGTCCACATGCTGAGGTGGAGGTAATGCCTGCAATGGAACTGCAGGAAGAGCTGACTGGACCTGAGGACACCTCGACTTAACGTGACCCTTCTGCCCACACTGATAGCATACTCTAACCCTGGACCAACACTGGGCTGCATCATGCCCGGATCGCTTGCAAACTGAACAGGAGACATCTCTCCCAGGAGCACCCTGAATAGCATGAACCTGCTCCTTCTTCTGAGCTGCCGCCTTCTTGAAACACCTCTCAACAGGATGGCCTGACCGGCCACAAAAACTGCACACCACCCTGCTCTTCTTTCCCGGAACAGCATCGGGTACCAGGGGTTTCTTCTCCTCTACCAACTTCCTCTTATCCTTCTTCAACTGCTGGCCTCTGCTCTTCGCCGTCTCAATGGCCTCAACCTTAAGAGCAGCCTCTACAACTCCAGCATAAGTCACTGACCCATAAGTACTGGCCAACTGCTGCACCTCACTCCTCAAACCACCGAGGAATCGCTTAACTCGATCAGCCTCCACGCTGACCAATCCAGGGGCAAAACGGCTCAACTTACTAAACTCTATCTCATACTCACCCACCGTGAGCTGCCTTTGCTTCAGATAGAGGAAATCATTCATGAGGCGGTCACGCTCGACCGAGGGTAAGAACTTCCTCAACAGCATCTCCCTGAACACTTCCCAAGAGCATCCAGCCACTAAGCTCTCCTTCTCTCTCAGCCACCAACTCTTAGCCAATCCTTTAAGCTGATAGGCGGCTATCATCACCCTCTGATCATCTGAAATCCCAGAGTACGAGAACATCTCCTCCATGGAGATCAGCCAGTCGTCTATCACCATGAAATCTGCCTTCCCATCATAAGTGGGAGGGCTCAGCCTCTAAAACTGCGAGATGAAGGTCATCTCTGCTGGCACCACCACTGGAGGCCTCAAGGGTGCAGGAGGAGGAGGAACAGCTAACCCCCCTGCAGGAACTTGCGCACCCTGAGCCTGCCCTGCCACAACTGCCACCAAAGACTGAATCTGGGCTTGCACTTCCTCCAACTGCCTCCCCATAGCTTCGCTACTCTGACGCAGACCCTCGATCACCGCATCGTTCTGAGCTCCAGAAGATTCACCCTCAGACAGGGGAGTCGATCGGGTCGCAGGACGCCTAGCCATCCTAAAAAAAAATCAATACAACGCAAATCAGAACCAAATCCCACGACTAGAACCGACTACCAGTACAGACAATACATATGTAGATATAGACTTAAAGCTGCTAAACTTGCTCTGAGAGTTTATCTTCTTCACAATAATTAGATGATATGCCCTATCCTAGGATGGTTAACCACCACCTCACTAACTCTTGTGCCTAGATCGGATGCATGAACTTATGTTAGTTTGAAAACTTATGTGTGTACATATGTCATCCTGCAAATCTTTAGCTCGCCGCGTTGTGCTTATGCAATGATATGATATGCATGATTGTGCTATGCATTCTAAAAAGAAGGCCCTAATGCATGATATGAGCGGCGTACACATGAAAATGTTATGCATCCCATACTACATAACATTTCCATGCAACGAAAAAGAAACGTGCTAGTCGCAGTCATGTGGTGAGGTTATGCATCCCATACTACATAACCCTCACATGTAGCCCCTATGGTGGATCCATATACGAACACATATTATGCATCCCATACTACATAATATGCCCCGTATACATCATGTTATGCAATGAGTGTAGTGTTCGTGCTTTTGCCAAGACGTGCTGATGACATATCGGTGTGTGAATGACATGATGCTGAACTACTAAAAGCATCCAAGGAAGGTTGCCCAACTAACTTGTCAAGCAACCTCCCTCTGATACCAACTGTCACAACCCGCATTTTCTCCGAATTAAGAATTATCAGAGTAAGAGAAAACACGCGTCATGATGCCACGTCAAGCAGGGGATAACTGCTGACGCTCAGGCAAATCCAACTACAATCTTTATGCAAGAAAATCATGTGCTTAATGAATAGAAAATCAGTTATGTTTAGAGTCCGTATCCCTCGGCTCAGTGGATCATCTAGTCCACAAAAGAAAACTATATTTAAACGCTGCGGAAAAATACTTTGATTAGGTTTTACACCCTAAAGAGCGCATAAGGGTCCCAAGAGAACCACTCATACTATGCAAGACACTACACTTAGTTTATATAATATATATGAAAACGGTTTTCGTACGTGATTTGGAAAGTAGTGATTAAGTTTACAAAACATGCTGATCATGAGCTTCATTTATAATAGTAATTATAGTTTAAAAATAACTAGCAACCTAGCATAAAACCTTCTCAAAGCAAGTAGACTATCTCCAGAAAATAAATGGTAGCAGCAATAGTATATATCTAGTACAAGGTAAAAACTACTAGTGGGCGCCAACAACCTGACACGAACCCACCAGCACACATATATGTCTGTAAGAAAGTACTGAAAACAACCTCACAACCAAGGTAAACAAACTCCAAAGTCCGGAAGTCCACCAACAACACCACCTCCAACTAGCCACCAGACTGGCTACAGCTCAGAACCTGAGGCATTCCAAAAGAAAACAGAATACCTCAGCAAGCAAAATCAAGGTAAAAACAACTGCATGTAAGAGTCAACCAAAAGGACAAAGTAACTGAAAAACATGCAGAAGATAGAGTCACAACTGTCCAAAACAGGATCACAAGAAATGCACAACGTGCACAGAAACAGCAACGACCCAGCCCAGGAACCACATCCTGCAGGGCCTACTAGGCTACCAAGAGCCAAAATGCTGCAAAACTACCACGGAAGAAACTTCTAACACCCTAAACTGCGGGAAGTGATAGTAGCAAAAACAACAACTAGGAACCGGGTCGAAGGCAAACGCAGTCCTCCAATCCACCATGTCCAAGTCAAAAGCTCGAGGGTCAACACGTGAAAACACAAGGGACCTTCCACCCGACATGCCCAGCCCGTACCTGGAGCAAGAAAAACATGGGTGGCCTTGGCTATATCACATAACTCCACCCCCATAAAGAGCTACAACCACCACTACTATCCACGACCCACGGTTCGGCCTTTAGGAAAAATAAAGAAAACGGCCGACAAGAAAAACCCAGAAATACAACTGGAAAAAAAAATCCACTCGGAAACGAAATACAAGGTAAAGGAAGAGTGTTGAAATAAACCAACACGACTAGGCGTTGAGTGAAACCCACTCAGTGCCTACCTAAACTTTGGCCTTGAGTGAGCTAGCCTCACTCGCCGCCAAAATTAAGTTACTACCCACAAGCCCGCTAAAGAAAACGGAGCTCGACGACAGTCGAACGACCAAGGCAGAAGATCCAGAACTCAAGTAATTGCCTGCCACTTGAGTATCTAAACTCCCGCACTCGAAATCACCTAAATTCGTCTATCAAAAGAAATTATACAACGCGCACGATCAGTGACGCACGATCAGTGGTCGTGCGCACTCATCGGCTGATGATCGTGCGAAACGAACCTGGAAACCTGACAGAAAACCTAGCAACTGCGCACGATCAGTGTCGCACGATCAGTGGTCGTGCGCACTGATGTCAGCGCTCGTGCGATTGCCCGAGACAGAACTTTGGAAACTGAAATTTATACGCGCACGAACAGTGGCACACGACCAGTGGTCGTGCGCCCTAAAGGTTAATGACCGTGCGCGGCAAACCTGTACCGTTTGGAATTTTCCGAACGACACCGGAACGCGCACACGACTCACGCCACTGCAGTAGCAGTAGACAACTATCAACGTCGCACGCTACTACCGTATAAACTATGCCTAACCATTCGAATAATACCATAACGAAGGAAATTGGCAACCACTCCCCCCTCCTAACTCTCCCTCTCGGCTACGCCCGAACCAGAGCATCAATCAAAATTAAAGGAAAACAACGGCTTCGCGCCGACAATTTGGATTCCAAACATCACAACCTAGGGGGGGTTTCAGTAGGAAGAACTAAGCCCTATAGTTAGCAAGAAAACGAGAACAACAAGGCCTCTAACCTGGGCTAACCGGGATTTCAATTTCATCAAATAAAATAAAAGAAAACACTTGGCAAGGGCAAGAATACCACTTGCCTCAAATCTCAGCGAAGCTTTGGACTGCTTTCCTCCTCTTCGCACGGATCAAGACGGCCGCAACACCTAGAACAAGGACTCGGCCATTAATGGCGGAAAACTTCCAAAACTGAAAATTCCAATCCTTCCAAAACTCCACGAAAATCGAATTTCTTACCGCAGGAATGAAGGTCTCGTCGAGAGCAATCCGAATCCACTCTCGGAATCGAATTCCGTCCACAAACGCTCCGGGAATCGGCGTCCGAAGGGAAGGCTCGGCGGTTACTCGATTCTCTCGTATAGGACCGGCGGTTCTAATGGGGAAGAAGATGATCGTGACTTTTCTAACACTAAATATATATATATATATATATAATTATATAATTATATAATTAATTACAAAATTGCATAAAGCACCAAATCGACGCGAAAACCGATTCACCCCGGAATTCGACGAAATTCGCACCGTAGCTAAATACCCACGCTACGAACACAACGACGAAGTCGAAATTAACTTTCGACGAACAGAACTCGAGTTATACCCAAACAAAGCCAAACACAAACATCCCCCCGAGAGGCCACACCGGGTCACCAAAACGACTCGGTTTGCTAGGGAGATCTTGCCAACAGGCTACCAAACAGGGCACTCAGTTCTAAGGAGCTAAACCATACTCCACACATGGCACAAGCCACGGAAACGCGTCCTCGTAACGCCAAACGAGAATAAAAATAATCGCTGAAAAGGCGGGGCGTTACACTGGTTCAGCCCCCTCCCCCTAACTCGAGCCCAAGCTTTCAATGGCATTAATGGCCATTGAAGGTTTGGCCTCTCCCCTCCTCAACCGAACCTTTAAACACCACCAGTGGCCCAAGAGGAACATTTCCCGGCCTTTTACTAAAGATTTCGAGCCCTCGCACTGTACTATTGCAGAAGTCGAGCAGCGCCTCCAACAGAAATGGTTTCCCGACGATCGTCGCGCCTTCAGGCCGCCGACAAGGTCCTCCTCCTCTCCTTGTCTCATGGGTAGATCATAGGAATGCTTAGGTTCACGGTTCGGGCTCAATTGAGCCCGAGCCAAATCTTGATTTTCATGGTTTCGGGCCGAAAAAACTTCCTTGCAAAACCGCCGAAATCCGCCCTCCGTCGGCTGTGCTGTCACCAGTCGATAGCCACCACCTCAACGGAGGTGTTGGTGGCGGTGGCTTGCCAGGGAGGTGGCCGGATGATCGGCTGTGGAGGTTTGATGTTGGCCCAGGCGCGCGTAATCGAGACCTTTGGCTGGAGGTAGACGATAAGCCCGGGCCACAGGATCCGCGCCAAGATTCGTGCCGCATTAGATTTCAAACTATAGGATTATATATTCCATTTTATTTCATTTTGTCACACTTTTTGTATTTAATGTCTTTAATTTTTAAAAATACTTAGAGGCACTTTCAGAGGAAATTGTCAACATAGAAATTGTAGCATAATGAGTCTAGTTTACTGAAAAATTAGTTTGAACCTATTTGGGTGCCTGGGTTGACCAGGGCACTCATCTGGGTGGGGTCTATACATATGGTTGGACAAAAATTGAAATGGCTGCCTACACCTCATCTTGGGTCCAAATGACCTGAGATTTTTGCAAGGAGTCACCCTAGACCATATCTAGACCCTGCCCAAAAATGGGAATTTTTGGGAACAATATTTTTATAGTTATGTAAAAAATTCAATTTCTCTAGGGTAAATTAATTTAGAGGTCAAATGAACTCCAAACTCATACAAATTTTGGTGGATGATGCATGGGGTCATTATTAACCTCTGGTTAAAATTTTATTACATTTGAGGTGGTTTGAATTGAAATCTTGCAAACCCTAGTCTTGCCATAATAAGGGTAGTTTGGTCCAAATGCTCTTTTGGTGTTTAAGTGGTCCAATCACCTCAACAGAGGCCTATTTTTGGGCCATTGATTTTATGTGGTTTGTAATACCCTCCTATTGGATTTGGAGTGGTTTGGGGTTGGTTAGCCCTAGAGACCTAGGGTAGGCCCCTTTATGGAGATTTTTAGGGTTTGAAGGTCATGGGGTCAAATGACCTTGGAATGACTTAACACTTGGTGGAAGGGATCATAGGGTAGCTATGGCCCTCTGGTTGAAATTTTAGTGAGTTTGAAAGCCTTTGACCCCCTCAAAACCATAACCCTAGCTTAGGTCACTCACCTCGTGGTGATAGAAAATGTCACTAAAACTCACTGAACAGTGATGAGATTTGGGTAGAGTAGTGTTTAAAGTCAGAAAAAGCTCTTGAGATTTTGTTATGAATTTAGGATTATTATTTTGGATACTTCATTAACAATCTAGTAGTTTGTATTATTTGCTTAGAAATTTATTATGAAGTAACTACTTGCTGGAAATTGATGAAATTTAGCCAAAGGGCTTTTTATATGTTTTAAATCTCTGTGAATTTTTATGGGATTTTTGGAAGACTACTTCTAAGGGTTGCTTCATTAAGTATTGTTTCCCATAAAAACTTAATTAAATTTATTTTGGTGCCTAGCAAGTCTGTAAGATTATGATTTTTGCACAATGACCTTTTCTGTACCATATTAAGATTCTGTAATTTTTATATAATTTTCTGATGAATAATTTTGGTACTTCCTTCTTTACATATGATTAAGGGAATTAATTTGGATAAATTAATTAGAGGTCCAAAGTTTCTGAAAAATTATGGAAATTAGTATCTAGTAATATATCACTGTTATTTAGAGATAAAAAAATTTTGGGTGGCCATTACTTGAGTAGATCATATAGTTCATGTTCAAAATTGCCCATGGCCAAACATTTGGGAAAATGCAATAAATATCAAATTAATTAGAAAAATTATGAATCTCTGATTTTAGACTAAACTTGTTATGGTAAACCTCCGGAAAATTTTATAGAAGATTTGGAAGACAATCCGGTGTACCTCATGTACACATCTCATATAGTATAGGGTGGTCCGCATATAGTAGCTATGGAAACGGAACTAGAGTGGGTAGTGAATTTCAAGTGTTGGAATCCTTAGTAGGTTGCTGTTTGGGAAAATAGAGGAGTCCATTATTGGAAGACAGGATTAGAAGAGTATGAGTTTGACTAGTGTAGGTGGTGCTCGGGACCGGCGAAAGATCGTCTTATCCCGTAGAGTGGGAAGGTCAAAATCACCTTAGGATAAATCTACCGTAATATGAAATTGGAATGGGTAAGGGAAGCAACCAATAACAATAAGTGCCTTGCGAAAGGGAACGATGGGCTTCAGCTACCATCATAGTTCATAGTGCCCTTTGAGAACCCTTCACGGGGTATACCGGGGGCAGTCCTGGGCTAACGTAAACTATAGGAATGATAAACCATAAAGAGCAACTAACATAATTAGGGATCCACTTTCACTCGCCTTGATGTCTTGGAATGATAGGTTGGTTCATGAGGGCTGATGCCCTGGGTGTTTTGGAGATGGGCAGGTTGGCCCGGTGAGCTTTGGCTCGGTGGGTTATTTGAGACGGACGGGATAGTACGGTGAGCTTTGGCTCGGGGTTTAGATTCATAACTATTGCATGTGCATAAAAGGAAAGGTGGTGGGTCTTCGGTATTGGAGGGTCGATGCACCGACATCAATACATGGACTCGGCAAGTGTGGTTTAGCACTTGGCCAAATAAAGTCCGGTGCGCCAGCCAGCAAGAGTACGCAGGAGTCCGCTTCGTGCACCAAGCATTGAGGCGTACGATAGGTCTGACCGGTAGTGCTTTATTGGTTTAGAGGTGGGCGAGGCCCAACCCACCACTTCCGTTTACCACTACGGAGGTATCCCTGGAGGTGAGGCTCCAGAAAGGGGAACTAAAGGTCTGTGTACACAGAGTCGGGTGGGTGAGTTGCACTTGCATGATCGCATCATAACCCACTAGAATGTCATAGCATAGTCATTGCATACAACCCCTGTCACCTATTGTGTAAGTGGTATGAGACGCTTACACAATAGGACTTGCAAAACGACCCCTTGGTCTATAAGCTTGTGTGGGCAAGTTTATAAATTAAGGTCAAATTATATATATATATATATATATATATATATATATATATATATATATTGTTGTTGTTAATAACCGACACCCCAACGTATAAATTGGTATGAGACTCTTTATACGATGGGAGCCCTGCAGAAGATCCCTTGGCTTATGCGGTTCCGCACATAAGTTAAGGTTACTTTTCATACTTTACTTTACTACCACATGTAATCTAAAATTACTAGTATTGGTCCGCTGTCATCTATTTCTTGATTACTCTCCACCTTCAAGTCCTCCCCTTTCTTACTCTTCGCTTGGTACCTAAGGGCCATGGGAGAAGGGGCGGGGGATGATAGGACTTAGTCTCATAGACTAACGGTTTTCGGACTCCATCATTTAGGGGATCGTGGAGCCCAGCATGGAGGAGTAGCTCCGGAGGTCGGCCCGCTTGGAGATAGGGCAGTCTAGCTCCGGAGTTCAGACAGCTGGGACTGTGAGTCCCTGACCTTAGTAGTGTTTTACTTTGCGTCCGCTTGAGTGACTATGTAGTGAGGATTTGATGTATCGGGCTTAAGTCCTTATTTTCTGTACATTTATATTTTGTGGACTCCCTCTTCGTGGAGATATTATTACCCCCATGTGATTTTATTGAGGACTTATGGTTAGAGTTTTTACCTCACTTGTATTTACTCTACCTTTATTGCTTTTCTGTGATCGAATCGTCTCGCAGAATCGGTGTTTCGCGGTGATGACCCTTCAGGGCATGAAGGTGTCACCGCAAAGCGGCGGTTCTGGGCCTAAGACCCCGGTGTTTTAAAAAGAAAAAAATGGGGTCTTACAAGTGGTATCAGAGGAAACCTCGATCAGAAGAGTAGTAGTCCACTAACCCTAGGTCACCCCCGCTCGAGTTTAGTTTTGGTATAAACTAAGCAGCGGAAGCATGGTGCGCCCATGTTGGGTTCACATGTAATTGTCCACTACTACTTAGGCTTGAGTTAATTATTTACAAGATGGTTTTTGATATGCAGCCTCCAGCATAGCCTACACCTCAAGCCGGAGTCCAGCAGACTCCGAATGTTGCACCACCTCCCCCTGTCCCCACTCCATTCCTACAGTCAGAGATGGGGCAGACTCTGACAGCCATTCTAGAGGCTTTCAGGGCCCAGCAGGTTCTAACTCCGCAGTCAAACCCTTGGGCCAATTGGCTGAGCATCTTCCGAGGACTCTCTCACCCATCCTACTTAGGGACAGAGTCAGCCATTCAGACGGAATTATGGCTGGACATTATGTACGAGATGCTGACCGGGATACAGTGCCCTTGGGAGGAGAGGGTGCCATTAGTGGTCTATTGCTTGGAGTCTCATGCCAAGAGATGGTGGAAGACGTCGCTGGACACGACTTTTGTGGATATGGAGATTGCAGAGATTAATTGGGAGGAGTTTAGGGCTGCGTTACTGGAGCATTTTGTTCCACAGTCGGCTAAGGATGAGTTGGAGGACAGGTTCCTACAGCTGAAGCAGGGCAATAAGACAGTTGTAGAGTACCACTGGGAGTTAAACCATTTTGCCCAGTTTGTGGACTCCTATCAGCTGGATGAGGCATGGTACATCAAGAGGTTCTATAAGAGCCTGCGGGAGGACTTGAGGGAGGCCCTTCTGTTCATATCTGATGGGCCAATACCTCGGATGTTAGAGATGGCCAAGAGGATAGAGGTTGATTGGCAAGCTACTCGGGGCCGGAAACGGCCAGCGGAGGATCAGGGTCGAGGAGTAAGGAACGATCATAGACGAGCCCGTATTATGGACGGGAGAAGGGTCGAGGACCAGCCTCGTCAGGAGGCAAGACAAGAAACAAGGGAGCCAGTTGTGGTGGCTCCACCACCTCTTTAGACACTGGAGGGCCAGAGACCCGGGGGAATGACATATCCCCCGCCAGAGTGCTTCCACTGCCATTAGGTTGGGCACATCCGCAGAAATTTCACTATGAGAGGGGCACCCCAACCAGCTCCACCGGCTGCCAAGCCAGCGCAGTATTTTGGAGGCCGAGGTCGTGGCTGAGGATGTGGATACTAAGGGGGATATCGTAGACAAGAAAGGGAGCAGGTGTATGCTTTGGACATTGCGCAGCCTCGGAACCCAGAGTAGGTTATAGTAGGTACGCCGAGATGTTTAATTGTATAAAAATAATTCCCCTTTCTCAGTTGACAAATTTATAGAACTGCACTAGATAGAATAAATAGGAAAGAAAACTCGTTATAGAATCCTAAGACATTTAACCACCCCAGGTATAGTCTTCATCAGTGGCAAGCCTGCCCGCACACTTTTTGATACCGGAGCTTCTCACTCCTTCGTGTCGGAGACGTTCGTAGAAGGATTGGAAGGTGTGGAGCGATTCACAGGCTCGGAGATGAGGGTGCGACTACCCGATGGATCAGAACTCCTTACCTCGGACCACTGCAACATGGAGGTAGAAATCGGTGGAAAGGCGTTTGAGGCTCCATCGATGCTTTTAAGTTGACGGACTATGACTTGATCCTGGGCATGGTATGGCTGCACTGGAACATGGACCAGATTGATTGCCAAGCAAAGAGGATCACCGTGAGGCACGGGGACTCTTTCATTGTCATAGAAGGTATAAGACCTACCTCTCGTATACTCTTATCTTCAGTATAGGCCATTAAGGCCCATCTGCAGGGAGAGGAGATTTATCTGATTCTATTTGAGATGGCGGAGGTCAAGGAGTCTATTACAGACATCCCGGTGGTGTGAGATTTTGCTGACGTCTTTCCAAAGAAACTTCCACGACTACCTCCGCACAGAGAGCAGGACTTCTAGATACAGCTTGTGCTGGGGGCCAAGCCGGCATCTAGGGACCCTTACCGGATGGCCTCGAAAGAGTTGACAGAGTTCCGAAGCCAGTTGTAGGAACTAGTAGAGGCAGGGTTTGTCCGGCCAAGCTCTTCACCGTTGGAAGCCCCGGTGCTATTTGTCAAGAAGAAGGACGGAAGTCTCCCCTTGTGTATTGATCATCGAATGCTGAAAAGACTGATGGTCCGGAATACATACCCGCTGCCATGGATTGACGAGTTGTTTGATCAACTTGAGGGAGCGTATTTCTTCTCGAAACTTGACTTGAGGTCAGGTTATTATCAGCTACGGATTCGAGAGGATGACATTCCGAAGACCGCCTTCAGTAGTAGGTATGAACTGTTTGAGTTTACAGTGATGCCCTTCGGGCTCACAAATGCGCCGTCAGCATTTACAAACCTCATGAACAGGGTATTCGAGGAGTATTTGGATGTAATCGTCATCGTATTTATTGACGACATCCTTATTTACTCAAGGACGGGGGAGGAGCATTCACGACACCTGACTCTGACTCTAAAGAGGCTATGAGAGCACAAGCTGTATGCAAAGTTCAGCAAATGCCAGTTTTGGCTAAAGGAGGTTGCCTTCTTAGGTCACATTATTAGCGGTGCTGGGTTGGCAGTAGACCCATCCAAGATTCGGGCAGTGCAGGATTGTCCACCGTTGAAGACATCCACGGATGTACGGAGCTTCCTGGGACTTGCCGGATATTACCGAAAGTTCGTCGAAGGATTCTCCCGGATTGCACTCCCTCTTACATCCCTGACGAAGAAAGAATCCCCTTTCATTTTGATGACACAGTGCGAGGTGGCCTTTGTGGAGTTGAAAGGTCCGCTTTCCTTTGCTCCCATTCTCGCTCTTTCGTCGGGAAGGGAGGGATTCCAGGTGTACAAGGATGCCTCCTACTAGGGTATGGGTGTCGTTTTGATGCAGAATGCGCACGTAATAGCCTACGCCTCCCGACAACTGAAGATACATGAGAAGAACTATCTGGTACATGATCTGGAGATGGGTGAAGTGATCTTTGCTCTAAAGATTTGGCGACACTACCTCTACGGGGTTCACTGTGACATCTTCTCAGATCATAAGAATTTGAGATATGTGAACACATAGAAGGAACTCAATTCCAGACAGAGTTGTTGGGTGGAGTTCCTGTCGGATTACCAGTACACCATGCACTACCATCCCGGGAAGGAAAATGTGGTGGCAGATGCTTTGAGCCGGAGAGGAGATACCTCAGGGAAGGGACCACATCTGATGTCCATGGAGATAGTCCGATCTTTCAGAGATATGCAGATATCCTTACTGTCCGTGAATGTTCCAGAACTGTATATGGAGTATCTAGCATCGATGGTTTCCATAGATGATATTCGGGACCGCATCCAGGACGGACAGAAGACAGATGCATGGGCAGAGCCGATATTCCAAGCCTTGGAGTGGACACGCCTAAGTATTTACTCTACCTTTATTGCTTTTCTGTGATCGAATCATCTCGCAGAATCGGTGTTTCGCGGTGATGACCCTTCAGGGCATGAAGGTTTCACCGCAAAGCGGCAGTTCTGGGCCTAAGACCCCGGTGTTTTAAAAAGAAAAAAATGGGGTCTTACAAGTGGTATCAGAGGAAACCTCGATCAGAAGAGTAGTAGTCCACTAACCCTGGGTCACCCCCGCTCGAGTTTAGTTTTGGTACAAACTAAGCAGCGGAAGCATGGTGCGCCCATGTTGGGATCACATGTAATTGTCCACTACTACTTAGGCTTGAGTTAATTATTTACAAGATGGTTTTTGATATGCAGCCTCCAGCATAGCCTACACCTCAAGCCGGAGTCCAGCAGACTCCGAATGTTGCACCACCTCCCCCTGTCCCCACTCCATTCCTACAGTCAGAGATGGGGCAGACTCTGACAGCCATTCTGGAGGCTTTCAGGGCCCAATAGGTTCTGGCTCCGCAGTCAAACCCTTGGGCCAATTGGCTGAGCATCTTCCGAGGACTCTCTCACCCATCCTACTTAGGGACAGAGTCAGCCATTCAGACGGAATTATGGCTGGACATTATGTACGAGATGCTGACCGGGATACAGTGCCCCTGGGAGGAGAGGGTGCCATTAGTGGTCTCTTGCTTGGAGTCTCATGCCAAGAGATGGTGGAAGACGTCGCTGGACACGACTTTTGTGGATATGGAGATTGCAGAGATTAATTGGGAGGAGTTTAGGGCCGCGTTACTGGAGCATTTTGTTCCACAGTCGGCTAAGGATGAGTTGGAGGACAGGTTCCTACAGCTGAAGCAGGGCAATAAAACAGTTGTAGAGTACCACTGGGAGTTAAACCATTTTGCCCAGTTTGCGGACTCCTATCAGCTGGATGAGGCTTGGTACATCAAGAGGTTCTATAAGAGCCTGCGGGAGGAATTGAGGGAGGCCCTTCTGTTCGTATCTGATGGGCCAATACCTCGGATGTTAGAGATGGCCAAGAGGATAGAGGTTGATTGGCAAGCTACTCGGGGCCGGAAACGGACAGCGGAGGATCAGGGTCGAGGAGCAAGGAACGATCATAGACGAGCCCGTATTATGGACGGGAGAAGGGTCGAGGACCAGCCTCGTCAGGAGGCAAGATATGAAACAAGGGAGCCAGTTGTGGTGGCTCCACCACCTCTTTAGACACTGGAGGGCCAGAGACCCGGGGGAATGACATATCCCCCACCAGAGTGCTTCCACTGCCATTAGGTTGGGCACATCCGCAGAAATTTCACTATGAGAGGGGCACCCAAACCAGCTCCACCGGCTGTCAAGCCAGTGCATTATTTTGGAGGCCGAGGTCGTGGCTGAGGATGTGGATACTAAGGGGGAGATCGTAGACAAGAAAGGGAGCAGGTGTATGCTTTGGACATTGTGCAGCCTCGGAACCCAGAGTAGGTTATAGTAGGTACGCCGAGATGTTTAATTGTATAAAAAGAATTCCCCTTTCTCAGTTGACAAATTTATAGAACTGCACTAGATAGAATAAATAGGAAAGAAAACTCGTTATAGAATCCTAAGACATTTAACCACCCCAGGTATAGTCTTCATCAGTGGCAAGCCTGCCCGCACACTTTTTGATACCGGAGCTTCTCACTCCTTCGTGTCGGAGACGTTCGTAGAAGGATTGGAAGGTGTGGAGCGATTCACAGGCTCGGAGATGAGGGTGCGACTACCCGATGGATCGGAACTCCTTACCTCGGACCACTGCAACATGGAGGTAGAAATCGGTGGAAAGGCATTTGAGGCTCCATCGATGCTTTTGAAGTTGACGGACTATGACTTGATCCTGGGCATGGTATGGCTGCACTGGAACATGGACCAGATTGATTGCCAAGCAAAGAGGATCACCGTGAGGCACGGGGACTCTTTCATTATCATAGAAGGTATAAGACCTACCTCTCGTATACTCTTATCTTCAGTATAGGCCATTAAGGCCTATCTGCAGGGAGAGGAGGTTTATCAGATTCTATTTGAGATGGCGGAGGTCAAGGAGTCTATTACAGACATCCCGATGGTGTGAGATTTCGCTGACGTCTTTCCAAAGAAACTTCCATGACTACCTCCGCACAGAGAGCAGGACTTCCAGATACAGCTTGTGCCGGGGGCCAAGCCGGCATCTAGGGACCCTTACCGGATGGCCTCGAAAGAGTTGACAGAGTTCCGATGCCAGTTGTAGGAACTAGTAGAGGCAGGGTTTGTCCGGCCAAGCACTTCACCGTTGGAAGCCCCGGTGCTATTTGTCATGAAGAAGGACGGAAGTCTCCGCTTGTGTATTGATCATGGAGTGCTGAAAAGACTGATGGTCCGGAATACATACCCGCTGCCATGGATTGACGAGTTGTTTGATCAACTTGAGGGAGCATATTTCTTCTCGAAACTTGACTTGAGGTCAGGTTATTATCAGCTACGGATTCGAGAGGATGACATTCCGAAGACCGCCTTCAGTAGTCGGTATGAACTGTTTGAGTTTACAGTGATGCCCTTCGGGCTCACAAATGCGCCGTCAGCATTTACAAACCTCATGAACAGGGTATTCGAGGAGTATTTGGATGTAATCGTCATCGTATTTATTGACGACATCCTTATTTACTCAAGGACGGGGGAGGAGCATACACGACACCTGACTCTGACTCTAAAGAGGCTATGAGAGCACAAGCTGTATGCAAAGTTCAGCAAATGCCAGTTTTGGCTAAAGGAGGTTGCCTTCTTAGGTCACATTATCAGCGGTGCTGGGTTGGCAGTAGACCCATCCAAGATTCGGGCAGTGCAGGATTGTCCACCGTTGAAGACATCCACGGATGTACGGAGCTTCCTGGGACTTGCCGGATATTACCGAAAGTTCGTCGAAGGATTCTCCCGGATTGCACTCCCTCTTACATCCCTGACGAAGAAAGAATCCCCTTTCGTTTTGATGCCACAGTGTGAGGCGGCCTTTGTGGAGTTGAAAGGTCCGCTTACCTTAGCTCCCATTCTCGCTCTTCCGTCGTGAAGGGAGGGATTCCAGGTGTACAAGGATGCCTCCTACTAGGGTATGGGTGCCGTTTTGATGCAGAATGCACACGTAATATCCTACGCCTCCCGACAACTGAAGATACATGAGAAGAACTATCTGGTGCATGATCTGGAGATGGGTGCAGTGATCTTTGCTCTGAAGATTTGGCGACACTACCTCTACGGGGTTCACTGTGACATCTTCTCAGATCATAAGAATTTGAGATATGTGGGCACACAGAAGGAACTCAATTCCAGACAGAGTTGTTGGGTGGAGTTCCTGTCGGATTACCAGTACACCATGCACTACCATCCCGGGAAGGAAAACGTGGTGGCAGATGCTTTGAGCCGGAGAGGAGATACCTCAGGGAAGGGACCACATCTGATGTCCATGGAGCTAGTCCGGTCTTTCAGAGATATGCAGATATCCTTACTGTCCGTGAATGTTCCAGAACTGTATATGGAGTATCTAGCATCGATGGTTTCCATAGATGATATTCGGGACTGCATCCGGGACGGACAGAAGACAGATGCATGGGCAGAGCCGATATTCCAAGCCTTGGAGGAGGATTCGACGGGAGATTATCCACTGAGATATGGATTGCTATATTTCAGAGGCAGGGTCTATATACCCGCAAGAGGCCAGATTCGGGAGGACATCATGGCGGAAGCGCATTGTAACAGATATTCTATATACCCGGGGATCACCAAGATGACGGTAGACTTGAAGAAGACGATTTTTTGGCCATGGATGAAGAAGGACATTCATACTTCGTTACTCATTGCGAGGCATGCCAGCTGGTGAAGGAGGAGTGCAGGAAACCCGCCCGCAGGATTGCTACATCCACTTCCGGTGTCGGAGTGGAAATTTGAGGACATCACGATGGATTTCATTCATGGCCTCCCCCGATCACAGACGGGAAACGATTCGATTTGGGTCATCGTCGATTGGCTGACGAAGGTGGCCAAATTCATTCCGATCAGAAAAGATGACTCGGTTGGGGTACTCGTGCGGAGATTCGTATAGCAGTTAATTCATTACCACGGGGTTCCCTGGACGATCGTGTCAGATCGGGATGGTCGGTTCACATCCAGGGAGTGGAGATCCGTACAGACTTACTTAGGCACGCGACTGATCTTCAGCACAACTTTTCATCCCCAGACGGATGGGCAGACAAAACGCACCAACCAGACATTGGAGGACCTCCTAAGGCTATGCATTTTGGATCGAATCGAACCTTGGGAGAAGCTTTTACCACTAGTTGAGTTCTCCTATAACAACAGCTACCAGTCTAACATTGGGATGGCTCCTTATGAAGCCATGTACGGAAGGAGATGTAGGACTCCGCTTTTATGGATTTAGGACGAGGATTTGAAGGTGTTGGGATCGGATTTTGTCTAAGACACCGAGGCTCAGGTGAGACTGATACGAGACAGAATGCTGGAAGTGTAGAGCCGACAGACTAAGTATTACGACGCCCGACACCGTCAGGTAGAGTTTCAGGTGGGAGACTGGGTTTTCTTGAAGATCCGGCCAATGCATGGAGTTTCACGGGTTCATGGTCGGAATAAGAAGCTCAGCCCTAGGTATATGGGCCTGTTGGAACACCCTATTACTAATTTGGGTAAGGATCACTATGTTTGTCTTAGGAAACCAGGTTGACCTAGTTGTATAGTTGTAAAGGTCAACATTAGAATGAGTCTAGGGCTTAGAACTTAGGTTTGAAGCTGCCCCCAGGACCATTCCAATATCAAGGATATATAGCCAAGTCTAAGGCAATTTTCGTCGAGCTCCGGTCGACGAAACGTCGAACTCGGTTCGACGCTCTCTGAGCTCAACTTGATAAATCGTCGAACTCCGGTCGACGATCTTTGAGCTCAGATCGACGATCTGCTTTCAGACAATTTTGGTTAGTCGTCGAACTGCATTCTACGTTTTTCCAGCTCAGGTCGACGATCTCTCTTCTGCTATTCTTCAGGTCGCTGAGCTCGGTTCGACGATCTTCGAGCTCAGTTCGACGTTTTCTATCTGTCTGATCTGTTTCCATCTCTGAGCTCTGTTCGACGATAGTAGAGCTCAGATCGACGATCTTTCTGAGAGATCAACGATTCTAAGGATTCAAATGCTGCCAGTCTTTGGAATGTTTTTGAAATCCCTCAGCATTTATGATAAGGAGATCTGCCAGCCGTTTGTCTTTATTCTGGAGCAAGTTTCAAGGAATTATTCAGGGAATGTTTTATTGGACCTTCCTCTAGAAGACAAGACTCTTTATGGAAGACATTTATGACTGCCAACGGCTATCCTTGACAAGAATTTTTCAGAGAATAAGATCCTCCTTTTTTTTGTCTTCAGAAAAATAGAGAGAATATACAACACCAAGAGAACACAACAAGAAAAATCAAGCTGTGACAGATAACAAGTGATCATTTTCTGAAGAATCAGAATAACAATCTTTTTGCTTACAGAAAAGTGATCACAGCTTCATCTCAAGAACTCCAGACACCTCATCTTTCAGCCTTTTTGCTGAAACAATCTTTTGCTGGAGATCTAAAGTTCTGAAGGTCTATCACCCTAGAGCAAAGCTTCCATTCCTGAACCTGTCTACAACTTAGGGGGAGCTTTGACAACAAAAGATCCACTAGTCTTCTCTCATTTGATTTGAGAACAGAGAAGACAACTTCACCTCTTTATCTTTTCTTTTTCTGCTGTAAAAGGGTTCTTGAACTCCCTTCAAAAGTTCTGTCTGGTTCTGAGAGCCTTGTCAAAACTCAGTGGTGGCAAGACACCTTATCAAAAAATCCAGTTTTGGTTTTTGAGCACCTTAACAAAAGCTCATTGGTGTCAGGACACCTGATCAACTCATCCTGAGTGGATTCCTACCAAGGGTGGTAGAAGAGTGGATGTACCCAGGTTTTTGGGGAACCACTATATTTCCATGTGTCTTCTGGGTTGTTTGTGTGATTGATTTGCTGTGTGCTGTGCTCTTTACTTCTTTGTTTTTAACTCTTCATTAACACTTTACACTATACTATAAATTGAATTTTATATTTGCTGATCAATTTCAACTGTGAAATTAATTTAAATAAACTCTATTCACCCCCCTCTAGAGTTGAGATAGATCTTACCCTCACTTTCAATTGGTATCAGAGGGAGGTTGGTTGCTCACACAGGCTAACACCTGAACCAAAAGATCCTTGATAAGATCAATCTCTTAAGAGGGTTATTTTCTTTATATCTTATATTATTCAAAGACATGGCACATAACAAGGATTATGCAAGCACCAGATCTCCAGTGTGCAATCTATCTAAGTTTGCACTCTGGAAGGCAAGGATTAAATTATACATGAACTCTATTGATGAAGATATTTTCAATTCTGTCTTGACAGTTTGTCCAAGTCCACCAGCAAGCTCAAGCACAAATGCTGTTCCACCTCCCTCAGGAACAGATGCAGACATAAAGAAATGGAAAACAGCAGATGCAAAGGCCATGAACATCTTAGCTCAGACAATGTCTGATGAGATATTTCATAAAGTAGCTGACTGCAACTCAGCCAATGGAATTTGGGACAAGCTCTCTGAAATTGTCTCAGGGTCTGCTGATGAAAGGAAAGACAGAAGATCTCACCTCATAACCCAATATGAGAATTTCAAGAAAGGAGAGACTGAGTCAGTAGCAGATATGTACAACAGATTGAGTCTGATTGTCAATGAGCTAAAGACCTTGGATAAAGAAATCTCATTGATTGAGCTTAATGACAAGATCCTAATGTGCTTCCCCAGCACTTGGGATTCAAGAATCTGGCCAATTAAAGATGCCAGAAGTCTAAATGAAATCACTACTGAAGCTCTCCTAGGCAAGCTCAAATCTTATGAGCTGCTCATTAAGAACATAGAAGAAGAACAGAAGGCTGCCTCACCAGCCTCAAAGAAAGAGAAGTCAATAGCTTTCAAAGCCATTGAGAATCAGCCTGAAGAAAAGCTCACAGGCAATGAGGAGTTGGTCAGCTTACTGGCCAAAAGATTTTACAAACTGGCCAGAAAAGACTTCAGAAAAAGGCCATACAGAGGACATGATAAACCAAGGTATGATAAGTCAAATAATGATAAAGAAATTATATGCTTTGGCTGCAGGAAACCAGGCCACATTGTGCCTGACTGTCCAGAAAACAAGAACAAGGACAGAAAGGATAGAAGAGAAAGAAGGAAAGAGAAAGACTTCAAAAAGAACAGCTCAGATAAAGCCTCCTCCAGCAAGAATAAACATACAAGGAAGGGCTTTGTTGCTGAGACATGGAGTGAGACAGAAGAGGATTTTGAAACTTCATCCAGCTCCAGTGATGATGAAGATGATGCAGATGAAAAAGAATTTTGCATGATGGCTATCAATGCCTCACAGCAAAACTCTGATGCAGAATCAGATTCAGACTCAGAAACTCAACCAGAAGAAGATCAAGTAATTGACTCTTTTGATTTTAATTCTGAGGACTTTAAAATTGAATTTAAGACATTGTGTTTGGACTTACTAAAATCTGAGAAAGAGATAATCTCTCTCAGAAACAAATTATCTGAATACAGTGTCCTAAACTCAAATAACCTCAAACTCTCTGAGGAGTTAGAATGCTGTAGGGAGGAGATAGCTTCACTGAAAAGTGAACTATCAAAGGCCAAAAAGTTTGAAGAATCCCTAAATGGGCGAAGTATCAGACTGATGGACATTACAAGCACAGTGAACTCTAGATTCAACAGTACACTGGGCTTGGGTGCCTCATCCAGCCAACCTATAATGTTAACAACTCCAATCAAATTTGTCTCTGACAAAGGAAAGGGAGTAATAGAGGTAGCTAGGAAGAATGCAGATCTGCCAGAGAAAACTTCAGTTCAACAGATTGCGTCGAGCAGAGCTCGACGATCGTCGAACAGAGCTCGACGATCTAACCCAAGATCGTCGACCTCAGCTCGACGATATCCAAACTCTGAACTTCAGTATAATCGATCTTCGAACAGAGATCGACGATCTGACCCAAGATCGTCGACCTCAGTTCGACGATCGTCGAACAGAGATCAGGTCTATGAACATTCCTTCAATGGCACATCTAGATTCAATCCTAGAAGTCCCACATCCCAAGGCTTTAACCCCTATACTGAATGGATAATACCTCCTAGGAGATATCATCCTGAAGGCTATAAGAGTCAACCTGAGATGTCTTTCATTTCTGAATTCAAAGGATATCAACCTAGGCCCAAGGTTAACTGGGTCAAAAACAAATAAGCTGTTCATGTGCAGGTGAAGACCTATCCAGTATCTAACCAACAATGGTATCTGGATAGTGGGTGCTCAAAGCACAAGACAGGGAACAGGGAAAACCTATCATCCTTCATAACCAAACTTGGACCCAAAGTGATTTTTGGTGATTCAAATTTTGGCCAAACCAAAGGATATGGTGCTGCTTAGATAGGCTCAGTCACTTTCAAGAAGGTAGCATATATAGAAGGACTGAAGCACAATCTGATAAGTATCAGTCAGCTATATGATGAAGGATACAAGGTGACTTTCAACAAATCCCTGTGCAAGATCAAGTCAGAGGATAACACAACTGTGTTAACAGGTAAAAGGACAAGTAACATTTACTTAGTAGATTTTCTTTCATCTAAAGTAGATATCTATTTATTCAATTCCATATCTAAGACAAATGTTTTATGGCATAAGAGATTAGGACATCTAAACCTTAGAACCATTGCTAGGCTATCCAAGGACAACCTTGTTAGAGGACTACCTTCTGGCCCCTACAAGAAGGAAGGACTTTGCAAGGCTTGTCAATTAGGCAAGCAAACTAAAAATAGCTTTAAGCCACTTAATAAGAGTGATTCACCTAGGATTTTATATCTGTTGCACATGGATCTTTTTGGACCCATCACAATACAAAGCTTAGGAGGGAAGTCCTATACTTTAGTGATTGTACATGACTTCTCAAGATTCACTTGGGTATTCTTTCTGAGGAAGAAGTCTGATAACTTCAAGTGTTTGACAGATTTTCTCAAATGCATTCAGATTGAGTTCAACACTCACATTGCCCTGATCAGAAGTGATCATGGGTCAGAGTTTGATTCTCTTCTCATGCAAGAGTTCTGTCAAAGTGAAGGGATCAGGCATACTTTCTCAGCTCCTAGAACTCCTCAACAAAATGGGGTAGCTGAAAGGAAAAATAGAACCCTAATTGAATCTACTACTACATTATTGGCAGATGTTCACCTACCTCTATCCTTTTGGGCTGAGGCAGTGAACACCTCCAACTATGTGCTAAACAGAAGCCTGATACATAAACTAAAGGGCAAGACTCCCTATGAATTGCTCAAAGGGAAGAAACCTAAAATAGCTTATTTTAAAATTTTTGGCTGTACTTGTTATATTCATAATAATGACAAGAAGTATATAGCAAAATTCCAAGCTAAAGCTGATGAAGGAGTGTTTCTGGGATACTCTATGATCAGCAAGGCATATAGGGTATATAATAAATCTTCTTGTAAAATTGAAGAATCTGTTCATGTTACTTTTGATGAGACTAACATGTGTTACAAGAAGAAGTCTACTTCTACCATAGAACCTTTGCAGGTACATTCTATTTCAGAAAATATGAACAGATTACAGGTTAAAGAAGAGAACACAACCTCTCAACAAAAGAATGAGAGCAGTGATGATGAAGAAGAAAATCAACCTCTTGAAGAAAATCATCCTGAAGAGCCAGTTGTTATTCCACAAGAGGAAACAACAACACAGGCTGGTGAACAATCAACACCCCCTGTTGATTTAGTAACAACAAGAGATCATCCAATCACCCAAGTAATTGGAGAGATCTCAGCTGGTGTGCAAACTAGAAATCAGGTCAACCAGAACCTGATGCACACTTGCTTCCTATCTCAAGTTGAGCCTCAATCCATTTAAGATGCAGAGCAAGATCCACACTAGATCATTACAATGCAAGAGGAGTTGCATCAATTTGAAAGGAATAAGGTTTGGGAACTAGTGCCTAAGCCAAAGGATCACTCCATTGTTGGAACAAAGTGGGTGTTTAGAAACAAGCTGGATGACCAAGGAATTATTGTCAGAAACAAGGCAAGGCTAGTTGCCCAAGGCTATTCTCAGCAAGAAGGAATAGACTATGACCAGACCTTTGCACCAGTTGCAAGGTTAGAGGCCATTAGAATATTCCTAGCTTTTGCTGCTCACAAGGGATTTAAGGTTTACCAGATGGATGTGAAGAGTGCATTTCTCAATGGGGACATCAAAGAGGAAGTCTATGTTAGACAACCTCCAGGTTTTATCTCTCTAACTCACCCTGATTATGTTTTCAAATTTCATAAAGCATTATATGGTCTCAAGCAAGCTCCTAGAGCATGGTATGAGACCCTAGCATTCTTTCTTCTGGAAAATGATTTTGTTAGGGGGAGAGTAGACCAAACTCTTTTTATTAGAACCCATAAGTCCCATACCCTACTAGTACAAATTTATGTAGATGATACCATATTTGGATCTACTGATTCAAACTTGCGCAGAAAGTTTTCCAACCTGATGCATTCCAAATTTGAAATGAGTAGCATGGGTGAGCTCTCCTTCTTCTTAGGATTGCAAGTAAAACAGCATACTGAGGGCATATTTATTTCCCAAACCAAGTATGCTAAAGAATTGGTTAAGAGATTTGGTATGTCTGAGGCATCTTGTATGAAAACACCCATGCCTACCAATGCTGTATTGGATGCTGATGAACATGGGAAACCAGTTGATCAGACAACATATAGAGCAATGATTGGCTCTCTATTGTACCTTACAGCCAGTAGGCCAGATATAATGTTTGCTACATGCATATGTGCTAGATTCCAAGTTAGCCCTAGAGAGTCCCACCTAACTCTAGTTAAAAGGATTCTTAGGTATGTAAAAAGTTATCCAAATCTAGGACTCTGGTATCCAAAAGACTCAGGATTTGAATTAATTGGATTCTCAGATGCTGATTATGCTGGATGCAGAATAGACAGGAAAAGCACCAGTGGAACATGTCAGTTCCTTGGTGACAGACTTGTCTCTAGGTTTTGTAAGAAGCAAACATCTGTGTCAACCTCAACTGCTGAAGCTGAATATATGGCTGCAGGCAGTTGTTGTTCACAAATATTGTAGATACAAAATCAGCTCATAGACTATGGCTACAACTTAGAGAAGTCTAAAATTTTTTGTGATAATACTAGTGCTATCTCTATAGCAAAAAATCCAGTCCTCCATAGTAGGACAAAACATATAGAGATTAGGCATCACTTCTAAGGGATAATGTAGAGAAAAACAAAATAGAACTTCAATATATCCCTACTGATTTGCAAAGGGGAGATATTTTCACCAAGCCCTTGGATGAAAAGAAACACAGTTTCTTCCTAAATCAGTTAGGCATGTTAGAAGGAGGAAGCCTAAACTAATTTACAAGATTTTTGAAAAGATAAAAACAGACCAAGACTAGGCTAAAAAATCAGTTCTTTTTGTGTCTGTAGAATAGGCTTTGTCTCTGAACTGCACTCGACGTTTTCCCAGAAATCGTCGAACGTAGATCGACGTTTCTCTAAAAATCGTCGACCAGAGATCGACGTTTCCAAAATCGTCGATCTGAGTTCAGCGCCTCCGTTAGCTCCAGGTTTTCTCTCCTTCTGTTCAGAGGCCGTCGAGCGGAGCTCGACGCTTTTCAACATCGTCGAACGGAGATCGACGATATTGACGTCTATTCAGATTCCCTCTGTAGCCCAAATCGTCGAGCTGAGATCGACGTTCTGTCGAACCGAGCTCCACGATTTTCCGTTTCGCCGTCGAACCCTAATATAAAATCATTTCCGCGGCCGTCGTTCATCTTTGCGCTTTCATACTCTCTGCAACTTTCTTTGTTTTCCCTCCAAATCTTCTGCGCTTGGTTGTGTTTGGTTCTTTGTTGCAGGTAAAAATGGCTGGCTCCAATGCTGCAATCTCCAAAATGAAATTTGACACCGGATTTGATATCGACATGAACTCGTTTGATGGAAGCGATCAACGCTTCAAGGATATTCTTAATCTATTCAGAGATCAGCAGCTATCGCAAATAATGACTATCAGAATGAAGATTGCATCCGAAGAGATAAAGGAGTGGTGTTATACAGCGACAGATGAGAACAAGAACTCTGTCGTCGGCTTCATAAAAGGGACTCAGGTACAATTGTCCCCGGCCCTTTTAACTGAAGTTTTTCATCTTAGTTCTGGAGAAGATTCCATAGAGTTATCTGGAGAGGAGTATGACTCCATGCTTGATAGAATGGGTCACAATGCTGTGAACCCTAGCAAACTGCTGAAGAAAAATCTGTCGATAGAATTTCAATTTTTGGCTGATGTAGTTGGGAAAGTGCTTCTGGCCAAGCACTCAGCCCATGATACCATATCAAGATATCAATTTTGTCTAATGGGAGCTCTGCTTGATAAGAAACATATAGTCTGGGGATCAATTTTCTTCAACCTGATTAAGAAGAAGCTGAGTAAGACTGCTGTCAGTTTTGGGAGAATTCTAGGGGTCTATCTGAATTCCAGATGCCCTAGGCTGCTAACCTCTTCTGGGATGTTCATTAATGCATCCAAGAGGCTCTCCTGTGCCCTTTTCAGCAAATGGGACAGGCAGATTGTAAACCCCTCCAGAGCTGCTGCACCACTATCTTCAGGCACCAGGACTGTTTCAGTCACTCCACCTCTGGTCTCTGCCCCAGTAGAAGTGTTGCCTGCTTCTCCTCCTCCTCCAGCTGTCTCTACCCCAGCCACTTCATCCTCACCTCCAATCACCACCATATTGTTATCTTCCCCCATTAACATTTCTTCACCAGTTTCTACTCCTCCAGCATCTACCTCAGAGGAATTCCATCCTCTCTTCTCTTATCCAAGCTTCACCCCATCATCATTTTCCTTGGCAGATGATTCCTTTATGGATGATTCCCCCTCCACTCCTCCAGAGCCTCCCTCTACCTCCTCATTCCAACAAATGCTGCAAGACATTCTCTCCCAACCATCCTTCACACCTTCTCTTGCCTCACCTATCTACACCTCAACATCTTCAATCCCCTCCTTTCCCCTTTCAGAGCCATCCATACCCTCATTCTCCATGCCACCAGCTCCAGCAATCATCCTTCCAACAACCTTCTCTCCTACCTCTACTCAAGCCCCTCTTGAGCATGTAGATTTATCAGCCCTGGCTGACAGGTTATATGAGCTGCTAGCTCCTAAGCTAACCTCATTACTGGAGACCACTCTGGCTCCACTCCTGACCCATGTTAAGGAGCTGTCTTCCAAGCTCTCCTCCTTCATTCCCTCTCAGGCAATTACCTCTTCTGGGTGCCTTGACTCAGTTATCCCTGAATCCAGGCAGGGGGAGATGCCTTCTGAAGTAGTGTTTGTGCCTGAGTATGCTCCAGCTCTGGCTCCTGCTCCTGCTTTTGCAATGGACCTCCAGAGCTTGCTCTCTGTGTTTGATACAGTTTACCTCAGATCTTTGCCAGTTCCTCATGTTGAAGACTTGTCTAAGGCCATTGTGCCTATTTCTGTCTGTGATCCCAGCCAAATTGAAGCATATGTAAATTCCTGGAAGGCTGTGGATGTTTGTGTTTCCATCTCTGATGCTGCTACTAAGGCCATTGTGCTTCTTGTTGTTGAAGTTACTGCTGTTGTTGCTTCAAAAGTTCCCTCTGCTCAAATTTCTGATGCTGCTCCTGCCCTAACTGCTGATCAGTTGAAGTTACAAGAGAAATACATAAAAAGCATTGATGATTTGTATGACAATCCTCAAAGTTCAGAGAGTGATCAATTTCAAACTGATTTAGATGACTCTGCAAATGCTATTGCCAAGAAGAGGAAGGCCAGAAGCAAGGCCATGATGTTAGTCCCCCCAGCTCAGGCAAAGTATTCTAATGACATTTCCTACTATATTCTGCATGACTACCCCATATCTGAGCCCTGGATGCAGTTTTCCAAGAACCAATCAAAGGCTATGAAGAAGAGAAGGAAGCTGAATAAGTATGAAAAAGGATCTTCTCAGTATCAGCCTCCTCCTCCTCCTCCTCCTCCTCCTCCAGACTCTGGTTCAGGCTCAGCCCCTCAAGCTCTAGCTTCCAGGCAAAGCTCCTCCCAGTCTTATCAGAAATATTATCAAAGGGGGAAACATCAAAGGGGATATCAATCTAGAAGGGGCCAATATAGAGGAAGCCAGAGAGGGCACAGATTTCATCAAAGGGAAGGACAAGGCCATACTGATTCTACTTCAGGTCCTTTCCCTTATAAGCTAAAAGATGCAGTTGTCTCCAGGACTCCTCCTACTGATTCTGAATCCATCAACAGATATGAACCTCCTGTTTCATTTGAGGATCCTGAGAACAACCCCTTGTCCTGGACAGCTAGAATGAAAGAGTTGGCTGCTCTTGATCAAATAAAAAAGGCCAGAGAGCAAGGCAAGGACACTTCAAGCATAACAACTTTATCAGATCAGAGAAAGAAAGAACTGGAGAAATATACATCAAGAAAATTCTTAAATCCTGAAGATTATATGAAGCTGCACCCTGAGGCTGTAGTTCCAAGGCCCAGATCTCAAACTTCCTTAGGTGCAGAAGATGATAGAAGATCCAAGAAAGAAGCCCTCAATCCCAACAGAGAAATTATGTTTAAAAAGGGAACTGAGAAGTAAATTGTGTAAGCTGAACAATCATCCTCCTTTGGATATTTGCTGACTTCTTATCTGTGATCTGCATTGCTGCTATATCTTTTCTTCTGCATTGTTGTTTTAGTTTCTGTCTTGAATGTATGCTTATTTATTTCCTAATTCTGTCTGTAAATAGTAATCCTAACCCAAATAGGGGGAGATTGTTGGAACACCCTATTACTAATTTGGGTAAGGATCACTATGTTTGTCTTAGGAAACCAGGTTGACCTAGTTGTATAGTTGTAAAGGTCAACATTAGAATGAGTTTAGGGCTTAGAACTTAGGTTTGAAGCTGCCCCCAGGACCATTCCAATATCAAGGATATAGAGCCAAGTCTAAGGCAATTTTCGTCGAGCTCCGGTCGACGAAACGTCGAACTCGGTTCGACGCTCTCTGAGCTCAACTTGATAAATCGTCGAACTCCGGTCGACGATCTTCGAGCTTAGATCAACGATCTGCTTTCAGACAATTTTGGTTAGTCATCGAACTGCATTCTACGTTTTTCCAGCTCAGGTCGACGATCTCTCTTCTGCTATTCTTCAGGTCGCTGAGCTCGGTTCGACGATCTTCGAGCTCAGTTCGACGTTTTCTGTCTGTCTGATCTGTTTCCATCTCTGAGCTCTGTTCGACGATAGTAGAGCTCAGATCGACGATCTTTCTGAGAGATCAACGATTCTAAGGATTCAAATGCTGCCAGTCTTTGGAATGTTTTTGAAATCCCTCAGCATTTATGATAAGGAGATCTGCCAGCCGTTTGTCTTTATTCTGGAGCAAGTTTCAAGGAATTATTCAGGGAATGTTTTATTGGACCTTCCTCTAGAAGACAAGACTCTTTATGGAAGACATTTATGACTGCCAACGGCTATCCTTGACAAGAATTTTTCAGAGAATAAGATCCTCCTTTTTTTTGTCTTCAGAAAAATAGAGAGAATATACAACACCCAGAGAACACAACAAGAAGAATCAAGCTGTGACAGATAACAAGTGATCATTTTCTGAAGAATCAGAATAACAATCTTTTTGCTTATAGAAAAGTGATCACAGCTTCATCTCAAGAACTCCAGACACCTCATCTTTCAGCCTTTTTGCTGAAACAATCTTTTTGCTAGAGATCTAAAGTTCTGAAGGTCTATCACACTAGAGCAAAGCTTCCATTCCTGAACCTGTCTACAACTCAGGGGGAGCTTTGACAACAAAAGATCCACTAGTCTTCTCTCATTTGATTTGAGAACAGAGAAGACAACTTCACCTCTTTATCTTTTCTTTTTCTGCTGTAAAAGGGTTCTTGAACTCCCTTCAAAAGTTCTGTCTGGTTCTGAGAGCCTTGTCAAAACTCAGTGGTGGCAAGACACCTTATCAAAAAATCCAGTTTTAGTTTTTGAGCACCTTAACAAAAGCTCATTGGTGTCAGGACATCTGATCAAATCATCTTGAGTGGATTCCTACTAAGGGTGGTAGAAGAGTGGATGTACCCAGGTTTTTGGGGAACTACTATATTTCCTTGTGTCTTCTAGGTTGTTTGTGTGATTGATTTGCTGTGTGCTGTGCTCTTTACTTCTTTGTTTTTAACTCTTCATTAACACTCTACACTATACTATAAATTGAATTTTATATTTGCTGATCAATTTCAACTGTGAAATTAATTTAAATAAACTCTATTCACCCCCCTCTAGAGTTGAGATAGATCTTACCCTCACTTTCAGGGCCTTTACAGGATCCTGGAGTGGATCGGGCCCCTAGCTTACAGGCTGGAGTTGCCACCGGAACTGGAAGGCTTACACGACGTGTTCCATATTTCTTCACTTAGGAGGGCTTCACTACGCTCGGAGCAGCAGATTTCGACCACAGATGGGCCGGTAGCTTCAGACCTGTCAGTTCACTTGGAGCCGGTTCGAATAGATGATAGAGGAGTACGGATCTTGCGTCACAAGAAGGTTCCGTTAGTCAAAGTTCTGTGGAGGAACCATGGCCAGGAGGAGCATACCTGGGAACCGCAGGACCTGATGCGACAAAAGTATCCAGAGCTGTTCAGTCAGGTATACCTCACAACCTCTCAGGATGTTCGATTTACCTTCCTGTTTTAAACTAGTAGGACTGGAGTTTCAAGAGTAGGGGCTAATCTTTTGTTTATTGGGGTCTAGAATTTTCCAATTGGGTGAATTAGTCATAGATTTGAGTTTCCCTTTAAACCTCACTTAGCAAACATGGCGTCGTTATGTAATCTTTCACTTCTCATGGGATGTTACAAGTTTCTTTTTCTTCGATAGGAGTCCCCGTAGGCTTAACCTTGATTTTAGGGATGAAATCTTTGTTTTGTTTATTGGGATTTATAACATCCCATTTCCGACTAGACTTCTAAGAGTGGTTTTGGTCATGACTAGGTCATGACAAAACCCTAGGAAGCTAAAAAGGGCCAGGTAATCAAAGGCCAAGGTGAGAATCACTTTGGTCTGCCAATGACACAACCTCATCACCAAACCTAGGGATTGACCTTAGGGCTTCACCAAGACTCCATGACCCCACCACAACATCACTCGTCTATTAGAGGGTCCACTAGATCCTTAAGGGTCAATTAGAGTCGACCCAAAATGGCCAATTTGACCTAGGACCACCAAAGGCCTAAATTGGGCAAGGTGTCCTAACAAAGGGCAGTTGGCCTCAAATGTGCCCAACCAACCTTGCCAAGGCCTTCCTAGACCTAAAGTGGTGTCAATGGGTCACCAAGGACACATTGGGTTCAGTCCTAGAGGCCAAGATGACCCAAGTCAACTCTAGCCCCAAAGTGGTCAAAGTGCCCTTACCAAGGGTCATATGACCCTCAAGGTGCCCAGTAGGTCCTGTCCCACCACACCTAAGCCTTAGGAGAGACTAATGGATCACCAGGGACCCATTAGGGGCAACCCAAAAGGTCAAAGGGACTAAAGTCAACCAAAACCTACTTTGGGTCAACCTAGCCCAAATAATCTAGCATGAGCTCAAGCCTCCTCATATAGCTTTATTAAGAATATTATATGTATGTGTGGGCTGCCAATAAACCCCCAAGGTTGACAAGGTCAACTTAGTGATTAGGAGAGAAAGAGAGGAGCTACATTCCATGGTAATGGAGGAGAGAGAAAAAGGAGAGAATGAAGGGGCAAGTCAACCCGTCCAAGTGAGGCCAAAGGCCACCCTTGATGGCTAGATTCAACTCCCCTGGGGAAGGGGAGAAGTTTCCAGCCATTACCCGGCCACCAAGGGGCTGGTTCAGCCCCCTCCCCCTAACTCGAGCCCAAGCTTTCAATGGCATTAATGGCCATTGATGTTTTGGCCTCTCCCCTCCTCAACCGAACCTTTAAACACCACCAGTGGCTCAAGAGGAACATTTCCCGGCCTTTTACTAAAGATTTCGTGCCCTCCCACTGTACTGTTATAGAAGTCGAGCGGCGCCACCATCAGAAATGGTTTCCCGACGATCATCGCGCCTTCAGGCCGCCGGCAAGGTCCTCCTCCTCTCCTTGTCTCATGGGTAGATCATAGGAATGCTTAGGTTCAAGGTTCGGGCTCAATTGAGCCCGAACCAAATCTTGATTTTCATGGTTTTGGGCCGAAAAAACTTCCTTGTAGAACCACTGAAATCCGCCCCTCCTGCGGCTGCGCCGCCGCCAGTCGATAGCCACCACCTCAACGAAGGTGTTGGTGGCGGTGGCTGGCGAGGGAGGTGTCCGGAAGGTCGGCTGTGGAGGTTTGAAGTTGGCCCAGAGCACACGCAATCGGGACCATTGGCTGGAGGTAGATGATAAGCCCGGGCCGCAGGATCCGCGCCAAGATTTGTGCCGCATTAGATTGCAAACTATAGGATTATATATTCCATTTTATTTCATTCTGTCACACTTTTTGTATTTAATGTCTTTAATTTTTAAAAATACTTAGAGGAACTTTCAGAGGAAATGGTCAACATAGAAATTGTATCATGATGAGTCTAGTTTACTGCAAAATTTATTTGAACCTATTTGGGTGCCTGGGTTGACCAGGGCACTCATTTTGGTGGGGTCTATACAAATGGTTGGACAGAAATTGAAATGGTTGCCTACACCTCATCTTGGGTCCAAATGACCTGAGATTTTGGCAGGGAGTCACCCTAGACCATATCTAGACCCTGCAAAAAAAATGGTAATTTTTGGGAACAATTTTTCTATAGTTTTGTAAAAAATTCAATTTCTCTAGGGTAAATTAATTTAGAAGTCAAATGAACTCCAAACTCATACAAATTTTGGTGGATGATGCATGGGGTCATTTCTAACTTCTGGTTAAAATTTTATTACATTTAGAGGTGGTTTGAATTGAAATCTTGCAAACCCTAGTATTGCCATAATAAGGGTAGTTTGGTCCAAATGCTCTTTTGGTGTTTAAGTGGTCCAATCACCTCAACAGAGGCCTATTTTTGGGCCATTTATTTTATGTGGTTTGTAACACCCTCCTATTGGATTTGGAGTGGTTTGGGGTTGGTTAGCCCTAGATACCTAGGGTAGGCCCCTTTATGGAGATTTTTAGGGTTTGAAGGTCATGGGGCCAAATGACCTTGGAATGACTTGACACTTGGTGGAAGGGATCATAGGGTAGCTATGGCCCTCTGGTTGAAATTTTAGTGAGTTTGAAAGCCTTTGACCCCCTCAAAACCATAACCCTAGCTTAGGTCACTCACCTCGTGGTGATAGAAAATGTCACTAAAACTCACTGAACAGTGATGAGATTTGGGTAGAGTAGTGTTTAATGTAAGAAAAAGCTTTGGAGATTTTGTTATGAATTTAGGATTATTATTTTGGATACTTCATTAACAATCTAGTAGTTTGTATTATTTGCTTAGAAATTTATTATGAAGTAACTACTTGCTGGAAATTGATGAAATTTAGTCAAAGGGCTTTTTATTATGTTCTAAAGCTCTATGAATTTTTATGGGATTTTTGGAAGACTACTTCTAAGGGTTGCTTCATTAAGTATTGTTTCCCATAAAAACTTAATTAAATTTATTTTGGTGCCTAGCAAGTCTTTAAGTTTATGATTTTTGCACAATGACCTTTTCTGTAACATATTAAGATTCTGTAATTTTTATATAATTTTCTAATGAATAATTTTGGTACTTCCTTCTTTACATATGATTAAGGGAATTATTTTGGATAAATTAATTAGAGGTCCAAAGTTTCTGGAAAATTATGAAAATTAGTATCTAGTAATATATCTCTGTTATTTAGAGATAAAAAATTTTTGGGTGGCCATTACTTGAGTAGATCATATAGTTCATGTTCAAAATTACCCATGGCCAAACATTTGGGAAAATGCAATAAATATCAAATTAATTAGAAAAATTATGAATCTCTGATTTTAGACTAAACTTGTTATGGTATACCTCTGGAAAATTTTATAGAAGATTTGGAAGACAATCTGGTGTACCTCATGTACACATCTCATATAGTATAGGGTGGTCCGCATATAGTAGCTACGGAAACGGAACTAGAGTGGGTAGTGAATTTCAAGTGTTTGAATCCTTAGTAGGTTGCTTGTTTGGGAAAATAGAGGAGTTCATTATTGGAAGATAGGATTAGAAGAGTGTGAGGTTTACTAGTGTAGGTGGTGCTCAGGACCGGCAAATGATCGTCTTATCCCGTGGAGTGGGAAGGTTAAAATCACCCTAGGATAAATCTACCGTAATATGAAATGGGAATGGTTAAGGGAAGCAACCAATAACAATAAGTGCCTTGCGAAAGGGAATGATGAGCTTCAGCTACCATCATAGTTCATAGTGCCCTTTGAGAAACCTTCACGGGGTATACCAGGGGCAGTCCTGGGTTAACGTAAACTGTAGGAATGATAGACCATAAATATCAACTAGCATAATTAGGGATCCACTTTCACTCGCCTTGATGTCTCGGAATGCTAGGTTGGTTCATGAGGGCTGATGCCCTGGGGGTGTTGGAGATGGGCAGGTTGGCCCGGTGAGCTTTGGCTCGGTGGGTTATTTGAGACGGAAGGGATAGTCCGGTGAGCTTTGGCTCAGGGTTTAGATTTATAACTATTGCATGTGCATAAAGGAAAGGTGGTGGGTCTTCGGTATTGGAGGGTCGATGCACCGACACCAATACGTGGACTCGGCAAGTGTGGTTTAGCACTTGGCCAAATAAAGTCCGGTGCGCCAGCTGGCAAGAGTACGCAGGAGTCCGCTTCGTGCACCAAGCGTTGAGGCATACGATAGGTATGACAAATAGTGCTTTACTTGTTTAGAGGTGGGCGAGGTCCAACCACCGCTTCCATCTGCCACTACGGAGGTATCTTGGGAGGTGAGGCTCCAAAAAGGGTAAACAAAAGGTCTGTATACACAGAGTTGGGTAGGTGAGTTGCACTTGCTTGATCGCATCATAACCCACTAGCATGTCATAGCATATTCATTGCATATAACCCCTGTTACCTATTGTGTAAGTGGTATGGGACGCTTACACAATAGGACTTGCAAAACGACCCCTTGGTCTATAAGCTTGTGTGGGCAAGTTTATAAATTAAGGTCAAATTCTTTATATATATATTGCTTTTAATAACCGACACCCCAACGTATAAATTGGTATGGGACTCTTTATACGATGAGAGCCCTACAGAAGATCCCTTGGATTATGCGGTTCCGCACATAAGTTAAGGTTACTTTTCATACTTTACTTTACTGCCACATGTACTATAAAATTGCTAGTATAGGTCCGCTGTCACTTGTTTCTTGGTTACTCTCCACCTTCAAGTCCTCCCCTTTCTTCCTCTCCGCTCGGTGCCTAGGGGCCATGGGAGAAGGGGTGGCGGTGATAGGACTTAGTCACATTGACTAACGATTTTCGTACTACATCATTTAGGGGATCGTGGAGCCCAACATGGAGGAGCAACCCCGGAGGTCGGCCCGCTTGGAGATAGGGCAGTCTAGCTCAGGAGTTCAGACAGCTGGAACTGTGAGTCCCTTACCTTAGTAGTATTTTACTTTGCTTCCGCTTGAGTGAGTATGTAGTGAGGATTTTATGTATCGGGCTTAAGCCCTTATTTTCAGTACATTTATATTTTGTGGACTCTCCCTTCGTGGAGATATTATTACTCTGATGTGATTTTATTGAGGACTTGTGATTAGAGTTTTTACCTCACTTGTGTTTACTCTACCTTTATTGTTTTCTGTGACCGAATCGGCCGGCAGAATCGGTGTTTCGCGGTGATGACCCTTCATGGCGTGAAGGTGTCACCGCAAAGCGGCGGTTCTAGGCCTAAGACCCCGGTGTTTTAAAAAGAAAAAAAGGGTCTTACACTGGGTGTTGACATATCAGATTAAACTTATTGTCAGAACTACTAGTCATAGTGTGTCGACACTAGTCCTGAGTATCGACACACTTGATCTTCAACTGAACATTCAGGATGTCGACTGAGATCATTTAAGTCGACACAACTTGTGTTGTCTGATATCTATGTGTCAACACAAATCCTGTGTGTCGACACACCTGGTGTAGACTGAACTTCTGTGTGTCGACACAAGTCCTGTGTGTCGACACAGTTTTGCTCTTGTTCTCGACACAGCTTCTTCACAAGCGTCGACACTGACCGAGTATCTCGATGCTTTTATACTTAGACAAATTCCTACATTACTTAGCCTGCACAAATAAACTTAAAGAGACATCAAATACAAGATGATGTATGTCATTGATTTAAGTGAGGCTTCTCCAAATCTGGTATAATTACCAATGTACCCAATAGTCTCCCCATATTTGGAGAGGTCATAACCACATGTCAATGATATACACCGTTATAATAACCAACAAAATTAATGATGTACTAACAAACACAGACAGGGTTAATCATTAGGCAGAATATATATATGTTACAAAGTTAAGCATATCCATCACAAAACATGTAAACAGATGGAATCAAACGGATTTACTCAACTAAGAAATTATCCCATCATTTCAAATTATATCTGACTTATAAAATTCAAGAATGTCTAGAAAGAACAACATTATTACATAGTTCTAAATTTTAAGACATAAAAGACTCTAAGTCAGTTTTGGTTCCTTGATCACAATTCCTAAGCAAGGTTGAATCCTAGCTTGTACATTAGCTTCTTTGTCATCAGCCATCTTCTTTCCTTTCGGATCCTTCTTCTTAAGCTCTTCAGCCTTGATCTTTTGCCTTTCAAAGTAATGAAAAGGCTTTGGGAAATACTTGCTAGGCTCCACCAAGTTAGCAGGTATCTTCCCAGCTTTAAGATCTCTTCTGAAGTGAAATATGGCATCTTGCCACTCTTGATATTTACTCCATTCTTATTCAGAATACCATTTTCCTCTATCATGTATATTGTCTTTCACAGCTTTCCAAGAAGTCATAATAATATTTATAGATGTTGGACTCCATTATTCAAAATCAGGCTTTAATTCTGCCTATTCTCTGAACCTTTTCTTAGACAACTGAGCTTCTTTTTCTCTTTGAACTATAGCTGCAGACATATCAACTTTTTCAAGAATAACAATTTGTGCCTCCTGTGGAGGGCTATAAATTTGGTGAACTACCTGTTGGATCTCTTCAAAATCAGAAGAAGGATAAATAACTTGAGCTACTTCCTGCTGAACCCCTTTAAAATAAGCAGATTGAATTCCAGATTCAGCAGTGTTGTCAACATCATAAAGGGGTGGATACCCAAGAGTTGTTCTGATGCTATTTAATATCCATTTAGCATGATCTAAGCTTGCTTTGACTAATACTCTCTCCCCCTTTATTACTTCTCTTTCTACATGATCTCTCAGATCATCATTTTGAAACCTTACCTGATCAGCCAAATATTTTGTTCCTTCTTTGTAATAGGTCCTGAACTTCTTCAGTTATTCAAAAATAGCTGTTTGAGATGCCTGGATTGCTGTTTGGACAGCTGCTAAATCTTCCTTGATTTGCTTGGACACTTCAGTCTTTATAGCAGTGACACTATTCTCAAGCTTTGTTAGAATAGCATTATGAGATTCTACCAGATTTTCATTCATTCTTAGTTTATTTTCCAGGACATAACCTTGTTTGACTACAATGTCCTCTACTGCAGTCTTAATCTCCTATTATTGTTGTTCCAAGTAAACTACAACATTACCTCCTTTATGGAAGCAATCTGTCATCTCTTTTTTATTCTGATTGACTTCAAATCTGATTGATTTGATATCCTGTACCAGCTGAAATTGCAGGTCCTTGTGGGTTGCATCCACATATTTTTCAAGAGTAGTTCTTTGCTCATCCATCTTCTCTTGCAGTTTCACCAAAAGTGAATTGTAGTCCACTACAGGAGCTGGTGTTGGTAGGGCATTCTGCAAGGCCTTCTTATAGCCTATGCTTTTCTTCCTTATTTCCATTAGTTTTCTCTTCTTTAGCTCTGAGGCTTCTTGTTCAGCTTCTGATTCAGAGGAACTGGCTACATCCACAGTATGAGGCTGGTTATTAGGAAAATATACTTAGTCAAGGTATGGTACCTCCCCCTTAATCTGTGCATCTTCTCTAAGTATGTCCTGGTTGTCCTTCTGGACATCTTGCAAAGTATCAGATGGAGGAACATTGTCCTCAATAGCCCCAGTATTCTCCCTCTGGACATCAGCTTCTGAAACAAAAGTCTCTTTCTCAGCAACTAGAATAAGCTCAGTTTGTGCTTCTGGCTCATCTACCATAACAGCATCCTTGTTGATATCCTTGAGAACCTCCAAGACAGTGATATGAGCTGCTTCACTCACCATGATAGTCTCTGTGAAGTCTCCCCCTGGAACTGAGGACACTTGAGGATGTGGCACTGAATCATCTTCCCTTTGAGATTGTACTTCATATACATCCTTATCAGAACTGAAAACCACAACCTCTTCTAAATCACGAGATGATTCCACAATCTTTGCTGCTGATTTCTTTTTCTTTAGTTCTTTTTGATGTTGCACAAGAGCCGGAGTCTCCTTGGTCAGTACCCTATCCCATATTCACAAGTGTTGGGTACATTGGAAAATGTGTACTAGATTTGGAGAAGCCACAACTTAGTCAATGATATGCATCAATGGGTATTTGATAGAAGTTTGAGTTTCATTGTGCAGGTTTAAAAATTTGAAGGAAAATTTTCTAAGTACAAGTGTTGACACTTGTGAAGAATCTGTGTCGACACTCAAAGAGATTGTGTCGACACTCAAACAAGGTGTGTCGACACACAGGCGAAATGTGTCGATACTTATGAAGAAGCTATATCGACACCCAGCTGCTATGTCGACACTCAGGAAAGCTGTGTCGACACACTGGCAAAATGTGTCGACACTTATAAAGAAGTTGTGTCGACACTCAAAGCTATGTTGACACCTAAAGAAGCAGTTGTGCCGATATCCAGAATTGTGTCGACAACTTAAAACAGAATTGTGTCGACACTTAAAACAGAAGATGAGTCGACACTCAGGAGCTATGTCGACACTTGAATCAATTGTGTCGACACACAGGACTTGTGTCGACACACAGGACTTGTGTCGACCCACCAACTCTCAAGAGGCTATGTCGAGTTCAGAAGTAATTGTGTCGACACACAGGACTTGTGTCGACACACAGGACTTGTGTCGACACACACTCAATGCCATTTGACAAACACTCAACGCAATCTGTCTGCAACAGAAATGTCGAGACAAGAAGCTGCTGTGTCGACACACAGGACTTGTGTCGACACATTCAACAAAAAGCAGTGTCGAGAAGCAGAAGTATAACTGTGTCGACACTTGGAGTATTTGTGTCGAAACCATGAAGACTTGTGTCGACACTTAGTTTATATGTGTCGATACATGTGAAGCAGTCTGCTGAGTGTTGTATGCTGAGTTGAAAAGACATTGAAGAACCTAGTGATATGACTAGTGACTTGACAGCTGTCATAACTAACCGATCTGACACCAATGTCAGAACTGTCAGAAGTCTGTTATGAATCGGATCAGCCGCTAACCATGAAGTAAGCTCTATATAAGAGCCATATCGGAAATGACAGAACAACAATGTGAGGCATCAATAAGAAAGATCTCGGGATCATAATGAAGAACTCAAACAGATCAAAGTTTTTTTCTACAAGAAAGATTCAGAGTTCAATCTGAATCTAAGGAAGAAGCTGACTTAAGATCAACTTCAACTTCAAGAGTAGATCCACCTTATTTGTCCTAATCAAGAAGCTTTGAAAAGCTAAGTTAGGTTGGATCAGAAGGATCAGTCTATACAAGAACTGATCAAGAAGACAACATCAACAGAGAAATCTAGCTGGTGAAGTTTTCTTATACTTATTACTCACAAATTCTTGTAGGATCTATTATTAGATCTGAGATTGTATGCCTAACATTATAAAGGCTGACGTAGGGCAGTGTGCCTGAGGTAGGACTTGTGGAAAGTCTGAGTTGTAAGCCTAATTATAAAGGCTTAGGTAGGGCTGAGGCCTGAGGTAGGATTCAGGGAAGAATCTGAGGTAGAACTTATGTAAAGTCTGAGGTGTAGGAACCATTTTGGGTTCTAAGTTTGTAAGATCTGGGGATCCGAGCCAGTGGAAGGAAGTTATGCTGAATCCAGTTATATGCTGGATAGGCGAAGGGGGAAAGTGGATGTACCCATATCTTGGTGAACAACTATAAATCTGGTGTTTGCTGTGTTGTATTTAATTTCTATAGATAGAATTATTCTGTGCTAAAAGGAGTTACAAATATCTGTTTGCCTTAAAATCAAAAAGTCTCAAAAAGATTAGAACCTATTCACCCCCCTCTAGGTGTTTAGTCTCTTGAAACAAAGTATTTCATGTGGTATCAGAGGGAGGTTCCTCAAAATTCCACCTAACAGTCAGAGGATTTCTCCAAGGCAAATAATAAATAACAAAAATTGGTTCAAGTGAAAATCAAAAGGAATTTGGATCTATGAAATTGCCCATATGCAGGAAAGAATCTTTTGGCATTTGGAAAGAAAGGGTCAGGCTATTTATGGAAGCATCTGATCCAAGAATCTATATCACAGTACAGGAAGGCCCCTTCATCCCAATGAAGGTTTCAGTTCTTGATGCAAACATTCAAACTCAAAAGAGTTATTCAGAGATGACTAAGGATGAAATCATCTTGGCTACATTAGATAAAAGAGCTCAGAATATAATTGTAAGTGCCATAGATGATGCAACATTCCAGAATCTTGTGCACTGTAAAACTTCCAAAGAAATGTGGGATACATTGATTGTCTATATGGAAGGCACAGAAGAAGTCAGAGAGGACAGAAAGTCTATGCTAAATCAGGAATATGAGAGCTTTAGGCAGAATAAAACTGAAAGCATAGCTGAATGCTATAAAAAAGTTTTTCAGAATAGTGAATGAACTGGTAACATATGGAAGAGTCTTCAATACTTATGAATTGAATGACAAGTTTCTTAGGTCTCTAACAAAGGATTTGGGACACTAAGATATGTGCCATCTGGGAGGTGGCCAAACTGGCTGACACACCACCACCTATACTTTTTGGAAAACTTCTTTCATATGAAATGCAGCTTACTACTAGGAAAGAGGGAGAGAAGGGCAACAGATCTGAACATAAAGAAAAGTCAGTAGCCTTTAAGACTGAGGGCTCAAGGAAGGGTAGGAGAAAATATCCTTCTCCACCTAGAAGGAGTACTGAAGTAGAAGAAGGTGTTCCTGAAACAAGTACATCAGATAGTCATACATCTGATGAAGACTTTGTTGCCTTCACAAGACAATTCCAAAGGTTCATGAAGAAAAAGAATTGGAGAACTAGGCCTTCATCTACATCATGTTCCAAGGATGAATACTATAGGAAGAAGAAAACACCTAAGGAGGACAGGTATGCTTCTAAATCTGGTAAACAATCTAATTCTAAGATTGTGTGTTATTGCTGCAACAGGTCTGGGCCTGTCATAGCTAACTGTCTTGACAAAAGAAAGGAGTCAAAGGACAAGAAGAAGCAACTGATAAAAGGTAAGAAGGAGAAGTATCTAGTGGCTCAGAAGGAGAAGAGTTGGACAGACTCTTCATCTTCAGAATCTGAAGAAGAAGAGGAAGAAGCATATGTTGGACTCTTCTCAACAGAAGAGGATTCTAGGGAACTAGAATTCCTACAGATGCTGGACTCCATAAATGGAGTGGAAGAATATTGCTGTAAAGGGCTGATGGCTCAATCTGAAGAAGACAAGTTCCAGGATCAGCCTGGACCAAGTAAGGTAAACAATTCACCCCTAGTCTCAGATTACTTTACTGGATCAAAATCAGAAGCATCTTCTTCAAAACAAGTTGATGGATCTGAGTCTGAGGGGGATGTTCACCAACTCATTAATTAGTATGGTGGGTTATTGCATGCTCTAAAGAAGAGCAAGTTTCTTGTTAAAGAGCAAGCCAAAGAGATTGAGTCTCTTAAGCTGGCTGCAGCAGTTTCAGCAAAACTGCTAGATCAAAAACTGAATTAGGTTGCAAAATTTAAAAACATTGCAGTTATTCAGATGGGCATAATCTCATTCAAAGAGAATCATATCAAGAAATTGGAGGGAAAACTTCAGCAAGAGAGAGAGCTAGTGGCAAAATTCTCCAGGCCAAAATCAGTCTTACCTTTGATAGATAATTTTGTTTCACAAAAAGGAAAGACTTGTGTAGGCTTTAAGGGAAGAACTAGGGCTACCAATTCTCATAGAAAAGGTAAAGCCACAGTTCAGCCTCTAGCTGTTAATCCCCCTATTTTCTTTAAGAAGGTAGTGAATCCTAATAACAGGTATGATCATGACATTACATATGGTCACTGTGAGCATGAAAATTTCATTAGTAAGGGTGCTAATGCCAATAGACCAATCTATAGGCATGCCCATCATATTCAAGAGGAGTTCTTGAAGAATGTTGTTCCAGCACCAACACTTAATAAATCTACTGTCAACAAAGTAAGAAGGCATGTACCTAAGAATAGGTATAATAGGTTTGAGTGTTGGTGTTGTGGCAAGGTGGGCCAGTTTGCAATGGATTGCTGGTTTAACTTAAGTGTTAAAACCAAAAGTAGGATTCCTGTTAGATCAGTCACAGGGTTTCAAACGAACAAGTACCTAGGACCTACTAGCAAGTTGGGTTCTTAGGGTAAGTGATTCTTTATTTGTTGCAGGTAAATCCAAGTGACCATACCCCTATACGGTACTTTGATAGTGGCTGTTCCAGACATATGACTGGAATAAGGAGCATGTTGAGGGACTATGTGCCCATAAAGAATGGACTAAAAGTTATCTTTGGTGGATCAGAAAAGGGAATTATCAAAGGATTTGGTAACATATCTTGTGATTCAATTACAATCACTAAAGTGGCTTATTTAAAGGGTCTAAAACATATCCTGATTAGAATAAGTCAACTTAGTGACCTAAGTTATGATATTTATTTCCTCAAAGGGGAGTGCCTAGTAAAAAGGTCAAGTGATCAAGAGATCATTTTGACTGGCACTAGGAAAGGAAATGTGTATTGCCTTAACCTAGAGTGTGAGTCTAAGAACTCACCTATTTGTTTGGTTGCAGGAGAGAAAGCTTCTCTATGTGTCAAATGGCATAAGAGGCTAGCTCATCTGAACTATAAGTCAATTGGACTGCTGTTCAGCATGGGATTAGTGAGGAATGGTCCTCAAGTTCAGTGCATAAAAGAGGGTGTGTGCTCAGCTTGCCAAAAAGGCAAGCAAACTAAGTCCTCTTTTCAGTCACTTGACATCAAAGATTCAAAGAGATGTTTGTATCTCATGCATATGGATTTGTTTTGTCCTATGCTAGTCTATAGTCTTGGTAGGAAAGCATACACACTTGTTGTTGTTGATTACTATTCTAGATTTACATGGGTTTTCTTCTTGAGACAGAAATCTGAAACCCCAACTATTTTCCAGACCTTTGTCAGAAAAATACAGAATGAATACAATAGCTCACTGGTAAAAATTAGAAGTGACCATGGAACTTAATTTTAGTATGAATGCATGACAAAATTCTGTGAAGAACTTGGGATTCATCAGGAATTCTCTTCACCTAGAACTCCTCAGCAAATTGTGTTGCTGAAAGAAAGAATAGGACTCTAATTGAAGCCAGTAGAACACTACTGAATGACACTACTCTCCCTGAATACTTCTGGGCTGAGGCAATAAATACTGTATGTCATGTGCTCAATAGGGCCTCCATCAACAAGAAACACAAGGACTCCCTACCAGATTTTAAAAGGCAGAAAACCAAACATATCTTATTTCAGAATCTTTGGTAGTAAGTGTTTTTTACTAATCAATGGTAAACACTACAAAACTTTGTTTGCTGCCAAATCCCTAGAAGGGATATTTGTTGGGTACATCAACCATAGTAGAGCATACAGGATCTACAACTTGACTACTCAAGTTGTAGAAGAATCTGTGCATGTTGTATTTGATGAGTCAATGTTTATTAACAGTGAATTGTCTGGTTCTTCAGTTGGTTCTACAGGTCTAACAGCTAAGCTGGACAAGCTGACCATCAATGAAGATGTTCCTGCTAAATTGGATGAGGATAAAGATGCTAGCTATCAAGGGGGAGATCAAGTCCCTCTGGGTGAAGAAGAAAATGTGGAGCATCAAGATGAGGAAACTGGAGATAGCCATAATGCAGACAGTATTCCTCCAGCAAGGAGACACCTGAAGGATCATCCAGCTCACCAGATCATTGGTGATACAATTTAGGGTGTTCTAACAAGGAGCAGGAGCATGAACACAGTTTTGTGTTTTAGCTTCCTGTCTCAGATAGAACCCAAGAAGATTGAAGAGGCCATGCAAGACACCAACTGGATTGATGCAATGCAAGAAGAGCTCAGTTAGTTCAAAAGGTGTAAGGTCTAGGAAATGGTGCCAAAACCTAAGGATCATAACATAATAGGAACTAAGTGGATCTACAAGAACAAGCTTGATGAGAATGGCACTATAGTCAAGAACAAGGCTAGACTGGTTGCAAAAGGCTACAGGCAAGAGGAAGGTATTGATTTTGATCAAACCTTTGCTCTAGTGGCAAGGCTGGAGGCAATAAGGCTGTTCTTAGCCTATGCTGCCTATCAAGGGTTCAAAGTATATCAAATGGATGTGAAATCAGCATTTCTGAATGGTGATTTAAAAGAAGAAGTCTATGTAGAACAACCCTCAGGTTTTGTAGAAGCTCCAAGGGCTTGGTATGAAACCTTGTCTGCCTTCCTCATTGAGAATAAATTCTCTAGAGGAAAGATATACAAAACTCTATTCTATAGGGAATCAAAAGGCAAGATAATACTAGTCCAGATATATGTGGATGACATTATCTTTGGTTCTACTGAAAACAGCCTTTGTAGGAAGTTTGCCAAACTTATGCAAGGGAAGTTTGAGATGAGCAGTATGGGTGAGCTGAAGTTCTTCTTGGGACTTCAAGTTAGACAGACTGAGAGTGGGTTATCCATATCCTAGTCTAAGTTCACTAAGGAGTTGATTAAGAAGTATGGTTTGGACTCAGCTTCTATAATGAATACTCCAATGGGAACAAGTATGCCTATATGCAAAGATGAAGCAGGGAAACCTGTTGATGAGTCTTTGTATAGAGGGATAATTGGCTCCCTACTATATTTCACTGCTAGTAGACCTGACATCATGTATGCAATATGTGTATGTGCTAGGTATCAAGCATGCCCTAAGGAATCTCATTATACTACAGCTAAAAGAATTTTGAGATATCTTAAGGTCACACCTAATCTAGGGCTTTGGTACCCTAAGAATAGAGATTTTCTATTAACAGGTTTCTCAGATGCAGATTTTGCTGGATGTAAAGAAGACAGAAAAAATACCACAGGAACCTGTCAGTTCCTTGGTGGGAGGCTGGTGTCATGGAGTAGTAAGAAGCAAACCAATGTAGCTATATCAACAGCTGAATCAGAGTATATAGTTTAAGGTAGCTGTTGTGCACAATTGATGTGGATGAAGCATCAACTAGAAGATTATGACATCCAGGTAAGTAGAATACCACTATTTTGTGATTCTACAAGTGTCACAACCCGCATTTTGTCCGAGGAAAACGGATTATCAGAGTAGGAGAAAACATGCATCATGATGCCACGTCGAGCAGGGGATAACTGCCGACGCTCAGGCAAACCACTATCAACAATACTTTATGAAAATTCATAAGTTAAATGATTAGAAAATCAGTTATATTTTTAAAGGCCGTATCCCTCGGCTCGGTGGATCACCTAGTCCACAATTTAAAAAATATACTTATACGCTGCGGAAAATACTTTATTTAGGTTCGACATCCTAAAAGAGTGCATAAGTGTCCCCAGGGGACAACTTATACTATGTAGGACCCTACTTTTAATTTATACTATATATATAGGAAACTGATTTTTTTACGTTATTTGGAAAATAGTGATGAGTTTTATAAAACATGTTGATCATGAGATATACTTATAATAGTGTTTTTATGTTTAAAAGTAACTAGCAACCTAGCATAAATCATCCCAAAAGCAAGTAGACTAATCTCCAGAAAGGTAACAGCAAAATGTAACACATCTAGTATCAAGGTAAAACGACCAGTGGGCGCCAACAAACTGACACGAACCCACTTGCAAATATGTATGTCTGTAAGAAAAATAGTAAAACTACCTCACAAGACCAAGGAACTAATCTCCACAGTACGAGAGACCACCAGCAATAGCAAAGCACAACTGGCCTCCTAATCGGCTACTAACCAGAACCTGAGGCATTCAAAGAAGAAAAGAATACCTCAGCAAGCTAAACAAGAAAGCTGTACGGAAATGTTAGGTTATAAGGTAAGCAAGAAGAGTAAGTAAATTGAAAACAAGCACAACTGTCCAAGGCAAGACAAAAGAAAAACACTAAGTGCGAGGAAACAGCAACAACCCTGCCCAAAACTAAATCTTGTAGAGTTTACCAGGCTACCATGAGCCCAAACGTTACAAATTTACAAAGAAAGAAGAGTCTAACACCCTAAGCTGTGAGAGATGGTAGTAACAAAAACAACGCGGATCCGGGTTGGAGGGAAACTCAGTCCCCCAACCACCATTTCCAAGAAACAAAGCTCAGGGGTCTACACGTGAAAGCACTAGGGAACTCCCACCCCCTTGCCCAGCCCGTATCTGGAGCAAGATAAAAGAAAAAGGGTGGCCTCGGCTAAATAACACAACACTTTCCCCATTAAGAGCTTCAAACCACCACTACTAACCACGACCCACGATTCGGCCTTTTTGGAAAAAAAAAAAGAAAATAGCCGACAAGGAACCTCAAAATCAAGGAATTCACTTGGGGGAGAAAACCAAGGTAAGGGAAAAGCGTTGAGATGACTCAACACGGCATGGCGTTGAGTGAGCCCCACTCACTCAACGCCTAAACAGACGGTGGCGTTGAGTGAGCTAGCCTCACTCAAAGCCAAAACAGCAACGATGATGAGTGAGTTCCACTCCCTAACCGCCTTTAGCAAAGTAGGCTGTGGCTTTGAGTGAACTAACCTCACTCAATGCCAAAATAGCTATGGCGTTGAGTGAGGTCCACTCCCTCAACGCCTTCAGCAACACAGGTTATGGCGTTTAGTGAGCTAACCTCACACAATGCCAAAACAGCTACGACGTTGAGTGAGGTCCACTCACTCAATGCCTTAGCACTTAACCGAAAAACCCAACTGTGGCGTTGAGTCCACCTCTCTCAATGCCAAAACAGCTTTGGCGATGAGTGATGTCGACTCACTCAATGCCAAAATACTTAGCCACGAAAACAAACTGTGACGTTGAGTGCATCCACCATTCTCAACGATAGAACAACTTTGGCGTTGAGTGAGGCCAACTCACTCAACGCCAAAGTACTTACCCGCAGGAAAGGGCTGCGGTGTTGAGTGAGCCCGCCTCACTCAGCGCCTAAACCGCCATGGCGTTGAGTGAGGCCCACTCACTCAACGCCATCCGGAGGAGGTTGGCGGGAATGCAGATTGATTCTCGCCAAATCGGCGGGAATGCAGATTGATTCTCGCAGAATCGGCGGGAATCCAGATTGATTCTCGCAGAATTGGCGGGAATCACTAACGATTCTCGTCGAAGTCGGTGAGAATCACTTAGTGATTCCCGTCGATTTTGACTTAGAAGGAATTTTCTCACTCAACGCCACACTACTTAGCAAAAATAAAACTTTCGCATTTCCTGAACCTCTCAATGCTGAAATACAGTAACTTGAAAATTAACTCTCATACTCATCCTATCACATCAGACCACTACCATTAGCCCAGAATCTCTTTATTAGACAAGACTTAGGAGGGGAGAAAAATTTCCTATTGCTGCTACCTCTACTCTCAGGCCGAATCTACTCATCCCGAGCCTAATCAAGCAAAACTCGGCTTATATATTCATCGGCAACCTGGTAGTAGACTTAGCAGCCGCTGAAACTATGTAATCCTACAAGTTAAATAGCAAACCCTAGTTCTAAGAGCAGGGATTAGAATAATCTCAAATTAAGATGTAAAAAGAACGAACTTCTGAAAGGAAACATCTGGACAAGAGTATAATTAGCGTGCTTAAGCAACATTTGCCATGGCTAATTCGGATTTTAATAAGATCCTGGAAGCATTAATGGCGGAAAACAGAGATAACAGCAAGAAATTTCTACTTGGCAAGGGCTAGGAGCACTACTTGCCTCGATTTCCAGAAAGGTCTCGACTGACTCTTCTGCTTCCCCATGGATCTGGCAGCAACACCTAACCGAGCTTGACTGGACATTTTTCGGAGAGGGAGAGGGGTCAAACGAAATTCTACAACACCATAGAAGGGCCCGAAGTGGAGAAAGCTTACCGTCGAAATGGAGATCTAGGGGAGAGCAGTCCAGATCTACCCTTAGAATGAAAATCCGATCGCTAGAACTCCAGGAATCGGCGGTGGAAGGCACAGCTGTCCGCCAGTTTTCTTCCGCTCACGAACAAGACATCGGTTATTCTCTCACGGAAGAAGATGATGAATAGTCCCGTTTTAACTTAAGGCTATATATATACCTAGCCACGTCTAATCAGCCTTAACTGCCACCTAAAAAGTCTCTTAAACTGCAGCCGCCCTTTCAAGTCTAGCAAAACCGCCAACGATGCTGCCACCTTTTTTAATTGAATCATATTATACGTATTAAATGATGTTATTTTACATAAAATACAAAACGACGCGAGAACTGAACGTCCTCGAAATTCGACGAAATTCGCACCGTAGCTAAATATCCACGCTACGAATACAACGGCGAAGTAGAAATTAACTTTCGAAAAACAGAACTTGAGTTATACCCACCCAAAGTCAAAACACAAGCATCCCCCGAGAGGCCACACCGGGTCACCCAAAACGACCTGGCTTGCTAGGGAGATCTTAATAATAGACTACAAAATAGGCCACTCAGTTCTAAGGTGTTAAGACCACACTCCACTGATGACACAAGCCAAGAAAATGCATCGACGTAACGCCAAGCAAGAATTAAATAATCGCAGAAAAATCGGACGCAGACTTAAGTTGGTGTCGACACAGAAAGTTGGTGTCGACACAACTCTGTCGAGACTTAAGTTGTCAGTGTCGACACAGACGCAAGTATGTCGACATAGACTCAAGTATGTCAACACATAAACTTGTTGAATTAAATACGTTTTGTCGACTTAGACATTAGTATGTCGACACATAGTTGTGTCGACTCAGCTAAAGTTCTGTCAAGACCTAGGTCATTTGAATGTCGACACGAAAACTGACCTGTCGACTTAGGCCCGTCTTTTGACCTGCCCTTGACACAAGTACTATAAAAAGGTGAATCCAAAATCTGGTCGACTACGCTATCAGAATTTTTGACTCTACACCTTCTGTCGACATAGACCTTCTCTTCTCTTCTAGCACTTACGTCAATGGCGCCAAACCAAGAAGATAAGGTTAATGAAGGTTATGAACTGGTTCGCGACGGTTTCACAACTGCTTCTGACGAAATTCAGGGAGTTATTGCCCTAATTTCTTAAAATGGACTAGAATTTTTGGTCTCAGAACCGACCAAAATTTGGAAGAAGGAAGTCATGGAGTTCTACACAACCGCTTCATTGGACACTAAAGGAAAGAAAATCAAGGCATCTATTCAAGGTACTCAGGTGAAGCTCACTTTGAAATCAATCAGGAAAGCACTACATCTGCCATTGATTAAGGATACAGATGAAATTTCTCCATCTCAAATAACTGAAGCATTAAGCTGGTGTGGACTGAATACCAGCATTAAGATTGGTTCATCTATCAATAGAAAAGGGATGAATTCCCAAGAAAAATTTCTTTCAGAAGTAGTGGGCAAAGTGATTATCTGCAAAACAGGTGGACATGATCAGATTTCTGCCCACATGTTCAATCTGATGGTGAGAATCATATTCAAGATAAACACTGACTGGGCAGCAGTAGTGTTTGATAAACTATAAGAAGGAATAAAGAAACCTAACCTGGGAAGGATCCTCAGCCTATGCTTAACATCAGTAATTCCAGATGTTTTGAAACAAGCAAATGGCACTAAGATAAATCATATGAGAAAAATGGATGTAAGGATACTGTCAAGGTGGGATAGAGTTCTAACTAAGGAAGTCCCTGCTCCTAAGGAGCAAACTAACAAAGACAAGAAGAAAAAGAAGGTTGTTGTATAGGCTTACTCCTCCAATGATTCTGAGGAGGAAGTGGTCTTCAGTTATGATGAAGACCAGCAACAACAAGATGTTCATGCTCAAGCAAAGGACTGTGAGCCCCAAGAGCAATAAATTGACTCTACTCAATGGCGAGAAAAACTAGAAAAAGAAACTGAGTTGCCTGCCCAAGGGGGAGGTATTGATGATGTTGTCCTGGAGAGTGACTTAGCTGCAGACACAATAATGAATGTTGTATCTGAAATCAATACTGCAGCTGAAGTAACTGATAAGAATGATGCTCAAAATGAGCCAGTAAGTATCTTCTCCACAGACTAGTGATGTATTATAGTATTCTCCTAAAAAATTGTTCAAAGGGACACTTTTGTTTACACAACAAAAGAGGTCATTCAAGTGGTATTAGTCTTTTAAGTAGTTTTTTTTAAAAAAAACTAATCTTATTCCTTCTGAACAGATACAGCAGGAATTTACAATGGAAGAATTTTTTCCTGATCCTCTTACTGATAGGAATGAGGGGGAGGAAATTGAAAAAGAAAAGGAAATTCCAAGGACTGAGGGGGAGTTATCCAATGATACCCCAGCTAAAAAAGAAACTATTGATATTAAAAGTACATCTGAATCTTCTGAAGATGAAGAAGCCATATCGGATAAGAAAAAAAAGATGTCTGTGTTAAAGAAGAAGAGTTCTGGATATAAGAAAGCTTTATAATTGGGAACCGCACCATCTACATCAAGCATGGAATTCAGTTTTTTACTGGTCTAGATGCAGATAAAATTAGATAATCAAAGGCAGACTATAGAAAAATATGTGGATGAAACTCATAAGGAGTTACAGTTTCAGTTGGCCCAGGACATCAAATCCATTAGATTTGAAGTGAATCAAAATAAGAAGGAGATGACAGATTGCTTCCATAAAGGAGGTAATGTTGTGGTGTTCCTGGCCAAGCAATAACAAGATATACAAGCTAAAGTTGATGAAATTGAAGTGAAGCAGGGATATGTACTGGAGAATCAGTTGAGGATGAATGAAAATATCAAGGAATCACATTATGAAATATTGACAAAGCTCACTGATTCTAACACTACTCTGAAGGCTGAAATCTCCAAGCAAATTCAGGAAGATATATCTGCTATCAAAGCCACATTTCAAGAATCTCAGGAGAAAATTAAAACTTTCCTGACAAAATTCAGAGCTTCTTTTAAAGAGGGAACTGAATATATAGCTGATCAAGTTAGATTCCAGAAAGAAGATTTGAGAGATCAAGTTGCAAGAGAAGTCATAAAGGGGGAGAGATTACTAGTCAAAGCCAGCTCTGACCATGCTAAATGGACTACCAATAGCATCAGAGCTACTCTTAGATATCCTCCTCTTTGTGATGATGCTAATGTAGCTGAGTCTGGGATACAACCTGAATATTTTAAAGGAGATCAGCCTGAATTTGCTCAGGTGATCTACTCCCCAGCTGATTTTGAGATGGTTCAAGAAGAAGTGCTGAAAATGTATAGTCCTCCACCAGAGGTACAAAATGTAATTATGGAAAAGGTTGAAATGTCAGAAGCTGTATTAGAAGCTCAGAAGGAAGCTCAACTTTCTAAGAAGAGATTCAAAGAGCAGGTGAGCGGAGCCCAACTTCTAGAAATATCATACTTACTGCCTGTAAAGCTGATAAGGATAAAACCCATGATAGGGGTAAGTGGTATTCTGAACAAGAGTGAAATAAATATCAAGCAGGACAAGAAGTAATTCTTCAACATAGAAGAAGTGCTAAGGCTGGGAAGCTACCTGCTAATGCTCAAGAGCCAAGCAAGTACTTCCCCAAACCTTTCCACTATTTTGAAAGACAGAAGATCAAGGCTAAAGCATTAAAGAAGAAAGCTCTCAAAGGGAAAAAGACAGCTGAAGATGCTGAACCTTCTGTGTAGGCTAAAATCAAGTCTAGCAAAGGAATAGTTATTAAGGAGCCTAGTCAGTAATAGGATTGCTAGGTTCTTTTAATAGAACAATGTATTATTTTTTCCTTTTGTTCTATAAGAAATTCATGTAAACCAAAGTTTTTCTGATTAATGAAATCTATTTCAGTATTAAGTGGTTGTTGTTTACAATGATTATGTATTAACCTGCTCTGAAATATTTTTACTTCTATTACAATTTTGTTTTATCTTAAGAGATGTATATCTTTGACTAAGGGTTATGACTTCTCCAAATAGGGGGAGATTGTTGGGTACATTGGAAAATGTGTACTAGATTTGGAGAAGCCACAACTTAGTCAATGGTATGCATCAATGTGTATTTGATAGAAGTTTGAGTTTCATAGTTCAGGTTAAAAAATTTGAAGGAAAATTTTCTAAGTATAAGTGTCGCCACTTGTGAAGAATCTGTGTCGACACTCAAGGAGATTGTGTCGACACTCAGGAAAGCTGTGTCAACACACAGGCAAAATGTGTCGACACTTATGAAGAAGCTATGTCGACACCCAGCTGCTATGTCGACACTCAAGAAAGCTGTGTCGACACACTGGCAAAATATGTCGACACTTATAAAGAAGTTATGTCGACACTCAAAGCTATGTCGACACCTAAAGAAGCAGTTGTGTCGATATCCAGAATTGTGTCGACAACTTAAAACAGAATTGTGTCGACACTTAAAACAGAAGATGAGTCGACACTCAGGAGCTATGTCGACACCTGAAGCAATTGTGTTGACACACAGGACTTGTGTCGACACACCAACTCTCAAGAGGCTGTGTCGAGTTCAGAAGTAATTGTGTCGACACACAGGACTTCTGTCGACACACACTCAACGCCATTTGACAAACGCTCAACGCCATCTGTCTGCAATAGAAATGTCGAGACAAGAAGCTGTTGTGTCGACACACAGGACTTGTGTCGACACATACAATAAAAAGCAGTGTCGAGACGCAGAAGTATGACTGTGTCGACACTTGGAGTATTTGTGTCGACACTATGAAGACTTGCGTCGACACTATGAAGACTTGTGTTGACACTTATTTTATATGTGTCGACACATGTGAAGCAGTCTGCTGAGTGTTGTATGCTTAGTTGAAAAGACATTGAAGAACCTGGTGACGTGACTAGTGACTTGACAGCTGTCATAACTAACCGATCTGACACCACAGTTCAGAACTGTCAGAAGTCTGTTATGAACCGGATCAGCCGGTAACCATGAAGTTAGCTCTATATAAGAGCCAGATCGGAAACGACAGAACAATAATGTGAGGCATCAATAAGAAAGATCTCGGGATCATAAAGAAGAACTCAAACAGATCAAAGTTTTTTTTCTGCAAGAAAGATTCAGAGTTCAATCTGAATCTAAGGAAGAAGCTGACTGAAGATCAACTTCAACTTCAAGAGTAGATCCACCTTATTTGTCCTAATCAAGAAGCTTTGAAAAGCTAAGTTAGGTTGGATCAGAAGGATCAGTCTATAAAAGAACTGATCAAGAAGACAACATCAACAGAGAAATCTAGCTGGTGAAGTTTTCTGATACTTATTACTCACAAATTCTTGTATGATCTATTGTTAGATCTGAGATTGTAAGCCTAACATTATAAAGGCTGAGGTAGACAGTGTGCCTGAGGTAGGACTTGTGGAAAGTCTGAGTTGTAAGCCTAATTATAAAGGCTGAGGTAGGGCTGAGGCCTGAGGTAGGATTTAGGGAAGAATCTGAGGTAGGACTTGTGTAAAGTCTGAGGTGTACGAACCATTTTGGGTTCTGAGTTTATAAGATCTGTGGATTCGAACCAGTGGAAGAAAGTTAGGCTAAATCAAGTTATATGTTTGGATAGGTGAAGGGGGAAAGTGGATGTACCCATATCTTGGGGAACCACTATAGATCTGGTGTTTGCTGTGTTGTATTTAATTTCTGTAGATAGAATTATTCTGTGCTAAAAGAAGTTACAAATATCTATTTGCCTTAAAATCAAAAAGACTCAAAAAGATTAGAACCTATTCACCCCCCCCTAGGTGTTTCGGCTCTTAAAACAAAGTCTTTCAACAAGATTCTTGTGTCTATTCTACTTATATGATTTATTTTAGCTCCTGCAGCTTGATTTAGTATCTCTGGAATTGCTAAGATCAGATACAAACTCAGGATCCTGCTTAGTTTAGGCTTCTTGATCCCTTCTTCGATCCTGTCAAGGAATACTATCAACAAGTCAGTCTTGAGATTGAATATTAATCTTATCATTAGGCTGAACATGAAGGAAGATATCCTGTCATGTCCCCTTGTCTTGCATAGTATAACCTTTCCAACCACTTCAGAAAGAAATTTCCCTTGGGAATTCATCCCTTTTTTGTTCATAGAGGATCCAATCTTCGTGGTTGCATTCAGACCACACCATTGAAGTCCCTCTTCTATCTTGTCGGAATCAACCTCATCTTCTTCTTTGAGCGACGGCAGTTGGAGTACCTTGCTCAGACTTTAAGAAGTAAGCTTTATCTTCGTCCCAAGAACTGTCGACCTTATCTTGTTTCCAGTTGAATCCAGCTTTGCATTGGAGAAGAATTCCATTACTTCATTCTTCCATATCTTAGTTTGTTCTTAGACCATAAATTCTAGTCCAGCGTCAGTGACTAGGGTGATGACTTTTTGAATTTTTTGAGAAGCATCGTTGAAGGCGTTACGAACCAGTTCGTAACCCTCGTTGATGTTTTATTCCAACTTTGGCGCCATTGAATGTTGAAGGAAGAGAGATTGAGGATGGTTGAGAGGAGATCTAGCTCTTGACACAGAAGTTCAATGTCTCGAGAAAGCTAAGTCGCGTGGTCGACTTATTCTCGTTTTAACCTATTTATAGGGTTTTAAATTTGGAAGGTCAAATGACGTTCCCAAATATTGTATGTCGACACCTTGTGTTGACATATAAGTTAACATCTCGACACGGATAATAGGGATCCAGCACTATTATATGTCCACACCACTCTATAGGAGTTGATATATAAGACTTGACATTGTTGTGTCGACACCTTGATTTAAGGTGTTGAGAGAAGTATGTCGACACATAGATGTAAGATGTCGACAGCATTGTGTCGACACTTTCCTTTTAATGTAGACACTAAGCTCTGGTAGTGTCGACACTTTCCTTTTAATGTCGACACTAAGCTCTGGCAGTGTCGACACTAACGACAATTAATGCCGACCAACTTATTGTTGACGTCAACATGAATTTTTAACTTAGCCGATATCTGTTGATTTTTCCTTTAATGAGTTTATACATTGACTTAATAAATATCTAGTATTCCTAGCTCAATCTTAAAGTTATTGAACTTAGTTTCAAACAGAGGCTTAGTGAATATGTAAGCTATTTGTCTATCTGTAGTGACAAACTCTAAATAGATGTCATTTTTCTCTACATGTTCTCTTATAAAGTGATACCTAATTTCAATATGCTTTGTTTTGCTATGTGAAATAGGATTTCTAGCAATGGAAATAACACTTATAGAGTCACAATATAAAGGCGTTTTACTTAGCTTGATGTCATAATCTTCAAACTGATGTTGCATCAACAATAGTTGTACACATCAACTTCCTACAGCAATGTACTCTGACTCAGCTGTAGAAATTGCAACACTTGTTTTCTTTTTGCTTCTCCATGACACCAATCTTCCACCTAGGAACTAACAAGTACCTATGGTACTTTTAATATCTTCTTTGTATCCTGCAAAATCTGTATCTGAAAATCCAATTAATAGGAAATCTCTATTCCTAGGGTACCAAAGACCTAGAACTTGTGTGCCCTTAAGATATCTCAGAATTCTTTTTACAGCAGAATAATATGAATCTTAAGGGCATGCTTGATATCTAGCACATACACATGTTTCATACATGATGTCAGGCCTACTAGTAGTAAAGTAGAGGAGGGAGCCAATTATCCCTCTATACAAAGTCTCATCAATAGGTTATCCTGCTTCATCTTTGCATATAGGCATGCTTGACCCCATTGGAGTTTTCATGGTGGATGCTGTATCAATGCCATATTTCTTTATCAACTCCTTGGTGAACTTAGACTGTGATATGAACAAACCATAATCAGTCTGTTTTATTTGAAGTCCTAGAAAGAACTTTAGCTCACCCATGTTGCTCATTTATAATTTCCCTTGCATAAGTTTAGCAAACTTCCTGCAAAGGTTGTTTTCAGTAGATCCAAAGATTATGTCATCAACATAAATCTGAACTAGTATGATCTTGTCTTTGGATTCCCTAAGGAATAGAGTTTTGTCTATTTTCCCCCTTGAGAATTTATTCTCAATGAAGAAGGTAGACAATGTCTCATACCAAGCCCTAGGATTTGTTTCAATCCATAAAGGGCTTTCTTAAGTCTATAGACATAGTTTGGAAAATGAGAATCAACAAAACCTGATGGATGTTCTATATATACTTTTTCCTTCAAGTCTCTATTCAGAAATGCTGACTTGATATCCATCTGGTAGACATAGAATCCTTGATAGGCTGCATAGAAGAGGAATAGTCTTATGTCCTCTAACCTTGCTACAGGAGCAAAAGTTTGGTCAAAGTCTATCCCTTCTTCCTGCCTGTAACCTTTAGCTACCAGCCTTGCCTTATTTTTGATTATGATTCCATTCTCATCCAACTTATTCCTGTAGATCCATTTTGTTCCAATGACATTGTGTCCTTCTCGTCTAGGAACAAATTTCCATACTTTGCATCTCTTGAACTGGTTCAGTTCTTCTTGCATAGCACCTATCCAGTGAGAATCCTTAATAGCTTCCTCAAACTTCTTAGGTTCCACCTGGGATAGAAAGCTTGAACATAGTGCAGTGTTCATGCTCTTGCTCCTTGTCATTACACCATGTCTAGCATTACCAATGATTTGGTGAGCTAGATGATCTTTTAGATGTCTCATTACCTTAGGTATCCTTTCTCAAACAGCCTGTTCTTTAGTGTCTTCAACCTCCATTTGTGGAATGTTATCAGCTTGTTATTCTAGAGCTCCCCCTTGACAGCATCCATAATCTTCTGCATTTTCTTCTACAGTCTTGACTTCTTTAAAGGATAGCTTATCCAATTTATCCTTCAGACCTGCAGAACTAGATGAAATGCTAGGCAGCTCATTGTTAATAAGTATGGATTCATCAAAAACTACATGAACAGATTCTTCTATAACTTGTGTAGTCAAGTTATAGACCCTATATGTCCTACTATTATTGTTGTACCCAACAAAGATTCCCTCTTGGGACTTGGCAGCAAACTTAGTCAAGTGAGACTTACCATTGTTATGTATATAGCACTTGCTACCAAAGATCCTAAAATAGGATAGGTTTGGTTTTCTACCCTTCAGAATCTCATAGGGAGTCTTTTATGACTTTTAGTGATAGAGGCCCTATTGAGGACATGGCATGCAGTATTTACTGCCTCTGCCCTGAAATATTCTGGAAGAGAAGTGTCACTTTGTAGGGTCCTACTAGCCTTTATTAGAGTTCTATTTTTCCTTTCAGCAATACCATTTTCCTGAGGTGTTCTAGGTGATGAGAACTTCTGATGAATCCCAATACTTTCACAGAACTTTGTCATGCATTCAGACTGAAATTCAGTCCTATAGTAACTTCTAATTTTGACCACTGTACTGTTAAATTCATTCAGTATCTTCTTAACAAAGGTCTGGAAAACATCAGGTGTTTCAGATTTCTTCCTTAGGAAGAAAACTCATGCAAACATGGAAAAGTCATCTACTACTACCAATGTATATGCTTTCCTACCTAGACTATGAACTGACATAGGACCAAACAAATCTATATGCATAAGGTAAAGACACCTCACTAAATCTTTGGTATCAAGGCTTTTAAAAGAGGATCTGGTCTGCTTGCCTTTTTGACATGCTGAATAGATACTCTCATTGACACACTTGACTTTAGGACCATTCCTGACTAGATCACCACTGAAGAGTTTTCCTATTATCTTGTAGTTTAAATGAGCTAGCCTCTTGTGCCATTGTACACAATGAGTGGCTTTCTCATCCGCAACTAGACAAATAGGAGAATCTCTTCTCATACATTCAAAATCTAGACAATAAGCATTTCCTCTCCTAGTGCAAGATAAGATGACCCCTTGGTCATTAGAATTTATTATTTGACACTTATCTTTGAGGAAAGATATGTCATAGCCAAGATCACATAATTTACTTATGTTTATCAGATTATGTTTCAAACCTTTCATATAGGCCACTTGTGTGATAGTGACTAGACCATTTGTAATCTTACCAAAACCTTTTATAATCTCACTTTCTGAACCTCCAAAGATGACTATGGGTCTATTGTTAGTTGGAGTATAGTCCTTTAGCATCCTCTTTATTCTAGTCTTGTGCCTGGAACAACCACCATCCAAGTACTATATAGGGGTATGACTACTTGGACTCACTGTATAGAACAAGACTATCTACCCTTAGGGCCCCGATTTTTATTGGATCCTAGGCATTAGTTAGACTGAAAATGCATCTACCTACCTGCAGCTTTACTGGCAGGTAGACTATCCCCGTGACACTATCATTGAACCAGCAGTCAATGGCAAAGTAACCCACCTTGCCACAACACCAACACTCATACTTATTATACCTCCTCTTAAGTACTGATCTGACAGTATTACTGTCTTTAGTTCTTATATCTGATGGTATAACAGTTCCTTTTCCTAGTCTATCAGTCAAAGCCTTCTTGGGAAATGGTCTAGTAGTAGATTTACTTGGGATATCCTCAGTCTTAACAACAACATTCTTCTTTTCGGAGTAAATGTTCCTGATTGCTTCAGTGATACCCATATTTGTCCTGCTATCAGACTTCCCCTTTGTCTGGTTCTGGTCTGTAAGACCTTGGAAGTGAACTACTTGTTTTTGTTTGAGTGATGGGGCTGGGACACAAAACACAAATTTTCTAGAATGGGCAAGTTGAGTTTTCTGGTGAGCTGTCATATAGTCACTTATACCCTTGCCACTCTCAATCTCTCAGTGACCATAAAAGCATTCATGGTCATACCTGTTTGATGGTTGATCAATCTTCTTAAAAGATATAGGGGGCATTGTGGCTAGTACTGTACTGAAGCTTTTCCTTTACTATTAGATTTGGCAACTCTAGTTCTACCTTTGTAACCTAGTCCATTCTTTCCCTTTTGGATGGAGAAGGAATCTATTAAAGGTAAAACTGTACTAGGTTTAGAAAATTTAGCCAATAATTCCCTCTTCTTTTGAAGTCTGCTTTGCATTGGAGAAGAATTCAATTACTTCTTTCTTCCATATCTTGGTTTGTTCTGAGACCATAAATTCTAGTCCAGCGTCAGTGACTAGGGTGATGACTTTCTGAATTTTTATAGAAGCATCGTTGAAGGCGTTACGAACCAGTTCGTAACCCTCGTTGATGTTTTCTTCAAACTTTGGCGCCATTAAATGTTGAGGGAAGATAGATTGAGGATGGTTGAGAGGAGATCTAGCTCTCGACACCAAAGTTCAATGTCTCGAGAAACCTAAGTCGCGTGGTCGACTAATTCTCGTTTTAACCTATTTATAGGGTTTTTAATTTGGAAGGTCAAATGATGTGCCCAAATATTGTGTGTCGACACCTTGTGTCGACATATAAGTTAACATCTCGACACGAATAATAGGGATCCAGCACTATTAAATGTCCACACCACTCTATAGGAGTCGACATATAAGACTTGACATTGTTGTGTCGACACCTTGATTTAAGGTGTTGAGAGAAGTATGTCGACACATAGATATAAGATGTCGACAGCATTGTGTCGACACTTTCCTTTTAATGTCGACACTAAGCACTGGTAGTGTCGACACTTTCCTTTTAATGTCGATACTAAGCTATGGCAGTGTCGACACTAACAACAATTAATGTCGACCAACTTAATGTTGATGTCAACATGAATTTTTAACTTAGCCAATATCTTTGGATTTTTCCTTTAATGAGTTTATACATTGACTTAATCAATATCTAGTATTCCTAGCTCAATCTTAAAGTTATTGAACTTAGTTTCATCCACAGGCTTAGTGAATATGTCAGCTATTTGTCTATTTGTAGTGACAAACTCTAAATAGATGTCATTTTTCTTTACATGTTCTCTTATAAAGTGATACCTAATTTCAATATGCTTTGTTCTGCTATGTGAAATAGGATTTCTAGCAATTGAAATAGCACTTATAGTGTAACGCCCCGAAACTCAAAAGAGGGACGGGTGACGTTTTAAGCCAAGGCTGGGGCCTTGAGCAGGTATCTCGGGCGTGTCACGCTAGGGAGTTTTATGAGTCATGTACACGGACCATGACACGAGCACAGACACGGGCGTGTCACATGTGACATGGCCGTGTCGGGTGCCGTGTCGAAGGCCATTTCCTCCTCGGGAAGCAAGTGTTGGTAGTTGTACACGGACCATGACACGGGCACAGACACGGGCGTGTCACATGTGACACGGGCGTGTCTGGTGCTGTGTCGCAGGCCGTGTCCTTCTCGGGAAAAGAGTGTTTGTCGTTGCACACGGGGCGTTACACGGGTCGTGACACGGCCGTGTCACATGCAACACGGGCGTGTCGGAGGCCGTGTCGAATGCCATGTGCTGGTTATCGCGTCGGTCGAGATGGCGAATGGGTGACACGGCTATGCACACGGCCGTGTTGCAACCCGTGTTTGGCCCAGATTTTGTAATTTTAGGCCGAATCATGGCTGTTCGTTTCCTTGGCTTTGGATCCGACGGCTGAGGGTTAGTGATGGTGGTTTAAACCCAAAGTTAGGGTTTGAAATCCCTCATTTCATCCAAGTGCTTCTCTTTCTAAAGTGTAGAGAGAGGGGAGAGCAAGGTGGAGGAGGAGACCAAGATCCGACCACCGGTGGAGCATCGGAGCTCCGAATCGCGATCCGAGTCCAGATCCGCAAAGGCGACGCCATTGCGGTGCTTTCCAACCGCGTAGATTTCTTCATGGCGCCGCAGAAAAATGCATGGGTAATGATTCTCATCCAAGGGCATGTGAAGCCCTCTTTTCCTTTGCATAGGAAGCCCTCTCTCACGAGTGAGCAAAGAGTTGGAGCGTTCCTTGGGGTAGATATGTAAAGTCCCCCTTGTATAGAGTCCGTATGCGAAAATGGGCATAGGCATTGTGTGTGAAGCCTATCCGGACAAGTTGATCCGGATCGGTGAAGTTGCATTGCATATGAACCGGGGAAGATTCCGGATGTTTGGGCATTTTTCGGGTTTTCTACGTGGTAGATTGCAGCAGGGAGCTTTGGAGATTAACTCCAAGGTGCAACCGGAAAACGGGGCAAAAGCGGGTTTTGCCAACACGATGGTCGGGGAGCCAACGTGAACATAACCGGGTTATGTGATTGTTGTGGCGGAAACGGGACTCGGTGAGTCTTGACCTGCACATATGGCTTAAATTGTCGTTGCGGAATGAGCACGGGTCAGGCAGAACCGTACCCGATCTATGTCGTTCAGTGGGACCGTTGGCATGGATTAGAGTCTTCGGCGGTCTATGGCTTAAATTGTCGTGACCAAGGCCAGGAAGACAAAATGCTCATATGATTCGCCGTCTAAGGGGCGGTGGTGGAACGGGAACGTCTATGGCTTGAATTGACGTGACGTTGTCCGGTTCGCCGTGAATGCGCCATGTGTGCACGAGGTGTGTGGCTGTGCGAGCCTAGGCCTATGATGAAGTGTGTTTACACTATTATGTTGCTATACTAATAAAGTGCAGGGAAAAAGCATCGCCGCCCCGATTTTGGGGGCGGGATCGTTATAATTTGGTCAGCATTGCTGACCGTTATTTTGTTTACCACCGGGAGGTGGATTGTGTCTTGCAGGTGCTGCGGAGCCATGCGGGAAATAGCGGGCTAAAGCCCATGTTGTGGTGCTGGCCCTCGAAGGCCTAACCTTTTTATGTTTTTCGTTTATCTCATGTATGGCCGGCTTGTGAGCCGAAGTATGAAAGACACTCTTGTTTGAGGAAACTATTGTAAGTCCATAAGGCCGGTACTTTTGTATTTGACATTCCTAGTTTATCTGAGTAGTGGATATTCGTGCTTGACAAGGTTCTTATTTTGTGCAACTTAATAAATTGCTTCCACTAGAATGACTCTGTGTAGGATGTTTGTGATTGGTTGTATGGTTTCAACGCGTAACCAACCGGTCTGTCCGTAGTATATGGCATCAGGCCCCGGCCGGACCTACTGTTATATGCTATGTGACGGATAGGGGTGTTACAAATTGGTATCAGACTTCCGGTTTCGGTCAAACTTAAATGAATTCGTTGCTGAATTCACTTTAAGGGGTGGTGAGCACATGTGTATGCGTCATCGTTATAACATGAAAAGAACCCATGAATGTCCACTTAGGAATGAAAATACACGTGTTTGAGGAACCTGCGTGTTCCTATAATTGCTGTTTGCAATATTGTTTGGTCGCTTATCGGTGTTTTTCACGATTATAGGTGACAAGAAGTGGTTCTAGACCGTTGGAACGGCCAGGTTCCAAAGCAAGCAGCGCACCAAGTGATGCGCCTGTAACACCTCTGTCAGCCGAAACCTTTAGGTTGGTGGCAGAAGCTATCATGGTAATGATTAATGCGCAACCTACAAGGCAGGTGCAGCAGCCTGCTCCTGCGGTGGAGCAAGTGCTGCTCAAAGAGGCGGAGCCTAGAAGGGTTGAATAGGTGGCGGTGGAGACGGAGTTGCCTCGGAGAGCAACTGAGAGACAGCTTAAGCATGTGATGGGCTTCCATCCACCGGTGTTCTCGGGAACGGGAACCCTGACCCAGGCCGAAGATTGGCTCTCAAGAGTCAATAGGGTCATGACAGCAACAGAAACGGAAGAGTGGAAGGAGACCACGATAGCAACGTTCCTATTGGGCAGGGATGCGAGATTTTGGTGGGAAGGCCTAGAGCTACACCAGTTGGGGGGAAGGCCGTTGGCCGAAGTACCTATGGAGGAGTTTTCGAGATTGTTCATTGCTCGATACCTCCCCTCAGCACAGAGGATCGCATTGGAGAACGAGTTCCAAAAGCTGGTGCAAGGAGATAGCACTATAGACGAGTACCTCCACGAGTTTACTCGATTGGGGAGATATGCTAGCGCTACCTTTGCCGACGAGGAGCAAAAGACTAACCGCTTCTTTGAAGGGTTAAGAGATGAGCTGAGGTTGCTACTGTCGGGGCCCATGGCGCAGGGTTTCATGACCCTTGTCACCTCGGCCCGGTCCTTGGAGGAGGACATGAGAAATGTGCAAGCTAAGAAGGAATCTGGTGGGAAGAAATCGGAGTTCAAGGCGCCGACTACGTCGAAGTCGGGCTACCGCAGATTCTACAAGAAGGCTAAGACATCAGGTCCAGCTTTCTTCTACAGGTGCCTCGGGGGCAAGTACCAATCGAACCCCGGGCGCTTGTTTCACGTGTGGAAAGACGGGGCACTTTGCCCGCGATTGCTGGAGCGGACGCCCAAAGTCCGAGAGAAAATAAGGAGCTACCTATGAAGAGAAGGGCAAGGTGGTGGAGTCAACCGCGTCCCATTATGCTCCGACCCAACCTAGAGTGTACAACTTGGGCCAGCAAAAGGCCATTAAACAAGCTGACGTGGTGACAGGTACGAGTTAATTTATAGCAAGTTAACTTTAAATACTGTTATCTATTGCTTGTTAGCCTAATATGGTTTGCATAGGCTTTGTTTTGATTAGCGATAGTCCGGCACGGACACTGTTCGATACGGGAGCTTCACACTCCTTCTTGTCCGAAAATTTTATATCGCGGAGTCCCTTCTTCGATGGAAAAGGACAAGTTGGATGTGCTGCTACCGAATGGGTGCTCGATGCGTGCAGACAAAGTGTGCGCCGTAAAGGTTCACATAGGGAGACAAGAGTTCGACTTGCTAGCGTCATTGCTGCCGATAGTAGAGTTCGACGTTATCTTTGGGATGGATTGGCTTTCGGAGCAGAAGGCTTGGATTGATTGCAATAGTAAGGAGGTCAAGCTGGGTGTTGGACGGGAGACAACATTCACGGGACTGAAGGGGTCGAGCAGGACGCTTATGTCTTCTCTTCAGGTGGTAAAGGCAGTTCGTGCTGGAGCAGAGCTGTTCTTCGATATAGTGGGGGTTGTAGAGCCAAAGTCCGTGTTGGATAGTATCCCCGTGGTTTGTGAATACCCCGATGTGTTTCCGGACAGTCTTCCCAGAGCCCCACCGCAGCGAGAGATTGATTTCACTATCGAGCTTGTGTTAGGTGCCAAACCTGTGTCACGTGCTCCTTATAGGCTGGCGCCGAAGGAAATGGCAGAGTTGAAAGTTAAGCTAGAGGAGCTGATGGAGCAAGGTTATATGCGTCCAAGCTCGTCGCCTTAGAGCACACCGGTCCTCTTCGTTAAGAAGAAGGACGGGAGTATGCGGCTGTGTATCGACTACAGAGAGTTGAACAAGCTGACGGAGAAGAACAAGTACCCGATCCCGAGGATTGATGATCTCTTCGATAAGTTAGTCGGATCGTCGGTATATTCTAAGTTGGACTTAAATTCGGGGTACTATCAATTGAGGATCAGGGAGTGTGATATCCTAAAGACGTCGTTCAGCACAAGGTATGGGCATTTCGAGTTCACGGTCATGCCGTTTGGACTGACAAATGCTCCATAAGTGTTTATGGACTTGATGAAAAGGACGTTCCGAGATTTCCTGGACCGCTTTGTGATCATCTTTATTGATGATATATTGGTGTACTCGCAGTGCGAAGAAGATCACTTCAAGCACTTGCATCTGGTGTTGGAGACTTTTAGAAGGAATGAACTGTATGCGAAATTCCCCAAGTGTGAGTTCTGGCTACCCTCAGTAGCATTCCTTGGTCACATTGTCAGTGGGGAAGGTATAGCGGTGGATCCGACGAAGATCGTTGCGATACGGGAGTGGCCTGCGTTGTCTTCTATCGCGGAAGTCCGTAGTTTTCTCAAGCTTGCCAGATATGACAGGCGCTTCGTAGAGAACTTCTCGCGGATAGCACTACCTCTCACGAAGTTGACAAGGAAAGATTAGAGATTCTTGTGGATGCAGGAGTCCGTGCAAGCTTTTGAGGAGTTGAAGAGACTGTTGACCACAGCACCAGTGCTTAGTTCGCCGAGTGGGACCGAGGGCTTCGAGGTTTATAGTGACGCCTCGGGTAGTGGTTTGGGCTTCGTGCTGTTGCAGCATGGGAGCGTGATAGCTTATGGATCGCGTCAACTAAAAATGCATGAAAGGAACTATCCGGTCCACGACTTGGAGTTGGCGGCCGTGATATTTGCACTTAAGCTGTGGAGGCACTACTTATACGGCGTAAGGGTCGATATTTACACCGATCACAAGAGCCTGAAGTACCTGTTGGATCAGAAGGATCTTAACATGAGGCAGAGGAGGTGGATGGAGTTCCTGGGGGACTACATCATCAAGATTAATTATGTACCTGGAAGGTCAATGCGGTTGCTGATGCGTTGAGTCGCAGGGCTCCTGCCCAAGCCAATTGGTTGTCGGTTTATGATGAGAGGCTAGTACGGGAGTTGGAGGCGTTGGAGATCTGTTGCGTGGACAAGCAGACAAGCGCCAAGGCTTTGTTGAACTGGACGAAGGTTCAGTATGACCAGGCTGATCGTGTTCGGCAGGCAATGGAGTTGGATGAAACCATGAAGGAGCTTATGGAGGCCGCATTGGATGGGTCAAAGTCCCAATTTTCTTTTGAGGATGGGTTGTTAAGGAAGGATCATCGGTTGTGCGTCCCAAGCGGGGGTAACCTGCGGGAGGAGTTGATGTACGAGGCTCATCATACCAAGAACTCAATCCACCCAGGGAGCACAAAGATGTACCATGACCTCAAGAAGCTGTTCTTGTACTGGGGCTCAAGAAAGACGCAGCGTTGTTTATGGCTAAGTGCCAAACATGCGCCTTGGTAAAGGCGGAGTGCCAAAAGTCGGGAGGATTCTTGAAGTCCTTGCCTATACCGGAGTGGAAGTTCGACGACATATCGATGGACTTTGTGCATGGTTTCCCAAGGTCGCAGAAGGGGAACGATGCCATCTTGGTGATCGTACACCGGTTAACTAAAGTGTCGCACTTTATTCCGGATAGGAAGGATGACTCGATTGAGAAGTTGGCGAAGCTATATGTGGATAATATAGTTAGACTACACGGTGTGCCCCGTAGTATTGTGAGTGATCGCGATGGGCGTTTCACGCCCAATTATTGCAGGTTGGTGCAGCAGATGCTGGGGACAAAGTTGAAGTTCAGTACAGCCTTCCATCCGCAGACGGATGGACAGACCGAGAGATTCAATAGAACGATTGAGGACATGCTACGCATGTGTGTTCTAGACTTCGGGAAGCATTGGGAGGACCACGTGTATTTGGTGGAGTTCGCGTACAACAAAAGCTACCAGGCGAGTATCCAAATGGCGCTCATTGAAGCCCTATATGGTAGGAAATGTCGCACGCCGTTATCGTGGCTGGAAACGGGTGAGGCAAGGTTGTACAAGAAGCAGGAAGTGGAGAGTGCTACTTCTTTGGTGCAGATCATTCGAGAGCGCTTGTTGATCGCTCAGGACAGGCAGGAAAAAGTATTACAATGCCAAGCACCAAAACGTGGAGTTTGCGGTAGGCGATTGGGTATACTTGAAGATAAAGCCGTTCAAGGGTGTTTCGCAGGTGAGACGCTTGAAGAAGCTGAGCCCAAGATACCTTGGACCCTTTGAGGTTCTGGAGCGGGTCGGCGAAGCGGCATACCGATTGAGGCTATCAGAAGAGTTAAGTTGACTACACGATGTGTTCCACATTTTTGTGTTGCGGAATGCGGTGCAGGAACCTTCGCTAGTGATCGCAGTTGATCAAGTGCCGGTGGACGAAGGGTTGACGACAAGGGTCAAGCCCGTTCGTATCGAAGACTTCGAGGTGAAGAGACTCCGTAACAAGGAGATCCGGATGGTTAAGGTCCGGTGGGATAATTGTGGTCGGGAGGAGCTCTCTTGGGAATGGGAGAAAACTATGCTGGAGGAGTACCCGGAGTTATTCCGCTCAGGTACCGTTAAAAACTTTCAGTTCCTATTGTTTTCCTTTAGTAAATTTCGTGGGCGAAATTCTTTTAAGGGGGAGAGAGTTGTAACGCCCCGAAACTCAAAAGAGGGACGGGTAACATTTTAAGCCAAGGCTGGGGCCTGGAGTAGGTGTCTCGGGCGTGTCACGGGCGTGACACGGGCGTGACACGGGCGTGACACGGGCGTGACACGGGCGTGACACGGGCGTGACACGGGCGTGACACGGGCGTGACACGGGCGTGACACGGGCGTGACACGGGCGTGACACGGGCGTGACACGGGCGTGACACGGGCGTGACACGGGCGTGACACGGGCGTGACACGGGCGTGACACGGGCAGTCTAGGAACAAGTTTTCATACTTTGCATCTCTTGAACTGGTTCAGTTCTTCTTACATAGCACCTATCCAGTGAGAATCCTTAATAGCTTCCTCAAACTTCTCAGGTTCCACCTGGGACAGAAAGCTTGAATATAGTGCAGTATTCATGCTCTTGCTCCTTGTCATTACACCATGTCTAGCATCACCAATGATTTGGTGAGCAAGATGATCTTTTAGATGTCTCATTACTTGAGGTATCCTTTCTCCAACAGCCTGTTCTTCAGTGTCTTTAACCTCCATTTATGGAATATTATCAGCTTGTTGTTCTAGAGCTCCCCCTTGACAGTATCCATCATCTTCTATATTTTCTTCTGCAGTCTTGACTTCTTTAATGGATAGCTTCTCTAATTTATCCTTTAGACCTGCAGAACTAGATGAAATGCTAGGCAGCTCATTGTTAATAAGTATGAATTCATAAAAAACTACATGGACGGATTCTTCTACAACTTGTGTAGTCAAGTTATAGACCCTATATGTCCTACTATTATTGTTATACCCAACAAAGATTCAATCTTGGGACTCGGCAGAAAACTTAGTCAAGTGAGACTTACCATTGTTATGTATATAACACTTGCTACCACAGATCCTAGGTTTGGTTTTCTACCCTTCAGAATCTCATAGGGAGTCTTTTTATGACTTTTAGTGATAGAGGCCCTATTGAGGACATGACATACAGTGTTTACTGCCTCTGCCCAAAAATATTCTGGTAGAGAAGTGTCACTTAGTAGGGTCCTACCAGCCTCTATTAGAGTTCAATTTTTTCTTTCAGCAATACCATTTTGTTGAGGTGTTCTAGGTGAGGAGAACTCTTAATGAATCTCAATACTTTCACAGAACTTTGTCATGCATTCAGACTGAAATTCAATCCTATGGTCACTTCTGATTTTGACCATTGTACTGTTAAATTCATTCTGTATCTTCTTAACAAAGGTCTGGAAAACATCAGGTGTTTCAGATTTCCTCCTAAGGAAGAACACCCATGCAAACCTGGAAAAGTCATCTACTACTACCAATGTATAGGCTTTCCTACCTAGACTATGAACTGACATTGGACCAAACAAATTCATATGCATAAGGTAAAGACACCTCACTGAATCTTTGGTATCAAGGCTTTTAAAAGAGGATCTGGTCTGCTTGCCTTTTTGACATGCTGAACAGATACTCACCTTGACACACTTGACTTTAGGACCATTCCTGACTATATCACCACTGAAGAGTTTTCCTATTATCTTATAGTTTAAATGAGCTAGCCTCTTGTGCCATTGTACATAGTGAGTTGCTTTCTCATCTACAACAAGACTAATAGGAGAATCTCTTCTCATACATTCAAAATCTTGACAATAAGCATTTCCCCTCCTAGTGCCAGATAAGATGACCCCTTGGTCATTATAATTTTTTATTTGACACTTATCTTTGATGAAAGATATGTCATAGCCAAGATCAGATAATTCACTTTTGTTTATCAGATTATATTTCAAACCTTTCATATAGGCCACTTGTGTGATAGTGACTAGACCATTTGTAATCTTACCAAAACCTATTATAATCTCACTTTCTGAACCTCCTAAGATGACTCTGGGTCCATTGTTAGTTGGAGTATAGTCCTTTAACATCCTCTTTATTCCAGTCATGTGCCTGGAACAACCACTATCCAAGTACCATATAGGGGTATGACTACTTGGACTCACTGCATAGAACAAGACTATCTACCCTTAGGGCCCCGATTTTTATTGGATCCTAGGCATTGGTTAGACTGAAAATGCATCTACCTACCTGCAGCTTTACTGGCAGGTAGAATATTCCTCTTGACACTACCATTGAACCAGCAGTCAATGGGAAAGTGACCCACCTTGCCATAGCACCAGCACTCATACTTATTATACCTCCTCTTAAGTATTGATCTGATAGTATTACTGTCGTTAGTCCTTAAATCTGATGGTATAACAGTTCCTTTTCCTTGTCTATCAGTCAAAGCCTTCTTTGGAATTGGTCTAGGATTAGATGTACTTGGGATATCCTGAGTCTTAACTACAACATTCTTCTTTCAGAGTAAATGCTCCTGATTGCTTCAGTGATACCCATATTTGTCCTGCTATCAGACTTCCCCTTTGTCTGGTTTTGGTCTGTAAGACCTTGGAAGTGAACTGCTTGTTTTTGTTTGAGTGATGGGGCTGGGACACCAAAAACAAATTTTCCAGAATGGGCAAGTTGAGTTTTCTGGTGAGCTGTCATATAGTCACTTGTACCCTTGCCACTCTCAATCTCACAGTGACCATAAATGCTGTCATGGTCATACCTGTTTGATGGCTGATCAATCTTCTTAAAAGATATAGGGGGCATTGTGGCTAGTGACTGTACTGAAGCTTTGCCTTTACTTTTAGATTTGGCAACTCTAGTTCTACCTTTATAACCTAGTCCATTCTTACCCTTTTAGATGGAGAAGGAATCTATTAAAGGTAAAAATGTACTAGGTTTAGAAAATTTAGCCACTAATTCCCTCTCCTTTTGAAGTCTGCTTTGCATTGGAGAAGAATTCAATTACTTCTTTCTTCCATATCTTGGTTTGTCTTGAGACCATAAATTCTAGTCCAGCGTCAGTGACTAGGGTGATGAATTATTGAATTTTTTGAGAAGCATCGTTGAAGGGTTACGAACCAGTTCGTAACCCTCGTTGATGTTTTCTTCCAACTTTGGCGCCATTGAATGTTGAAGGAAGAGAGATTGAGGATGGTTGAGAGGAGATCTAGCTCTCGACACAAAATTTCAATGTCTCGAGAAAGCTAAGTCGCGTGGTCGACTAATTCTCGTTTTAACCTATTTATAGGGTTTTAAATTTGGAAGGTCAAACGACGTGCCCAAACATTGTGTGTTGACACCTTGTGTCTACATATAAGTTAACATCTTGACACGAATAATAGGGATCCAGCACTATTATATGTCCACACCACTCTATAGGAGTCGACATATAAAACTTGACAGTGTTGTGTCGACACCTTGATTTAAAGTGTTGAGAGAAGTATGTCGACACATAGATGTAAGATGTCGACAGCATTGTGTCGACACTTTCCTTTTAATGTCGACACTAAGCTCTGGTAGTGTCGACACTTTCCTTTTAATTTCGATACTAAGCTCTGGTAGTGTCGACACTAACGATAATTAATGTCGACCAACTTATTGTTGATGTGAATATGAATTTTTAACTTAGCCAATATCTGTGGATTTTTCCTTTAATGAGTTTATACATTGACTTAATCAATATCTAGTATTCCTAGCTCAATCTTAAAATTATTGAACTTAGTTTCATCCAGAGGCTTAGTGAATATGTTAGATATTTGTCTATCTGTAGTGAAAAACTCTAAATAGATGTCATTTTTCTCTACATGTTCTCTTATAAAGTGATACCTAATTTCAATATGCTTTATTCTGCTATGTGAAATAGGATTTATAGCAATCAAAATAGCACTTATAGAGTCACAATATAAAGGCATTTTACTTAGATTGATGTCATAATCTTCTAACTGATGTTGCATCCACAATAGTTGTGCACATCAACTTCCTACAGCAATGTACTCTGACTCAGCTGTATAAATTGCAACACTTGTTTGCTTTTTGCTGCTCCATGATACCAATCTTCCACCTAGGAACTGACAAGTACCTATGGTACTTTTCCTATCTTCTTTGCATCCTGCAAAATCTGTATCTGAAAATCCAGTTAATAGGAAATCTCCATTCCTAGGGTACCAAAGACCTAGATCTGGTGTGCTCTTAAGATATCTCAGAATTCTTTTTACAGTAGAATAATGTGAATCTTTAGGGCATGCTTGATATCTAGCACAGACACATGTTGCATACATGATGTTAGACCTACTAGCAGTTAAGTAGAGGAGGGAGCCAATTATCCCTCTATACAAAGTCTCATCAATAGGTTTTCCTGCTTCATCTTGACATATAGGCATGCTTGACTCCATTGGAGTTCTCATGGTGGATGTTGTATCCATACCATATTTCTTTATCAACTCCTTGGTGAACTTAGACTGTGATATGGACAAGCCATCATCAGTCTGTTTTATTTGAAGTCCTAGAAAGAACTTTAGCTCACCCATGTTGCTCATTTAAAATTTCCCTTGCATAAGTTTAGCAAACTTCCTAAAAAGGTTGTTTTCAGTAGATCCAATGATTATGTCATCAACATAAATCTAAACTAGTATGATCTTGTCTTTGGATTCCCTAAGGAATAAAGTTTTGTCTTTTTTCCCCCTTGAGAATTTATTCTAAATGAGGAAGGTAGACAATGTCTCATACCATGCCCTAGGATCCTGTTTCAATCCATAAAGGGCTTTCTTAAGTCTATAGACATAGTTTGGAAAATGAGAATAAACAAAACCTGATGGATGTTCTATATATACTTTTTCCTTCAAGTCTCCATTCAAAAATGCTGACTTGACATCCATCTGGTAGACATAGAATCCTTGATAGGCTGCATAGGCAAGGAATAGTCTTATGTACTCTAACCTTGCTACAGGAGAAAAAGTTTGGTCAAAGTCTATCCCTTCTTCCTGCCTGTAACCTTTAGCTACTAGCCTTGCCTTATTTTTGATTATGATTCCATTCTCATCCAACTTATTCCTGTAGATCCATTTTGTTCCAATGACATTATGTCCTTCTAGTCTAGGAACAAGTTTTCATACTTTGCATCTCTTGAACTGGTTCAGTTCTTCTTACATAGCACCTATCCAGTGAGAATCCTTAATAGCTTCCTCAAACTTCTCAGGTTCCACCTGGGACAGAAAGCTTGAACATAGTGCAGTATTCATGCTCTTGCTCCTTGTCATTACACCATGTCTAGCATCACCAATGATTTGGTGAGCTAGATTATCTTTTAGATGTCTCATTACTTGAGGTATCCTTTCTCCAACAGCCTGTTCTTCAGTGTCTTCAACCTCCATTTGTGGAATATTATCAGCTTGTTGTTCTAGAGCTCCCCCTTGACAGCATCCATCATCTTCTGTATTTTCTTATTCAGTCTTGAATTCTTTAATACATAGCTTCTCCAATTTATCCTTTAGACCTGCAGAACTAGATGTAATGCTAGGCAGCTCATTGTTAATAAGTATGGATTCATCAAAAACTACATGGACAGATTCTTCTACAACTTGTGTAGTCAAGTTATAGACCCTATATGTCCTATTATTATTGTTGTACCTAACAAAGATTCCCTCTTGGGAATTGGCAGCAAACTTAGTCAAGTGAGACTTACCATTGTTATGTATATAGCAATTGCTAGCAAAGATCCTAAAATAGGATAGGTTTGGTTTTCTACCCTTTAGAATCTCATAGGGAGTCTTTTTATGACTTCTAGTGATAGAGGCCCTTTTGAGGACATGACATGCAGTGTTTACTGCCTCTGCCAAGAAATATTCTGGAAGTGAAGTGTCACTTAGTAGGGTCTTACCAGCCTCTATTAGAGTTCTATTTTTACTTTCCGCAATACCATTTTGTTGAGGTGTTCTAGGTGAGGAGAACTCCTAATGAATCCCAATACTTTCACAGAACTTTGTCATGCATTCAGACTGAAATTCAGTCCTATGGTCACTTCTGATTTTGACCACTGTATTGTTAAATTCATTCTATTTCTGCTTAACAAAGGTCTGGAAAACATTAGGTGTTTCAGATTTCTTCCTTAGGAAGAACACCCATGCAAACCTGGAAAAGTCATCTAGCACTACCAATGTATAGGCTTTCCTACCTAGACTATGAACTGACATAGGACCAAACAAATCCATATGCATAATGTAAAGACACCTCACTGAATCTTTGGTATCAAGGCTTTTAAAAGAGGATCTGGTCTGCTTGCCTTTTTGACATGCTAAACAGATACTCTCCTTGACACGCTTTACTTTAGGACCATTCCTGACTAGATCACCACTAAAGAGTTTTCCTATTATCTTGTAGTTTAAATGAGCTAGCCTCTTGTGCCATTGTACAAAGTGAGAGGCTTTCTCATCTGCAACTAGACAAATAGGAGAATCTCTTCTCATACATTCAAAATCTTGACAATAAGAATTTCCTCTCCTAGTGCCGGATAAGATGACCCCTTAGTCATTAGAATTTCTTATTTGACACTTATCTTTGAGGAAAGATATGTCATAGCCAAGATCACATAATTGACTTATGTTTATCGGATTATGTTTCAAACCTTTCATATAGGCCACTTGTGTGATAGTGACTAGACCATTTGTAATCTTACCAAAACCTTTTTTAATCTCAATTTCTAATCCTCAAAAGATGACTCTGGGTCCATTGTTAGTTGGAGTATTGTCCTTTAGCATCCTCTTTATTCCAGTCATGTGCCTAGAACAACCACTATCCAAGTACCATATAGGGGTATGACTACTTGGACTCACTATATAGAACAAGACTATCGACCCTTAGGGCCCTGATTTTTATTGGATCCTAGGCATTGGTTAGACTGAAATTGAATCTACCTACCTGCAGCTTTACTGGCAGGTAGACTATCCCTCTTGACACTATCATTGAACTAGCAGTCAATGGCAAAGTGACCCACCTTGCCAAAGCACCAGCACTCATACTTATTATACCTCCTCTTAAGTACTGATCTGACAGTATTACTGTCTTTAGTTCTTAAATCTGATGGTATAATAGTTCCTTTTCCTAGTTTATCAGTCAAAGCCTTCTTGGGAAATGGTCTAGCAGTAGATGTACTTGGGATATCTTGAGTCTTAACAACAACATTCTTCTTTTCAGAGTAAATGCTCCTAATTGCTTTAGTGATACCCATATTTGTCCTGCTATCAGACTTCCCCTTTGTCTGGTTCTGGTCTGTAAGACCTTGGAAGTGAACTGCTTGCTTTTGTTTGAGGTATGGGGCTGGGACACCAAACACAAATTTTCTTGAATGGGCAAGTTGAGTTTTCTGGTGAGCTGTCATATAGTCACTTGTACCCTTGCCACTCTCAATCTCACAGTGACCATAAATACTGGTTGAGTTACCATGGTGATCTAGAAGTGGTCAAACATGTAATCTCACTGCCAACGCGATATGAGCCTGCAGGGTCGCGCATAAGAGCATGTGGAGAAATTGGAAGATTAACTGTGTTGGTAAAGGTTACCAATCACCCTTTAGTATGGGACGTCAGGCAACTGTTGCCAAGGGAAAATCGTCGAGAGTCGACGGGAGTCGTCGAGTATGACTCGTCAACTGTAGCAGAATCGACGAGAATCGACGGGAGTTGTCGTGTATGTCTCGCCGACTAAGGCATAATCGTCGTGAACCGAACTGTTCGATTCTCGCCGATTCTGCATCTGATTCTCGCAGATTCTCGCCGACTGATTCTCGCCGACTGATTCTCGCCGACTGATTCTCGCCGACTGATTCTCGCCGACTGATTCTCGCCGACTGATTCTCGCCGACTGATTCTCACCGACTGATTCTCGCCGAATCTGGAGGTGATTCTCGCCGAACGGTCCAAAAACCCTAACTTGGGTGGTTTGCGGATAGCGATTCCTATGAACTGTTTATGCCTTTGGTATAAATAGGACACTTAGGGTTTTGAGGAAAAAAAGAGAGATCGACCAATATCGTGATTCTTGTAGAAATACGAAAGCCGACGGAAAGAATTCTGCCGATCTCCCGATCCGCCGAATCCCGATTCCGCCGGACGGAAACGTTCCACCGCCGGCTGTTCGCTCCGCCGACCACCTCCTCTCCGGCGACCGTCGCTGGTCTTGCTTTCCCTGATGCGGACCTTGCAGTCCGTGGGAAGTGCAAAGGTGCGGCTGATCTTCTCTCCGATCATCCGTGTGACGGAAGTTTGGAGTTCTCCCGCTCGTGTGGATTTCTGCAGAGACGTAGATATTATTCTACGTGGAACTCGCCACCGACAAGGAATCACATTTGGAGCATCTTCGTTGAGTTGTGACTCAACACCGAAAAGGTAATTTTTGTCTAATTTTTGTTAACTTCTTGATTCACCATGCATGGCCCGATCCAATCTCTTTTGGGTTGTTCTAGATTTTATTACTTCCGCAGCGTGCATAAGTGTTGTGCCAACCTGATAAAGAAACCCAACAGTGGTATCAGAGGGAGGTTGCGGCCATGTTTGTTGTATTGGAAGTTAGGTTATTCCAGTACGTGTAAACCTAGGGATTTAGAAGTGTTCTAAATGTCTAGATTTAATCTTGGCACCCCGCCGGGAATGTCTTGAATCTTGTAGTAATTTCTAATCGTTAGGAATTACTGTCTCCTTAGCAGTAACCATCCCTCGATTTTGTTTTTGGATTTTGAATCCAACAAGGAGAGATGAGCTTGTCTACTGCTTTAAGTTGAGTTGTCTTTGTACCTTGTCCAATACATGTAAACCTGAAGATTTGGAAGTGTCCAGATGTTCAGATTTATCCCTTTTCTTTTATCAAATGTTGATAGTGTTCTATTGTGCACATAAGGGATGCATGGGGATTTTAGTGAAGTGTTTTTCTTTGGATGTGCACATTGATCAAATGTTGATCATGGTTAATTGTTAACCTATCATCAAAAATCCCTTCATCAAATATTAAGTGTTCAGATGCCTTCCGATGGATGACACTCTTCCTGCCTCGATCGATGAAGTGTGGGCTTGCCAAAGCAAGGTGCATTAATCTATCTTGGTAAGGGTGCAAGTGGATAATTGTGATATCCCACTATCGACATCAGGTCAAGCTTAACTAGGTGACCTCAAAGGTTGAGTGCCTAGAGGCATAGGGTTGGCATGCACCATATGATGGATGCGAATAAGGAGTTATTCACCAACCATACAAGAATTGCATGAGGATGCAATTGGCAAGCGTTGCCTACCTAAATAACCGTATTGTGAGAGGAAAGCCAAAGCTGACTCATAGTGTTAGTGAAATACGGATCTTGTCCACTAAGAGAGTAGATCGCATGAACTCTCCGAATTGATAGTGAGGGCTATTATTTTGAATAAAATAGTGGGAGTTTTTAATTGAAGTCCAAATTAAGAAAATAATTGTATTTTGAAATTTTGGTACTGATTTATTCTGCATGAATTCTTGTAGAATTCCATGGCAAGTGGTTCACACTCCACTCTGTCTCTGAGAGCCATCCTTGAGAAGGATAAGCTCAGCAGGACTAATTATATGGACTGGTACAGGAACCTGAGAATTGTTCTCAGGAAAGAGCGAAAGCTCTACGTCTTGGAAGAAGAAGCCCCGAGGTGCCGACCGGGAATTCTTCCCGTGCTGATAAAGATACTTATAAGAAGTATACTGATGACGCCTTGGACGTCGAATGCCTTATGCTTGCCACCATGAACTCTGAGCTTCAGAAGCAACATGAGAACATGGGGTGCAAGGAGATTGACGAGCATCTCAAGAAAATGTTTCAAGGGCAAGCTCGTCAAGAGAGGTTTGACGTCACCAAAGCGTTGTTTCAGTGCAAGATGGGAGTTCGAGACTCAGTAGGGACTCACATACTCAAGATGATTGGGTATATAGAGAACCTTGAAAGACTGGGTTTTCCTCTGGGTCAAGAGTTGGCCATAGATCTGATCCTGCAATCGTTGACAGACAGTTACGAGCAGTTTGTATTGAACTACAACATGAATGAGATAGACAAGACACTGCCCGAGCTCATAGGCATGTTGAGAACTGCCGAGATCAATATGAAAAAGGCCAAGCCTGCCAACCCCATACTAATGGTGCATAAGGGCAAGGGCAAGACCAAGGGCTTCAAGAAAACGAAGGTGGGACCTAAGTCACATCTTTAGCCCAAGTCTTCTGCACTAATGAAGAAGAAGAGCACGGTGAAGGAGGGGAAATGCCACCACTATGGCAAGGCTGGTCATTGGAGGAGGAACTGTCCTTCGTACATTGAAGGTCTGTAGAAAATGAAGGGAGGTATGACTTCCGCTTCAAGTATTTACGTTATAGAGATAAACCTTTCTGCTCCTTCATCTTGGGTATTGGATACCGGATGTGGTTCTCACATTTGTACAAATGTGCAGGAACTGCGAAGGAGAAGATTGCTGAGTAAAGGGGAGGTGGACCTGCACGTCGGCAATGGAGCAAGAGTTGCTGCTGTAGCCGTAGGGGTTTACCGTCTTTCTTTGCCCAGTGGGCTTGTAATAGAACTAGATAACTGTTATTTTGTTCCGGCAATAACTAGAAATATTATATCCATTTCATGCTTGGACATGATTCGATTTTCTTTTATGATTAAGAACAACTGTTGTTCTATATTTAAGAATGATATTTGTTATGCTGTAGCCCAATTATTTAATGGTCTTTATATTTTGAACTTGGACCATCAAATCTATAATGTAGAAAATAATAAAAGACTAAGAACAAATGACTCAAACCCTACATATCTCATGCATTGTCGTTTTGGCCATATAAACGAGAAGCGCATATCCAAGCTCCATAAAGATGGACTTTTGGACTCATTTGATTATGAATCATTTGAGCGATGCGAATCTTGTTTGTTAAGCAAGATGACTAAGGCCCCTTTCACTGGTTATACTGAGAGGGCTGAGGATCTCTTGGGTGTTGTACATAGTGATGTATGCGGACCCATGAGTTCCATGGCTAGAGGTGGGTATTTCTACTTCGTTACATTTACTGATCATTTAGGTAGATACGGATATGTGTATCTTATGAAGTGCAAATTCGAGACCTTTGAAAAGTTCAAAGAGTTCAAGAATGAAGTAGAAAACCAGTTGGGTAAAAGGGTTAAAGCACTCCGATCTGATCGAGGTGGCGAATACCTGAGTCATGAATTCCGTGATCATCTGAAAGAGTGTGGTATTGTATCACAGCTCACTCCACCTAGAACACCACAGCATAATGGTGTATCTGAGAGGAGAAATCGTACTTTGTTAGACATGGTACGTTCGATGATGAGTCATGCAGACTTGCCTGTTTCCTTTTGGGGTTTTGCTTTAGAGACTGCTGCAATGACACTGAATCGCGCTCCAACGAAAACGGTTCTGAAGACACCATATGAGATATGGACTGGGAAGCGTCCTAGTATGCCGTTCATTAAAATTTGGGGTTGTGAAGCATACGTGCGACGTCAAATGCCTGACAAGCTGGAACCCAAATCGGATAAATATTATCTGGTGGGATATCCTAAGGAAACGAAAGGGTATTACTTTTACCTACCGTCCGAGGGCAAAGTGTTTGTCGCAAGGACTGGCGTCTTCTTGGAGAAAGAGTTCTTATCAAGAAAGAATGAAAAGGTAGAACTTGAAGAAGTTCAAGAACCACAAGTAGTGAATGAACCGGAATTGGATTCTGAGATAGGACTATAAGATGTTGTAGCTAGAGAACCTGCTCAAGAAACACAAGTCCTACGTAGATCTGGTAGACCGAGGTTTGAGCCTGAGAGATATGGATTTCTTATGTCTCAAATAGGTAATGTGTTGCTTATGGATCATGATGATGAACCAGCAACCTACCAATAGGCTATGAATGGACCAGACTCCGATAAATGGCTTGAGGCTATGAAATCCGAGATGGACTCCATGTATGCAAACCAAGTTTGGAACTTGGTGGAACCACCTGAAGGGGTACGACCCATAGGGTACAAATGGGTCTTCAAGAAGAAGACCGACATGGATGGGAATGTACAGACATTCAAAGGGCGACTGGTGGCTAAGGGTTTCAAGCAAATTCATGGTATTGACTATGATGAGACCTTTTCCCCTGTTGCCATGGTAAAGTCCATAAGGATATTGCTTGCTATTGCTGCGTATTATGACTACGAGATCTTGTAGATGGATGTCAAAACGGCTTTTCTTAATGGAAACCTCCTTGAGGAAGTGTACATGACACAACCCGAGGGTTTTGTATCCCCAAATTAAGCCACTAAAATATGAAAGCTGAACAAGTCCATCTATGGACTAAAATAGGCCTCTCGAAGTTGGAATCTTCGTTTTGATGAGAAAATCAAAGAGTTTGGTTTCATCAAGAATGAAGATGAGCCTTGTGTTTACAAGCGAATCAGTGGGAGCATTGTTGTCTTCCTGATATTGTATGTAGATGACATACTTTTGATTGGGAATGACATTCCTACCCTGAAAGTTGTTAAGAACAACCTAGGGAACTGCTTTTCTATGAAGGACTTGGGTGAAGCGACTTACATACTCGGTATTAAGATCTATAGAGATAGATCGAAGAAGTTGCTGGGTTTGACCCAGAGTACATACATTGAAAAGGTGTTGAAGCGATTCAACATGCTTGAGTCCAAGAAAGGATTTTTACCCATGTCTCATGGTGTGAATCTATCTAAGGACCAGTGTCCAAAATCTTGTGAAGATAAGGACCGCATGAAGTTGATTCCATATGCTTCGGCAATTGGATCAATCATGTATGCAATGTTATGTACTCGACCCGATGTCTCCTTTGCTTTGAGCATGACTAGCAGGTATCTGTCAGACCCCGGTGAATGTCACTAGATTGCAGTTAAGAATATCCTCAAGTACTTGAGAAGGACTAAGGATGTGTTCTTGGTGTATGGTGGAGAGGAAGAGCTCGTTGTAAGTGGTTACACGGATGCTAGCTTCCAAACTGATAGAGACGATTCAAAGTCTCAGTCAGGGTTTGTGTTTTGCCTTAATGGAGGAGCTGTGAGCTGGAAGAGTTCCAAGCAAGAGACAGTTGCTGATTCTACAACAGAGGCCGACTATATCGCTGCAGCTAACGCAGCGAAGGAGGCTGTATGGATTAGGAAATTCATCGGCGAGCTTGATGTAGTTCCTAGCATTGTTGGTCCCGTAGTTCTCTACTGTGATAACAATGGTGCAATTACACAATCTAAGAAACCTAGATCCCATAAGCGCTCCAAGCACATACTTCGGCGGTTCCATCTTATTCGTGAGATTGTCGAACGAGGAGATGTGAACATTTGCAGAGTGCCGACTGAGGAGAATATTGCTGATCCACTGACAAAGCCTCTCGCACAGAGAAAGCATGATAGTCATACTAGATCAATGGGTATGCGATACCTAAGTGATCTACTCTAGTGGGAGTCTTGTGGGTTGCATGTAAATATATATTCTGTTGGCTGTTTTTGTTCATTCATATGATGAATTGTGTAACAAATGTTTCTTTTTACAATTAATGGCAAGTTCTTTTATTGTGATTTTTCTATGTGATAGTTAAATTGTAACATAATAAATACCCTTAGAGTGTTCGCTTCCATAGGACATCAAGTACGTGACTTGAATGTGAGAGCCTATGATTTATTTGAAGCTTTATTCTTAAAAGGTCCCTGGTCGTTGTATCATCATAGAAGCTAAGGGTGACGATGATACCTTAAGACTAGCACGTGCGTTGACTGATGACCAGTTCTCACAGGTCATGATATTGTGATATCAAGTCATCACGTGGGTACTTGTTAATGAACAAGTTGTACTGGACAGACCCATCCTGAGACTACTTTATGGATTGTTATCTAATCGTGTCACAAGTAGGTCTCTATTGGCAATGGTGTTGTGGTCCTTTGACCTGACGTCACAATATTCATCAAGTGAGGAAGAGCGTGCTTTGATGTCATCTAAAGTCTTTCTTGAGAAAGGTTGATGATAAGGGTGGTTGTTGGGTATGTTACGAATCATTTAGGTGTTTGTGTGTGAGCAGATATGGGATTTGTCCTCCTATATGACAGGAGTTGCATCCATGGGCCCCTTGATGGAACTAGACTGAGAAATGCATGGCCATGCTTGGTTGAGTCAGTATGTGATATTGGACTCACCATTCTCTGGAAGTCCGTTCTAGATCAAGAAACTTGGATTGAGCAACTATGAGGGTGACACGGTCCATACCTCTAGTTGTTTCCGGATGTAAGGGACAAAGGGACAAAGACAACACTGGAACATTGGTCATGAAGGCTTATGAGTTATGAACTCTTATTGCTTGGGGAGCAATGATGCATTGCTAGATTCCGCTCATTGTTTGTGAGGTTTTTGGTTTGATACTTTCAACATTAAGTGGGAGAATGTTGGAGTTACCATGGTGATCTAGAAGTGGTCAAACATGTAATCTCACTGCCAACGCGATATGAGCCTGCATGGTCGCACATAAGAGTATGTGGAGAAATTGGAAGATTAACTGTGTTGGTAAAGGTTACCAATCGCCCTTTAGTATGGGACGTCAGACAACTGTTGCCAAGGGAAAATCGTCGAGAGTCGATGGGAGTCATCGAGTATGACTCGTCGACTGTGGCAGAATCGACGAGAATCGACGGGAGTCGTCGTGTATGTCTCGCCGACTAAGGCATAATCGTCGAGAATAGAACTGTTCGATTCTCGCCAATTCTGTGTCTGATTCTCGTAGATTCTCGCCGACTGATTCTCACCGACTGATTTTCGCCGAATCTGGAGGTGATTCTCGCCGAAAGGTCCAGAAACCCTTACTTGGGTGTTCTGCGGATAGCGATTCCTATGAACTGTTTATGCCTTTTGTATAAATAGGACACTTAGGGTTTTGAGGAAAAAAAGAGATATCGACCAATATCGGGATTCCTGTAGAAATACGGAAGCCGACGAAAAGAGTTCCGCCGATCTCCCGATCCGCTGAATCCCGATTCCGCTGGACGGAAACGTTCCGCCGCCGGCTATTCGCTCCGCCGACCACCTCCTCTCCGGCGACCGTCGCTGGTCTTGCTTTCCCTGACGCGGACCTAGCAGTCCGTGGGAAGTGCAAAGGTGCGGCTGATCTTCTCTCCGATCATCCGTGTGACAGAAGTTTGGAGTTCTCCCGCTCGTGTGGATTTCTGCAGAGACGTAGATATTATTCTACGTGGAACTCGCCACCGACAAGGAATCACATTTGGAGCATCTTCGTTGAGTTGTGACTCAACACCGAAAAGGTAATTTTTGTCTAATTTTTGTTAACTTCTTGATTCACCATGCATGGCCTGATCCAATCTCTTTTGGGTTGTTCTAGATTTTATTACTTCCATTGTGTGCACAAGTGTTGTGCCAACCTGATAAAGAAACCAAACAAATACATTCATGGTCATACCTATTTGATGGCTGATCAATCTTCTTAAAAGATATAAGGGGCATTGAGGCTAGTGACTGTACTGAAGCTTTGCCTTTACTTTTAGATTTGGCAACTCTAGTTCTACCTTTATAACCTAGTCCATTCTTACCCTTTTGGATGGAGAAGGAATATATTAAAGGTAAAACTGTACTAGGATTAGAAAATTTAGCCACTATTTCCCTCTCCTTTTGAAGTCTGCTTTCAAGATTCCTGATATGATCATTCTTGAAAGTAATAGTACCCATCAGAATAACAGTTATGTTCTTCAGTTTACTAACTTCTTTTATCTTCAGATCCAGCACTTTTGCTGAGTCTGAAGTAGCCAATTTCAGAGAAGCATTCTCCTTTGCCAGCTTTTTTACTAGAATCCTGCTTTCCTTAAATACCTTCAGGAGCTCACCATAATCATCAATTAGTTGATTGATGTCTCCCTCAGATTCAGAACCATCATCACCTTTTTGAGTTGATGCTTCTGATTATGGACTAGTTATATATACAGATACAGATGGTGAGGAATATAGCTTACTAGGACCAGGCTGATCCTGGTTGTCTCCTTCCTTATCAAATCCCAACAGACCAAAGCAAAGACTGTCTTCTATCCTTGAATTTATGTCATCCAACATCTACAGGAATTCAGTCTCCACAGAATCTACTTCTACTGAATATAGCCCAATATAGGCCTCATCATCATCTTCTCTTTCTTATTCTGATGAAGATGAATCAGTCCAACTTTTTCCTTTCTGGGCAATAAATGACTTTTCCTTCTTGCCCTTCTAGTGCTTCTTCTTGTCTCCTGATTCCTTTCTTTTCACAGGACAGTCAGCTATGACATGTCCTGATTTGCTGTAGCAATAGCAAACTATTTTAGAAGAAGTTTGATTACTAGTTTTTGAGCCATACTTCTCCTCTTTAGAGGATTTCTTCTTTCCTTTGTAGTAATCATCTATGGTGTAAGAAGATGTGGATGGCCTACTTCTCCAACTCTTTTTCTTTACAAATATCTAGAACTGTCTGGTGAAAGCAGCAAAGTCTTCATAAGAATTATGACCATCTGATGTGTTGGTGTCTGAGCTTTCAGTTTTTGTCTCAGCAACCTTCCTGGGAGGAGAAGGAGACTTTCATCTACCCTTTCTTGTGGCCTTAACTTTGAAAGCCACAGACTTTTGCGGTGCAGCCTGTTGCCCCCCGAAAGCCACAAGTCTCTTTCTCTCCCCTCAAGTTGTAATGGGAGTGGTATGTCGCCCCGATTCGCCAAGCATATTGTAATCCCCGGAAGGTAGTGAAATTTGACCGGCACAGACCCGGTCACGTGGTTTTTTACCCATTTAAGGGGTTTTTTCCACGTCATCAAGACTTGTGTTTACTGTTCAACTTCATTGACTGTGTGCACGCTCGACCGCTCCGCGAGCTAAGACGGTTCAAGTTAATCCGGTCCGACCGGGACATCGAGTTAGTCCGCAACACCCGGCTTCAACAAAAACTATGTTATTATTATGTATATATCTTTTCTATTTTTATGCATATTTTGTTTTAAGAATATTTGAGAAGAAAACATTAAGGCTCTATTTGACACGATAGTGACAGTCATGAACATGAATATTAAATTGTCATTCGTTAATGCCCACATAAGAAACTTCATCCACTTTTATGTTCAAACGAATGATGTTTGTGATATGTTCATTAACGAATAACGATATAACACCCGCGTTCATGACTGCCACCACCATGTGAAACGAAACCTAAATATTTTGGTGTGCAAATAGTTAATATCCATGTGTTGTTAACAATTCCATAAAAAAAGCCCGGTATATAAACGCACTTAAATTGTTTCTGATCACCGTACACCAAATTTATTTAGGTCGATTCGGGACCCAAAGTTTTCAACCGATCGGCTAAAAGTGCACTGCCGGAAACCGCTTCAGAAGATAGACGACGGCGAGCAAGTGGCGATGGAGGCGACCGGCGGCCAGATCGCGAAGGAGACGCTGGAGCTTGCATTCCAGATATCAAACATGCTCGAGACTTGTTGCATTTCTCCTCCTCTTTCCTTGTTGTCAACTGCATTTTATAGGACAACAGTTTACCAAACAGTGTTGGTGGAGGTGTATCAGCTAATCTTGCCACTTCTCTTATGGCACAAATCTTAGTATCCCAATCTTTGGTTAATGACCTGAGGAATTTGTCATTTAACTCATATGTACTGAATACCCTTCTATAAGTAATTAGTTCATTCACTTTCCTAAAGAATTTCTTATAGCATTCTGCAATGCAATCAGTCTTGGCTTGTCTAAAGCTCTCATACTCCTGATTGAGCATAGACTTTCTGTCATCTCTAACCTCTTCAGTTCCTTCTATGTAGACAACTAGTGTGTCCCACATTTCTTTTGATGTTTTGCAATGGACCATATTCTGAAAAGTTGAATTATCTATGGAACTAACTATTATGTTCTGTGCCCATTTGTTCATAGTAGCCAAGATGATCTCATGCTTAGTCATCTCATCATAGCTCTTAGAAGTGGATTTATTGGCATCAAGAACTGATGTTTTCATAGGTATAAAAGGACCTTCTTGAACTGTAATATAAATTCTTGGATCAGATACCTCAATGAACAATCTAACTCTTTTTTTCCAGATACCTAAATTTTCTTTCTTGCATATGGGAAGTTTCATTGAACCAAGCTCTTTCTGATTCTCATTTGATCCCATTTTGAATATCTGTAACTACCTTGGAGATAAGCATTGACTATTAAGGAAAATTTTGAGCAACCTGCCTCTTATACCAATTGAAAGAATTCAATAATGAACAACTAATCACCTAGAGGGGGGGGGGTGAATAGGTTCAATTCTTTATAATAAGCAGTTTTAGGATTTCTAACTAGCAAATCTAGTTATCCAACCATGCAAGAATCACAAACATTCAGAGTAAGCAAACATAGCACAGAGACACAGAAATTTATAGTGGTTCTCCAATATTTGGGTACATCCACTTTCCCCCTTCACCTATCTAGCAATGAACTAGATTCGGCCCAACATCAGCTTTTCTCAGATCCATAAATCTTACCATTCAGAACCCTTCTAGGTTCCTACAACTCAGACTTCTTTAAGTCCTGCAGCCCAGATCCTTCCAGATCCTACAACTCAGATTCTTCCCAAGAACCCTACCTCAGAGTTTTCCAAGTCCTACCTCAGGCAACATGCCCTACCTCAGCCATTATAATTACAGGCTTACCACTCAGAAAGATAGATTTTCCTACACTCAGATCTATATAGATCCTACAGTTGTGATTACAATGTTTTAAGAATTTCTTTACCCAGAGAGAGAGAAAAATAGGGTAAAGAGTTCTTGACCAAATCTTGAGAGATTGGTCTTCTTTTTATCCTTGCAGCTTTGGATCTGATTCAACCTTACTTAGCTTCTTTAAAGCTTCTTGAAAATAGAGAACTAGGTTGAATCTCTCTTAAGCAGATGAAGGTGATCTTGAATCAGCTTCCTTATTCTCCTTATTCTTATTACAGAAATGATTATGTAATCCTTACTGATCTCCCAAGATTTCTCTTCATCTCTATGTTATAATGTTGTATATTTTTGTGTGTGTTTTTTTCTTCTTTGATAACACTATTCTATTGATGGAAACACAGCAGAGGTAACCGCCTGAACCGGTAGCTGACTGGCATCTAATAGTTCTGACATCAGACAACTTTGATAGTTATGCCAGCTGTCACTTGTTAGATATGGAAATATGCAACTTGGTCTTTAAAATAGCAGACAGCGTCGAGACAGACATTCTTCACAATGTGTTGACACTTATTTCAAAATGTGTCGACACAGATTATGAATGTGTCGACACAGCTATCTGGATTTCGACACATTTCCTTGATGTAGTCGACAGACTTCTGTCTCTGTCGACATAGCTATTCTTCATAGTCTCGACACAGATAATATAGAATGTGTCGACACAACTTCCTTAGTGTCGACACAGCTTTTCTTCAAAAAAGTTGTCAACCCAAGTCCTGGGTGTTGACATATCAGCTTCAGCTTACTGTCAGCACTACTAGTCACAGTGTGTCGACACTAGTCCTGAGTATCGACACAGTTGATCTTAAACTCAACATTCAGGATGTCGACTGAGATCATTTAAGTCGACACAGCTTGTGTTGTCTGATATCTGTGTGTCACAGCTTGTGTTGTCTGATATCTGTGTGTCGACATAAGTCATGTGTGTCGACACATCTGGTGTAGACTGAACTTTTGTGTGTCACACAAGTCCTGTGTGTTGACACAGTTTTGCTCTTATTCTCGGCACAGCTTCTTCACAAGCGTCGACAATGACCGAGTGTCTTGACGCTTTTATACTTAGACAAATTCCTGCATTACTTAGCCTGCACAAATAAACTTAAACAGGCATCAAATACAAGATGATATATGTCATTGATTTAAGTGAGGCTTCTCCAAATCTTGTATAATTACCAATGTACCCAACAGGTTCCACTAACAACTTTCCTACTACATGGAGAGGCAAAAATTTGGTGGACCAAGCATCTAGTTGATGATCCTACTGGTAAGACAATCAAGTTTAATTCCCACTTCTATTAGAAATTATTATCTTTTTAGTGTGGAATAATGTGACTTTTATCCTTAGCAGGTCACACAATAAATATTTTTACCTAGGGAGACTTCTCTAGGGCACTCGCAAACTAGTACGTGCCCACCTTCAGCCCTTTGAAGTATCTAATAGAAGTATCTCAAGCACTTTTAAGGGGAGAAAACTGTTACCAAATATGAGCGAGAATTGACTCACTTATCTCGTTATGCAGGCTCGAAGCAAGGTGATGATGTCGAGAAGTGTAATCTTTTTGTTGATGGCCTGAGAGACTCTTTGAGATAGTCATTGATGATTGTGGTGATCGCCGATTACAGAAGTATTATAGATACTATTGGATCTAGTGGTAAACCTTAGAGGAAAAGTGAATAAGGTTTGATGCGTTATCCAGATTTAAAATATGTCGCCTCAGAAAAATCGAGTTCTAGAAGCTATCGCGGGGCGTTAGGTTGCTAACGCGTGACGGTAAGTCATTGAGCTCGTTTTCCTATATAGATGCGAGTTCAAACCCCACAAACACACACACTCGCTAAACAATCACAACACACATCCAGAAGTAATCAACACAGAAATAAAAGATTTCATTGCATGAATTCAAAACAACAATAGTTCTAGATGAGTACAAAAAGGTGATCTACGTGACACTGGAGATCTAAGGCAGTGATTAGAAACAATCTTTTGGTTTCTATACCGATCCGCTCCACAGATCGCTTAGCTCTCTCCTTTTACCTCCAGGAAAAGTCTTCGAGCCGACTCTTCACCTCAACACAACGAAGGGTCTTAGAGCCCCGCTAGATCCTCCGATCTAGACATACCTATCCCAAGGAAGATTTCCCACGGAATCCTACCTGGATTCCGACAACCCTTACCGATCGATTTTCCTCGCCACAAGATTTTGAAAAAGAAAATATTACAAGAATAAAATATGTAAATGTTTCAAAGATGAAGTTCTCCCTCTTGACGAATTCTCTATTAAGCGATCCGCGGCCGGTGCTTGAGATCTTCGTTTGCTAGCACCCGATTGGCTCTTCAAAGTCAATGTAGATCTTGGATCACCAGAGTCTTTCGATCATGAATGTGAGGGAGACTATTCTCTTATTCTTAGAAGAAGACGATTGGAATAGAGCAAGGAAGGTTGCCGAACCCTAGAGTGCAGGAACTTCTGTCTATTTTCGTCTGGATTCTCTTCTTGTTAGAAGGCACAGAAACCAAGGCGGCCTTTTATACATCTTTGTGAAAATAGGCTACCATCGGAGGTAAGTCTAGCACCCGGCAGTAGGTTCGCGTGCTTATTATTCCAGGTGTCGTCCAAATCTGGAATAATATTCAAAACGAATATTTATCGTTTTATCGTTGCTAGCGCCGCGCGGTTACAGCTACCTCTGCGTGGTAATATAGGAAACGATGATTCTGAACAGTCATGTCGATACTCGTCGAGATGCTAGCATGGGGTTGTAATATCTATCTCCTACGGTAGTTTGATTTCTCGAGAAATCCTTCTCATCATTTGTCGGGAGGTTAGTGTGGCGCGATAACTGCTATCGCCTGTGGTAGTTTGATTTCTCGAGAAATCCTTCTCAGTATTCGTCGAGAGGCTAGCGCGGCGCGGTAAGCACTACCTCCCGCGGTAGTTTCCTGAGAAGTTTCCCCAGATAATTTCTTTAGTTAGCGCGGGCGGTAGGACTAGCGTGACACAATAGTTTCCCGAGACCTCTGTCCAATTAATTCATGGCTACTGCCCGGCGGTAACTTCTACCGCTCAGCGTCAGTTACCATAGGAGTCTTCTTATTTACTTACACCTGTCAACCTGCACACTCTATCAATACAGGACGTGATCAAATACAACTTGGGAGTTAATATTCTCAAACACAGGGAACGTGAAACATCGGTTCCAACAAACTCCCCCTTTTGATAATATCAAATCCCGTTTATGAGAAAATAACAATGAGATAGAGTGCATATTATGAATGAGAGTTATAAGATAACATCAGGTTGCAGGTTCTTTATGGCTCCCCTACACGCACGCTCCCCCTATCTACATGTTTGACTTGCTCCCCCTATCTATATGCACATATTGTTAACATGCTCCCCCTATATGTGACCTCTCGTAACCCATGACTTATACTCACAAACACTCTATTCTATTGCAGTTATACTCATGATACTCATGAACATTCTATTCTCCCCCTTTGATAATATCAAATAGGGGCAGGCAAGGTCAATAAGACATGCGGGATGAAAAATAGTAAATGTGATGAGCGTTAGGCAAACATCAGATAATGCACATATAAGGTAAAGATACACATGACAAGCATAGAGGTGGCTCAAAAAAAAAGTACATATCAGAGAATTGTAAGCACACGGGTCACCCAATGGAGCAAAGTACACAGTTAGAGAAGATCAATTTTCAGAGTTAATATGAATTCGACAGCACAGACTAAACCAAGCACATAGCGAGTACGTCTACAATTCTATAAGAGTAAGAAAGTAATCAAGTGAGATAAACATTGAAAACATCATGAGTGTAAATCGTTTGCTAGTACGTATTGTGCTAAAAAGAGATAGTTTAGTTGCAATCCAATTCTTATGTACGGAAGTCTTGGATAAGGCAATGACATGTGTTCGTGTAACATCAAATGCGAGATAACTCCAAAAAAAAACTAGCATAGTTTACATGGTTATCGCCATCGTTTAGGAACCTAACACAAGAGAAATAGGGTGAATAATCACCTCACATGTCAATCAATGTCATACATAGGCAAAAACTAGGGGCACTAAGCTAAAGATAGAGTCGATGCGCAAGATCGAAAGGACTCTTTAACTAAGGTGCTCATCCTAACAATGCTCATGAAGACTTATCAGGAGGAATGAGTAGTGCTTGGGGGAACCGTGACAAGAGATGTGATATCTTGTATATTTTTATTTTGTTAGCGTAGAGCTATCACTTTGATTATCATTTTTTTTATTCACGGAGCCCCGAGTCAATCGAAATCTATCCACCTAGATAGATACACTCTAACTTGGACACATACGACTTTCATACTAGATAATTGGCCCAAAGTTTCGCACCTAATATAATACAAGTGCATCGTGACATTGATTATTCAACATATTTCTAGCGTGTTAGAGTATAGTGTCACGATATATAACATGTAAACTTAACAAATTTTCTTTTCTTGAGTGCATTAGTTTGGGATGTGTGTATCATGTGAAGTCATCCCCCTATCTAAGTCCTCACACATACCTAGAGGCATAGTCAATAGCCACGACCCCATCATGTTGCACTCAATAGCTAAGCACCTATAGATTCATCCCACTATGACCGGAGGACAATGTTTACATAGATTACGAGTCTAAACTCAAACATTGTACGTACACGTTATGGTCTAAGTCACAGTCATGTGAGCCCTTAGCATTATAAATCAACAGCAGTTATATATATATATATATATATATATTTGTTAAAGAAAAATGACAAGGAAACTCAAGTAAAACAACGCATAAGCAAAGACACGGAGTAAATGAAACATAGAAAAAAAAACTACACACAAAAGAACAGTTAAACACAAATAACGATGACTAGGATGAGAGATCCAGAACACCAAGATCAAGTCGAAGAAGTGAGAAACGTGCATCTGGGAGTGGTTTAGTGAATATGTCCGCTAGTTGGTAATCAGTGCCAATGAAGCTTACACTCACGTTCTCCTGTTTTATTTGATATCGAATGAAGTGGTGACGCATGTCAATATGTTTTGATCTAAAATGGTGCACTGGATTATATATCAAGTCTATGGCACTCTTGTTGTCGCACCTAAGTGTAATATTCCTACAAGTTAGGCCAAAGTCTTCTAACGTTTGAGACATCCATAGTGCTTGAGCGCAACAGCTTCCTAAGGAAATATATTCGGCTTCAGCGGTGGAGAGTGCAACCGAGTTCTGTTTGTGGCTTGACCAGGAGACTAGTGTCGGCCCTAGGAAATGGCATGTACCACTTGTGCTCTTGCGATCAAGTGAACATCCGGCATAGTCTGAGTCTGAGTACCAGTGAAGTGTGAAATCAGTGGTGTGTGGGTACCAGAGTCTAAGGGTTTGTGTGCCAATAAGATACCTAAAGATGTGCTTTACGGCTTTCAAGTGTGACTCCTTAGGGTAGGCTTGATATCTAGCGCAAAGACACACCATGAATGTGATATCGGGTCTAGAGGAACTCAATTATATCAATGGTCCTATCATACCTTGAAACACCGTCTGATCGACAGAAATGCCACTTTCATCTTTTCCTAATTTCAGAGAGGCACTCATAGGAGTTTTGACATGTTTCAGATTTACATACCCAAAACCCACGAGAATATCTTTGATATACTTTGATTGACTTATAAAAATCCAGTCTTTGCGTTGAGAAATCTGAAATCCTAAGAAATAGTTAAGTTCTCCTACTAAGCTCATTTCGAATTAAGATTTCATTAGGGTGACAATTCCTTCACACATCTTTTCATTCGTGGCCCCAAAAATGATATCATCCACATAGATTTGTAGTATAATTAGATCTGAATTCTTGGTCTTTACAAATAAGGTTTTGTCTTCACTACCCATCCTAAAATCATGATCTAAGAGAAAGGTAGTGAGCCTATCGTACCAAGCGCGGGGTGCCTGCTTCAGTCCGTATAAGGCCTTCATGAACTTGTATACGTGGTTTGGATAGGCGACATTCACAAAACTGGGTGGTTGCGCGACATACACCTCTTCCTTAATATACCCATGATGAGTCCATATTTTATACTTAATTCCGGACTCATCTAGGCTTATTTTCTTGTCTTTGCACACCGTTTAGCGTCATTTGCACTCCTTTTGGTTCGCTACGGTTTTCCATGTCTTGTGCACCCTTTTTAGCCTATTTCTGTGTGTGTGTGTATTTCATTCTTGCTATGATTATTATTGTTTGCTGTGGCTGCCACGATCGGTGTCCCGTGCAGTTTTCCTGTAGGTTTGGGGATCGTGAGGGCATTCAGGATAGGCGTTTCTGATGTAGGCCCGCTCTTTCGAGCGTTTTGGTGGCCGACAAATTAACGTGACGCTCTCTGATAACTCTCACGTCACACTCAAGCATTTAACGTAGCATCGGATCGATTAAAATTATTATTAGATTAACAATTATGTGGGGTTCGCAAAGCCCCTTAGATAATACCAAGGCGATAGGCCAAGGTCCTCTCAAGCGAAAAGAACCCACACGGTTCGATCGAGCGTGTTGTACCAAAAGAGAAACCATCGAAAACAAACGATTCGGGCAAGGATGGTTCTCTCCCAACAAAATACATACGAGGGCCGCCACGCCTCACGAACTTAAACAAAAATACGGTAAACAAGACAATAACTAAAATAAATTAAACCACGAAAAATCAAGCGTTACACAAGCCACGCAATTTGCCAATGCCACAAGAATTATCAAGGGAAGAGAAACACATAAAGTAGAAATTTTCGTTACCCAACCGGATGGGATGAGTTCGGTTTCACTCGACTAGAATCATTCCTTAACGGCACCACTGGAGATACGATGGAGGGAGAGAAATTCGTCGCCTTTTTCGTGTCACGCCAACCAGAAAACTTTTACACAAGATAACTGTGGGAGAATCACTCTCTCCACGGATCCGCCGGCATCACACCGAGGGGTTTGCAACCTTCTTCCAAGGAGTCGCACCGAAGGAAGCCGCGCCGGAGTCGCACCGAACGGATGGAGAGAGCAAGGGGGGCGGCGGCTTCACACCACAAGCCAAGGGGCGGCGGCAAGGAGGAGTTCTCTTTGGCCGAAATTTCTCTTAGAGAGGAATTAGGTTTTGATAGTTTAACTTTCAAGGCAGCCTAAACACCTAGAGGGGGGGGGGTGAATAGGTTCTGCTTCTCTTTCTAAAACTTCTAGACAGAATTCAATTTATTAACTAATATAAAAACACAGCAATCACAGAAAACAAAACATCACAGATTGCACTATGTTTTATAGTGGTTCCCCAAGGTCTGGGTACATCCACTTTCCCCCTTCACCTATCTAGCAGTATGCTAGATTCGGCCAAACTTCCACTTATCTCAGATCAATAGATCTTACAACTTAGAACCCAACTGGCTCCTACAACTCAGGCACAACTACCCTACCTCAGCCTTGCCCCAAGGCCTACAACTCAGAGAAAACCCTTCTCCTACACTCAGGCAATCAGCCCTACCACTCAGAGTTCAACACTCCTACACTCAGCCTTTATAACATAGGCTTACAACTCAGATCTGTATAAACAAATCCTACAGAAATATAGAAAAGATTGTTTTAATCGTCTTGCCAAAGTTGAGAGAGAAAAGGCAATGACAATTCTTGATCAGCTGATGCAATCAACTGTTTCTTAGCCTTCTTCAAAGCTTCTTGAAAATGTACTTAGCTGAGTTGATTCCAAACAGCTTCTTGAGAATCCACTGGTGGATTCTTTCTTCTTCTTCAAATTCTGACTTGATCTCTCTCTATCCAGAACTTTGAATGATTCTTCTGAATTCTGATTAGAACTCTTCTTGGATCTATCCTTAGATAGTCTTCTTAGATCTCCCGGAGAAGATCTTCTTAAGTGCCTAGCACTTTCTTGAAATGAGTAGAATTGTAATCCTTCTCCACTTTCTGATCCAATGAATTTCAAAAGGTCAGTTCTATATGTTGTTGATTAAAAATCAAAAATTTCTCCTTCTGAATCTGTCTATTTATAGACATTCTTCATGGTAACCGGCTGATCCGGTTTCTAACCGTTTTCTGACAACTCTGACAACTTCAGTTAACCGGTGATAACCCACAGCTGTCAAGTCTTCAAACAAGTCCTGTGCCTTAGTCTTGAATCATAAGTTGTTGAAACAGTCTGTCAGAAAGTGTCGAGACAATCTGTCTATTTGTGTCGACATAATTGACTTTGGTGTCGACACAGTCTTCAGTGATGTCGACTAAGTTGCCTTTGAGTCGACACAGCTTCTTCTGCAAATAACTTGATCTTGACTCTTCAGTGTATCGACACAAGTCCTGTGTGTCGACACAATTGTTGTAGAATCATAACTTTAGTAAGTGTCGACTTAGCCTTCAGGTGTCGACACATTCATTTTTTTTAACTCTGCTATTATGTGTCGACTTAATCACAATGTGTCGACACATTCTGCTGGTGTCGACTAACTTGAGGTCGACTATTTTCTTCTGTGTCGACACATTCAGATGATGTCGACAATCTTGAGATCGACTATATTCTCCTGTGTCGACACATTCTCCCAATGTTTGAGGTCGACGCTTTTCTTATGTGTCGACACAATTTCCCAGTATTGTGTCGACTCTTTTCTTCTGTGTCGACACAATTTCCCAGTGTTGTGTCGACTTACTTCTTCTGTGTCGACACTTTTTCCCAGTGTAGTTGTAGACTAACTGCTATGTGTCGACACTGCTTCCCAGTGTTGTGTCGACTATTTTCTTCTGTGTGTCGACACTGCTTCCTTTGTGTCGACACTTGGACTTAGAATTTTTCTGCATACTTAATCAATTCTCCACCTGCACATGTCAACTTGAAATAACATCAAATACACCTTGATGTATATCATTGAGCTAAGTTGGGCTTCTTCAAATCAGGTACACATTTTCCAATGTACCCAACAATCTCCCCCTATTTGGAGAAGTCATAACCCCTATAGCCAATGATATACACCATTTATAAACAGTACTAAATGATGATTAATGACATAGCAGGAATACATTAAATATAAACAAAACATAACATAGAATAATTCATCACAGAATGCACATTATAATATGTCAAACAACATTTTGTTTATAACAGGGTAATGTTTGATTACAAAATTTTACATTTGATGATTACATCACAACATTACACAATATTTAAAACAAAATCAGGATTGATCAGGCTCTTTAATTGTAATCCCTTTGCCAGACTGAATTGTAGCTGTCACAGGAGCTTCTGATTCTTCAGCTATCTTCTTCCCTTTAAGATCAGCCTTCTTCTGAGCTTCTTCCTTGATCCTTTGCCTTTCAAAATAATGAAAAGGCTTTGGGAAGTATTTGCTTGGCTCCTTTGCATCTGATGGCAGTCTTCCCAGCTTGGCTTTCCTTCTGAATTGTACAATTGCCTCTTGCCTTGCCTCATACTTCTGCCATTCAATTTCATTGTACCACTTCCCTCTCTCATGAACTTTATCCTGTACAGCTTTCCATGCAGTGAGTATGATGTTCCTTGAAGTAGGACTCCACTGCTCATAATCTGGCTTCAGTACAGCCTGCTCTCTGAATTTCTTCTTTGCCAGTAGAGCATCCTGCTGGTCTTTCAGAGTAGCCTCAGGCTTATCAACTTTTCCAAAAACAATATTAGTAACCTCCTTTGGAGGACTATACATTCCTTGAACTTTCTGATCAATCAAGTCAAAATCTGGAGGGGGGTATATGACTTGGGCAACCTCAGGTTGATTGCCTTCAAGTAGATTAGATTGTATTCCTGACTCAGCTACCATAGCATCATCACACAATGGGGGATATCCCAAAGTGGCTCGTATGCTATTGGTCACCCACTTGGTGTGCTCAGAGCCTGCATGAATTAGCATCCTCTCCCCCTTTATGGCTTCTCTTGAGACATGATCTCTAAGATCTTCTTTTTGAAATCGAATTTGGCCATCCAAATAATTCACTCCCTCCTTGAAAAATGGTCTTAACTTTAAAAGCTTTTCAGATATGTCCTTTTGAGAGGTTGTGATGGCAGTCTTAACAGATGCAATAGCAGCCTGAAAATTCTTATCAAATTCTTCCATTTCTTTGGCTCTATCTGCAGGCATCCCTGGAACAATCTTCTTCACCTCTTGAATGATCTCATTATGAGATTCAGTTAAATTGTCATTCATTCTTATTTGATTTTCCAGAACATAACCTTGCTTCAAAGCAATATCATCCACCTTTGTAGAGATAGCCTGCTGTTGTTTAGCCAGATAAACTACAGCATTGCCACCCTTGTGGAAGCAATCTGTCATTTCAGTTTTATGCAAGTTGACTTGAAATTGGATGGACTTGATATCCCGAGCTAAGTCAAACTGAACTGACTTGCTATTTTCATCAACATACTTCTCCAGAGCCATCCTTTGGTCATCCAATTTTACTTGAAGATCTATCATAAATTTATTGTAATCAAAGGCTGGAGAAACTTGTGGAGTTGTTGTCTGCAATGCCTGCTTGTAGTTCTTGCTTCTTCTCTTAAAGACAACAAGTTTTCTTTTCTTAGCCACCCTGGCTTCTTCAGTTTCTGTGTCAGAGGAAGTATCTACATGAATTCTTTCTTTGCCAGGGAGTTGTTGCTTAGCTTCAACATCCACTGGCTCATCCTCAACCTGTGTTTCCACAGCAGCTTCCTGATCAATGTCCATTCCTATGAACTTCTCAATATCTGGTCCACCTCCTTCTTTATCAGCAGCAGTATCAACATCTGGGAATAACTCCTCCATAGTAAATTCCAGTTGAGTGGTCACATCTGCAGCAGTTAAATCTTGAGATATGTTTAACTGTGCTTCCTCTTGGACTTGCACCTCAATATTTGTAGTGGCAGGAGTAGGTGTGGACACTAGCTCCCCCTGAACCTGTGCAGTAATAATAATTTGAGCAATGTCTTTTATAGTAAAATACATTAGCTCCCCCTAAACCTAAGCAGGAGTAGATACCTTTGGAGCAGAAGTGGAAACTGGCTCCCCCTGCATCTGGGCAGGTGTTGATACTTCCTGGACCACAGTTGAGGCAAGCTGTGTCCCTTCTTGTACTTGTTCAGATTCTTGATTTGGTGTAGGGGATTGCACAGGGGTGTCTGGCTTGCTCTCTTCAGGCACATCCTTTGACAGCACCCTATCCCATCTGGTGAATAGTCTCATATCCATTCTTCTCATATGGTTAATCTTACTCCCTTGCAGCTGCTGCATCACATCAGGAATCACCCCAGTGAAGTACAGACTCATGATCCTAGCCATGTTAGGCTTCTTAATTCCCTCTTTGATCTTGTCAAAGAGCACTCTTGACCAATCAGTAGGAATAGTAAAAACTATCCTGGTCATCAGGCTGAACATATAGGCAGAAATCCTATCATGTCCACATGTCTTGCAGAGGATTACCTTTCCAACAACTTCCGACAAGAACATCCCTTGCTGATTCATTCCCTTTCTGTTGAATGCAGCTCCTATCTTCAATCCTGAATCCAGGCCACACCATTGAAGGGCTTCCCTTGTCTTAGATATAGGAACTGCCTCTTCATTCTCAACCACTTGCAGTTGGAAGATCTTTCGTAAACTTCTTTGAGTAATCTTTACCTTCGTCCCTTGAATAGTGGACTTAATCTTGAGGCCAGTAGAATGGACTGATGCAGAGGTAAAGAACTCGTGCACCTCCTTCTTCCAGATCTTAGTTGGTTCTGAAATGAGAAATTCTAACCCTGATGCAGAGAGAAGGGTGATAACTCCTTGAACATCAGGCGGCGCCTCTGCAAAGGCCTGGCGCACTAACTCATATCCTTCATTGATGTTATCTTCAATCCTTGGCGCCATCGTTGTGTCGAGAAAGCTTGAGAGAAGAGAGAAAGAAAGACTGTCGACACAGGGTTTGAGTCTCGAAAACCTTGAAAGCGTGTCGACACAAATAGCTTTTGACCTATTTATAGCTTCTGTTGAAAGAAGTTCAAAAGGCGCCAAAAACAGTCTAAATGTGTCGACACAGACGGAATGTGTCGACACAAGCTTCTATTAACTCGACATTTCTTCAGCCTACTATGTGTCGACACCAATTTGTGGTTATGTCGACACCTTGGATACATAGTAGAAAGACAGAAATTCTGTGTCGACACTAAGGACAAGTGTCGACACATATTCTGTAAGTGTCGACACCCTAATTCTGGTTGAGTCGACATTACATTTCTGGTTAAGTCGACAATAAAACTCTTAAGTGTCGACACATATTCTCTGTGTCGACACAATATTTCTGACTTGTTGACATAATTTCTCTGAGTCGACACATTATTACTGAATGTGTCGACACATTCTTACTTAGCCAATTTCTGTAACTTCAATGTGTCCTTTTTAACACTTGATTATGTTGTTACTACTTTTACTTACTTATAAACCATTTCAATAGCATTGTTAATGATTTTGTTTAATACATTAATCAATGGTTAACATACCTAATTCAATTTTGAATTTATTGAATTTGGTTTCATCTAAAGGCTTAGTAAATACATCTGCTATTTGATAATCTGTTTTTACAAATTCCAATGAGATGTCACCTTTTTCTACATGTTCTCTAAGAAAATGATATTTGATTTCTATATGCTTAATTCTACTATGAGAAACTGGATTATTAGCAATAGAAATAGCACTCTTAGAATCACATAAAAGGGGTGTTCTACTTACCTGAATACCATAATCTTTAAGCTGATGCTGCATCCATAATAGCTGTGCACAGCAGCTTCCTGCAGCAATATACTCTGACTCAGCTGTGGAAATTGCCACACTAGTCTGTTTTTTACTACACCAAGATATTAGTCTTCCTCCCAGGAATTGACAAGTACCTGTAGTACTCTTTCTATCCTCTCTACATCCTGCAAAATCTGCATCTGAATAGCCTGTTAGTTGAAAATCTCTATTCCTAGGGTACCAAAGACCTAGAGTAGGAGTGCCCTTTAGATATCTCAGAATCCTTTTTATTGCAGTATAATGAGATTCTTTAGGGCAGGCTTGGTACCTAGCACAGACACATGTTGCATACATAATGTCAGGTCTACTAGCAGTGAGATATAGTAGTGACCCAACTATTCCTCTATACAATGATTCATCAACAGGTTTACCTGCCTCATCTTTGCATATTGGCATACTTGTGCCCATAGGAGTTCTCATGGAGGAGGATGACTCCATACCATATTTTTTAATTAATTCCTTGGTGAACTTAGACTGGGATATGGACAATCCATCATTAGTCTGTCTTACTTGGAGTCCCAAGAAGAACTTAAGTTCTCCCATACTGCTCATCTCAAACTTCCCTTGCATAAGTTTGGCAAACTTTTTACAAAGGTTGTTTTCAGTAGATCCAAAGATTATGTCATCAACATAGATCTGGACTAAGATGATTTTTCCTTTGGATTCCCTAAGGAATAGAGTTTTGTCTATCTTTCCTCTTGAGAATTTATTCTCAATGAGGAAGGTAGACAGGGTTTCATACCAAGCCCTTGGAGCTTGTTTTAACCCATACAAAGCTTTCCTAAGCTTATACACAGAATCAGGTTTAAGAGGATCTACAAAACCTGATGGCTGCTCTACATATACTTCTTCTTTAAGATCACCATTCAGAAATGCTGACTTCACATCCATCTGGTATACTTTGAAGTCTTGGTAGGCTGCATAGGCAAGGAACATTCTGATTGCCTCCAGCCTTGCTACTGGAGCAAAGGTTTGATCAAAGTCAATCCCTTCTTCCTGCCTGTATCCTTTTGCAACCAATCTTGCTTTATTCTTTACTATTATTCCACTTTCATCTAGCTTGTTCCTATAGATCCACTTAGTTCCAATTATGTTGTGGCCTCTTGGTTTAGGAACAAGCTCCCAGACTTTGCACCTTCTAAATTGATTCAGCTCCTCTTGCATAGCATCAATCCAGTGCTGGTCTTGGATAGCTTCTTCAAATTTCTTAGGTTCTATTTGGGACAAGAAACTAGAATGCAAAACTGTGCTTTGATTTCTGCTTCTAGTTTGCACTCCTTGTCTTGGATCACCAATTATCTGATCAGTAGGATGATCTCTTAGATATCTTATAGCTGGAGGTAGATTCCCTTCAGGTTGTGCATCTCCAGCTTCTTCATTCTGCTGTTCCTCTTGGTTTTCATCAGCTTCCATTATCTCTTGTACTCCCCCTGGACAGCAGCCTTCATTTTCCAATGCTCCCTCTTCCTTTGAAGCTTCAGCAATGGAGAGCTTGTCCATCTTCTTGCTTATACCTGTTGAGTCATTTGATCTACAAGACAACTCACAATTGATTAATCTTGTTTCATCAAATACAACATGCACAGATTCTTCAACAACTTGAGTAGTTAAGTTGAAGACTCTATAGGCCTTACTATTTGTGCTGTACCCAACAAATATCCCATCCTGGGATTTGGCAGCAAACTTAGTCAAATATGACTTGCCATTGTTAAGTATATAGCATTTGCAACCAAAGATCCTAAAATAGGATAGGTTTGGTTTTCTGCCTTTCACAATCTCATAGGGAGTCTTTCTGTGGCCTTTGGTGATAGAAGCCCTATTGATGACATGACAAGCAGTGTTAACTGCCTCAGCCCAAAAATATTCTGGGAGAGAGGTGTCACTCAATAGAGTTCTACCAGCTTCAATTAATGTTCTATTCTTTCTTTCAGCAATACCATTTTGCTGAGGTGTTCTAGGTGAGGAGAACTCTTGGAAAATCCCAAAGTCTATACACAAATTTGTTATGCTTTCAGATTGAAACTCAGTACCATGGTCACTTCTAATTTTGACCACTGTACTATTCAGTTCATTCTGAATTTGCTTTACAAAATTAAATAATACACTTGGGGTTTCAGATTTTTGTCTCAGAAAGAACACCCATGTAAATCTAGAATAGTCATCTACAACCACTAGAGTGTAGACCTTCCTACCTAGACTCTGAACTGGCATAGGACCAAAAAGATCCATATGCAAGAGGTATAAGCACCTCACAGAATCCTTGTTTTCAAGGCTTTGAAATGAGGTTTTTGTCTGCTTGCCCTTTTGACAAGCTGAGCATACCCCTTCCTTTATACACTTAACTTGAGGCCCATTCCTCACTAGTTCTTTACTAAAGAGTTGGCCAATTGTCTTGTAGTTTAGATGGGCCAATCTCTTGTGCCACTTAACACAATGAGAAGCATTGTCATCAGCTACAAGAAAAATGGGGGATGCCTTATTCTCACATTCAAAATTAAGGCAATACACATTTCTCTTCCTATACCCAGTCAATATGATCTCTTGATCACTTGACCTTTTGATATGACATCCATCCTTACCAAATGAAATGTCATATCCTAGATCACTCAGCTGGCTTATACTTATTAGATTATGTTTCAAACCTTTTACATAGGCCACTTGGGTGATAGTAATTAGGTTTGAAGAGATGTTACCAAATCCTTTGATGACTCCTTTTTCAGATCCACCAAAGATCACTTTATGTCCATCTTTGACAGATGAATACTCCTTCAGCAGCCCCTTTGTTCCAGTCATGTGTCTGGAACAACCACTATCCAAGTACCATATAGGGGCATGGTAACTTGGATTCACCTGCAATACAGAATTACTTACCCTTAGAACCCAAGTAAGTCTTGGGTCCTTGGTTTAGGTTAGCCTTAATAAAGTTATCATAACCTCTTCTAACAGGTAGACTTTTATTCTTTATAACACTTGTGTTATACCAGCAGTCCAATGCAAAATGACCCCTCTTGCCACAGCACCAACATTTAAACTTATTGTATCTAGATCTAGATACATCCTTGTCAGAAGCATTTCTGTTCATTGCTGGTGCTGTTGCAACTTCACCTACTGATTTCTTAAAACCATAGGGTTTATGACCATAGGTAGGCCTGCTTGCCTTAACACCCTTGTTCTTCAGAACATTTGTCTTAATATGATCCTGAATGTCTTCATGATCATATATGTTAGAAGGCACTTTCTCCTTACCAAACCTTATGGGGACTGAAAGGTTTAGTGGCTGAATAGGGGCTTTGCCTTTCCTCTTGAATCTGCCAGCCCTGGAGTTACCTTTAAATCCTAATCCAGCCTTACCCTTCTGAGTGACAAATTCATCTATCAAGGGTAAGACAGATTTTGGCTTAGAGTAACTAGCCACTAAATCCCTTTCAATTCTAAGTCTGGCCTCCAGACTCTTCACTTGATCATTAGTATAATTAATTGTGCCCATCTGAATAATAGTTATATTCTTCAGCTTGGCAATTTCATTTAATTTTTGATCAAGGACTTTTTCTAACTCAGTTGTTGCTACCCTTAGTTCAGCAATTTCCTGAGCCTGAGTTTTAACCAGGTTCTTGCTTTTCTTAAGGGCCTGCAACAAGTCCCCATACTTGTCTATCAATTGATAGACATCTCCTTCAGATCCAGATGCATCTTCATCACTTGATGCAGATGTAGCTGATTCTTCACTTGTACTACAAACATATGTACTGGAAGGACAGTTTACCTCATTAGGACCAGACTGATTCTGGCATAGGTCCTCTTCTGATCTAGTCATCAAACCCATGCATTGATGTTCATTGATGGAGTCTAGCAACTGCATAAACTCCTCTTCCTCAGATGCAGCATATAATCCAATATATGCTTCAGCTTCAGATCCTGATTCTGAAGTTGACTGGTCTGACAGACTTTTATCTTTCTTTGCTACAAAGGATTTCTCCTTCTTGCCTTTCTGATAAGTCTTCTTCTTTTCTGAAGATTCCTTCCTTTTGTCAGGACAATCAGCCACTATATGTCCAGGCCTATTGCAACAATAGCAGACAATCTTTGAAGTAGTGGCTTTGCTGGGCTTTGACCTGCTTTTCTCTTTCCTAGATGACCTTCTTTTCTGATAATAGTCATCTACTTGCTGTGATGAGGAAGGCCTAGACTTCCATTGCTTCTTTTTCAAGAACCTTTGAAATTGCCTAGTGAATGCAGCAAAGTCTGCATCTGAATCACTGCTGACTGAACCCTTATCTGAATTTTCAGAACTACCTTCTTCAACTTCCTTAGGAGGAGATGGTGATTTCCTCCTATTCTTTCTGGTGGCTTCAGCATTAAATGCCACAGTCTTTTCTCTATGCTCTCCTCTTGAGTTTCTTTCCTCCTCCTTCCTTACCATAAGTTGCATTTCATAGGATAGCAACTTTCCAAACAGAGTTGGAGGAGATATCTCTGCCAATTTTGCCACTTCTCTTATGGCACAGATCTTTGTATCCCAATCCTTTGATAAGGATCTTAAGAATTTGTCATTCAGTTCATAGGTACTGAAGACTCTTCCATAGGAAATTAGCTCATTCACAATTCTATAGAATTTCTTATAGCACTCAGTTATGCTATCAGATTTTCCTTGTCTAAAACTTTCATACTCCTGATTTAGCATAGATTTTCTGTCCAGCCTTACTTCTTCTGATCCCTCCATGTAGACAATCAATGTGTCCCACATCTCCTTGGAGGTCTTGCAGTGAATCAGATTCTGAAATGTTGAATCATCTATGGCACTGACAATGATGTTCTGTGCCCTTTTGTCCATGGTTGCCAAGATGATTTCATCCTTGGTCATTTCAGAATAAGTCTTTGGTGTTTGGATATTTGCATCAAGAACAGATATCTTCATTGGTATGAAGGGGCCTTCCTGTACTGTGATGTAAATCCTTGGGTCAGATGCTTCCATAAACAATCTGACTCTTTCTTTCCAGATCCCAAAGATTTCCTTCTTGCATATGGGTAATTTCATTGACCCTAGCTCCTTATGATTCTCTCCAGAACCCATCTTCTTGATTCTTGAATCTGCCTATCAGATCTACCTCAGACTGTTAAGTCCTTTTTGAGGAACCTCCCTCTGATACCACTTGATAGTTTAACTTTCAAGGCAGCCTAAACACCTAGAGGGGGGGGGGGGTGAATAGGTTCTGCTTCTCTTTCTAAAACTTCTAGACAGAATTCAATTTATTAACTAATATAAAAACACAGCAATCACAGAAAACAAAACATCACAGATTGCACTATGTTTTATAGTGGTTCCCCAAGGTCTGGGTACATCCACTTTCCCCCTTCACCTATCTAGCAGTATGCTAGATTCGGCCAAACTTCCACTTATCTCAGATCAATAGATCTTACAACTTAGAACCCAACTGGCTCCTACAACTCAGGCACAACTGCCCTACCTCAGCCTTGCCCCAAGGCCTACAACTCAGAGAAAACCCTTCTCCTACACTCAGGCAATCAGCCCTACCACTCAGAGTTCAACACTCCTACACTCAGCCTTTATAACATAGGCTTACAACTCAGATCTGTATAAACAAATCCTACAGAAATATAGAAAAGATTGTTTTAATCGTCTTGCCAAAGTTGAGAGAGAAAAGGCAATGACAATTCTTGATCAGCTGATGCAATCAACTGTTTCTTAGCCTTCTTCAAAGCTTCTTGAAAATGTACTTAGCTGAGTTGATTCCAAACAGCTTCTTGAGAATCCACTGGTGGATTCTTTCTTCTTCTTCAAATTCTGACTTGATCTCTCTCTATCCAGAACTTTGAATGATTCTTCTGAATTCTGATTAGAACTCTTCTTGGATCTATCCTTAGATAGTCTTCTTAGATCTCCCGGAGAAGATCTTCTTAAGTGCCTAGCACTTTCTTGAAATGAGTAGAATTGTAATCCTTCTCCACTTTCTGATCCAATGAATTTCAAAAGGTCAGTTCTATATGTTGTTGATTAAAAATCAAAAATTTCTCCTTCTGAATCTGTCTATTTATAGACATTCTTCATGGTAACCGGCTGATCCGGTTTCTAACCGTTTTCTGACAACTCTGACAACTTCAGTTAACCGGTGATAACCCACAGCTGTCAAGTCTTCAAACAAGTCCTGTGCCTTAGTCTTGAATCATAAGTTGTTGAAACAGTCTGTCAGAAAGTGTCGAGACAATCTGTCTATTTGTGTCGACATAATTGACTTTGGTGTCGACACAGTCTTCAGTGATGTCGACTAAGTTGCCTTTGAGTCGACACAGCTTCTTCTGCAAATAACTTGATCTTGACTCTTCAGTGTGTCGACACAAGTCCTGTGTGTCGACACAATTGTTGTAGAATCATAACTTTAGTAAGTGTCGACTTAGCCTTCAGGTGTCGACACATTCATTTTTTTTAACTCTGCTATTATGTGTCGACTTAATCACAATGTGTCGACACATTCTGCTGGTGTCGACTAACTTGAGGTCGACTATTTTCTTCTGTGTCGACACATTCAGATGATGTCGACAATCTTGAGATCGACTATATTCTCCTGTGTCGACACATTCTCCCAATGTTTGAGGTCGACGCTTTTCTTATGTGTCGACACAATTTCCCAGTATTGTGTCGACTCTTTTCTTCTGTGTCGACACAATTTCCCAGTGTTGTGTCGACTTACTTCTTCTGTGTCGACACTTTTTCCCAGTGTAGTTGTAGACTAACTGCTATGTGTCGACACTGCTTCCCAGTGTTGTGTCGACTATTTTCTTCTGTGTGTCGACACTGCTTCCTTTGTGTCGACACTTGGACTTAGAATTTTTCTGCATACTTAATCAATTCTCCACCTGCACATGTCAACTTGAAATAACATCAAATACACCTTGATGTATATCATTGAGCTAAGTTGGGCTTCTTCAAATCAGGTACACATTTTCCAATGTACCCAACAGGTTTTAAATTTTCATTCATTCACTAATTAATCCTTCATAACATGGCTATATATAGCCTACACCACTCAATCTCCCTCCAATCAACATTCAAAATTCAAAATTCAAAATGAAAATTATGATGGTTATAAGCACCCATCATAATACAAGAAATGAAATAATAAAAACAACCAATGATGGTTATAAGCACCCCATCATTACATTACTTATTTAAATGCAATAAATATAAAAATGCTTGAAATAAAATTGCTTAAAATAATAAATTATTAAAAATATATAATTATAATTATTTAATTCATAATTATATATTTTTATAAAATGGCGGCGGACGTCGAGCAAAACATGTGGCGGAGGTGGCGGTGGCGTCGCGGAAGAAAAGCCATCCTCGAGCTTGCGGCAACGATCGTCCCAATCCACAAACTCTCTCCGATGGGGATCAATGGCGGCCGCATCAGCAACGTCTCCATTCAAATTTACCGGGTCACCATCATCGTCGGAGGGAGGGCGCTCCTTGGCCACATGTCGAGGGAAGTCGGCCCCATCAATCCTCCCCCTCTTAAAAATACTCATCACTGATGAGTATGCCTGTTTGTACTTGCCTGGAAGGTCATCAGCGGGGAAGAAGAACCTGCATGGCAAAAGGTGGTCTTGGAGGGACCTCAAATACGCGTTAGCCAAAGAAGGAAAAAGAATTTCAACAACATCCACCAACGTACCTCCGATGGAGACCGAGAAGGGGAACGATCCTAGAAAACTATCACCACCCAACCCAATATAAAGCTTAGTGGAAAATATATACGGAGAGGTAGACAGTTCTGGTGGCATTAAAGCATAAAGCGTAAAGTATATAACGATGAAAATAGGAGCTATGCCCCAATCAGTGGAAAATTTTATCAGGAATGTAATGTCACCAAACTTCCGTAAAATTCATAAAAAATGGACTAGCCTATTCGTTAATATTTCTAAAGTGCCCGGGGGCATCCGTTTAGGGGTGAGACAAATCAAAACCAAACCATTCACATAACGGTGGAAGATTATTCGAAACAACCTCGCAAGTAATTTAAAGGACGCATTTAGAAGGGTCAAGAAATTAAAAATGCGCCTAATTAAATTAAAATCATGAGGGGAGAACCCATGTGCCACATGACTAGAATTAATAGAATAAAATAACAGAATTATGTCCGGTGGCATATGTGCTTTAAATTCAAAAATTAACGTAGTGGGTTCCAATGTTTTCGTTTTAAATTTAAAATTAAATTTTGATTTAAAAATATCATAATAAATAGTCAGCGGAAAACGTTCGTCATCAACTACGTTCGCCCACGTCCTTCTAAGTAAGTTTAACGGGATGGCGGGAATAATAAACTTCTCTAAATATGAAGGGCTAGAAATGACTAAATCATCTACTCGAGCTAAGGGAACCGGAGGGAGAGTCGACAGGGTTGACTCCGTAGGGGGAACCAAGTCACACTCAACGTTAAAGCATGGATTAAGCGTCCAAGAGAACGCCTCCGGTTGCAAGCCTTTAAAATCAAAAGTAAACTCGAATAGAGGATTCGTCCTCACTGAAAACTCATCCTCAGTTAACGTTTCGCCACAGAATGAATCCACCAAATCATTAGAAATTTTACTTACGTTAGAAATAGTGATCGTCTCAATAGTAGGCAAATTCGTATCCGATAAAATTTCCAAACTAACTTGGGCCTCAGGCGAAGGGGCTATCATCAAAGAAAAGTCAGTTGGGCCCTCAGTGCTATCGTCATCCAAACATAATTCTTCCCATGAGGTGGGGACATCGTCTAAGTAAGAATAGGGGGATGGGCAAATCGAATCCAGGGGAGTATAATAATTAGCTTGAGTTCCAAGCGGCGATAATAACGTCAAAGGACTAACTCCCGGATGTATCACACTAAGCTTATCCCAAACTGAACATCCATCCCAAGGTGACTCTACCAATACCGTAGAAACCTCTAATAATCCTAGGTCAACCAATATAACGTTGAATCCTAGCAAGTCATCACCTAAATCAGTGACATGTAAGCTCTCAGCATCGGATGACTCTACCGACTCAACCGGAATGTCTACTAGCTCAGGGTCAACAGAAGATTCCATGACTAAATTATCGTCGAAGGGGATTGGAGATGATTCCTTAGGGGAGAAATCCTCTTCCAGGTCACTAGGGTAACCAATCTCCTCAACGTCACTAAAAGCGTCAGTGAAACTTGCCTCGTCCTCAGTGACGGGCGCAGTCCTAATCACATCCTCAGGTTCAACAGGAGAGTCAGGCACTATCGTAAGTGAAGGAAGACTCTCACCTAGCCGATTAATTTCATCTTCCAGAGATTCTATATCCACATAAGCATCCTCAGAGGTATCAGTCACTATATCAGAGGGCTTAGATGTCGAGGCTAAGGAAGCAAGCACCCTAATAGTAACCTCTTTCGAGTTCAAATTTTTGGGTCGGAATGGCTTATGTTTCCTATAGGTGGGACTAGGCACACTCTGGGTAATACTACCTCTCTGGGGATAGGATCTATCCTGAGGCGTAGGGTCACTCCTATAAGCCGATACGTGTCTAGTGCTGTAACTATTCTTACTAACGGGTGGTGCTATTAGTGCGCAGGTAGGCGGGATCAAATTGATTCGAAAGGAGGTTACGCATGTGCGGCCATGCATAACGATAACTACCAACACGACGCTCTTCGTTTAACCAAAATAATCGGGCCCGACCTACTAATCGCTCTCGGGCAAAGCTAACCTTTTCGTAGTCATCCCATAAGTGATAATTAAAATATTGTTCTAATCCCTTAAGCCAGTCTCTAAAATTTTTGGGATACTCTAAACCGTCATAAGTAGGATAAATGTGGTGTGCCCTAGGGGTGTGTTTAGCCATATCCTTAGCATAGGAATAGTCTAACCGAGAAGCATATACGTCATATGCCATTTAGTGAGAACCGGAGAAGAAACTCGATCCGATACTTGTGCATATGCAAAGAAAAGTAAATTGACCCTAATTAAATCTCAAAGATTTAATTATTCCCGCTAGTTTCAAAAAATAATATATGCATACTTTTTTATTTTCTGGGCAAGAAAATTATAAGGATTATTAATTAATTTTTTCAGTTTTTTTTTTTGCAGAAAATAAAATATAGCCGGCTATTGGCACACCAAATACTAAATTTTAAAATTAATTAATAAAAATAATTACTGAATGAAAAATAATAAATTTTTTTTTGTTTTCTTACTAATAATTAGATGGAGAAATACCAGAAATTCTAAATTTTAGAATTTGAGGAAAAAAAATAACATTTTTAGGCTGCTATTTGCAGACCACTATTATTTTTTTTTTGTAATTTTGAGAAAAATTTGAAATTTGGAATTTGAAGTTGGAAATTTAAAATTTGAAATTTATTATTTGAAATTTGAAATTTGAAATTTGAAATGTTGAATTTTATTATTTGAAATTTTGAAATTTGAAATTTTGAAATTTGAAATTTGAAATTTGAAATTTGAAATTTGAATTTTGAAATTTGAAATTTGAATTTTGAAAATTTGAAATTTGAAATTTGAATTTTGAATTTTGAAGTTGAATTTTGAAATTTGAAATTTGAATTTTTAATTTTGAAATTTTAAATTTGAAATTTGAAATTTGAAATTCAATTTCAAATTTGAATTTTAAAATTTGAAATTTTAATTTTGAAAATTTGAAATTTAAAATTCGAAATTTGAATTTTAAATTTTGAAATTTGAAATTTGAAATTTTATAAATTTTAAATTTTAAATTTTAAATTTGAAATTTGAATTTTGAGATTTGAATTTTTTTTTTTGAAATTTTGCTGAAAAATAAAGATTTCAGCCCGCCGCTATTTGCAGACCAACTGGACAGAATTACGATGTTCCAATTTTCAGGCTGACCTAACGAGGACGAATCGAAAAAATTTCGGTTTTAATGTTGTTGGAAATAAGTGCAGGAAGCTACATAATTTTTTTCAGATTTTTTTGACAAGTTTAAAATTCCGAAAGGTTTTACTAAACGCAGACCAATCCGAAAATTTCAGATCCTAGAAAGATGAGATCGACCAACGAAGAACGCAGAGAGGATGTTTGCAACTTGGGAGTTGAAACGACCGCCTCTGATACCAAATTGATGTAGGCCCGCTCTTTCGAGCGTTTTGGTGGCCGACAAATTAACGTGACGCTCTCTGATAACTCTCACGTCACACTCAAGCATTTAACGTAGCATCGGATCGATTAAAATTATTATTAGATTAACAATTACGTGGGGTTCGCAAAGCCCCTTAGATAATACCAAGGCGATAGGCCAAGGTCCTCTCAAGCGAAAAGAACCCACACGGTTCGATCGAGCGTGTTGTACCAAAAGAGAAACCACCGAAAACAAACGATTCGGGCAAGGATGGTTCTCTCCCAACAAAATATATACGAGGGCCGCCACGCCTCACGAACTTAAACAAAATACGGTAAACAAGACAATAACTAAAATAAATTAAACCACGAAAAATCAAGCGTTACACAAGCCACGCAATTTGCCAATGCCACAAGAATTATCAAGGGAAGAGAAACACATAAAGTAGAAATTTTCGTTACCCAACCGGATGGGATGAGTCCGGTTTCACTCGACTAGAATCATTCCTTAACGGCACCACCGGAGATACGACGGAGGGAGAGAAATTCGTCCCCTTCTTCGTGTCACGCCAACCAGAAAACTTTTACACAAGATAACTGTGGGAGAATCACTCTCTCCACAGATCCACCGGCGTCACACCGAGGGGTTTGCAACCTTCTTCCAAGGAGTCGCACCGAAGGAAGCCGCGCCGGAGTCGCACCGAACGGATGGAGGGAGCAAGGGGGGGGGGGGGCGGCGGCTTCACACCACAAGCCAAGGGGCGGCGGCAAGGAGGAGTTCTCTTTGGCCGAAATTTCTCTTAGAGAGGAATTAGGTTTTAAATTTTCATTCATTCACTAATTAATCCTTCATAACATGGCTATATATAGCCTACACCACTCAATCTCCCTCCAATCAACATTCAAAATTCAAAATTCAAAATGAAAATTATGATGGTTATAAGCACCCATCATAATACAAGAAATGAAATAATAAAAACAACCAATGATGGTTATAAGCACCCCATCATTACATTACTTATTTAAATGCAATAAATATAAAAATGCTTGAAATAAAATTGCTTAAAATAATAAATTATTAAAAATATATAATTATAATTATATAATTTATAATTATATATTTTTATAAAATGGCGGCGGACGTCGAGCAAAACATGTGGCGGAGGTGGCGGTGGCGTCGCGGAAGAAAAGCCATCCTCGAGCTTGCGGCAACGATCGTCCCAATCCACAAACTCTCTCCGATGGGGATCAATGGCGGCCGCATCAGCAACGTCTCCATTCAAATTTACCGAGTCACCATCATCGTCGGAGGGAGGACGCTCCTTGGCCACATGTCGTGGGAAGTCAGCTCCATCAGTTTCACTATTTTTGGCAAAGGAGTCAGTGGTCGTGCGTTTTTACCCACGCACGACCATCGACCTCCTGGCGCATGATCACTGATCGTGCGCATCCCGGACTCATTTGTGAAATCTCTGTCTTGAACCTTCCGCACGATCACTTGCCATACCGCGCACGACCACTGCTCGTGCGCCGCCGATCGTGCGTAGTCATACCCATTTTACAAAGTTCTGCCTGGCTATTTCTGCACGATCATCAGCATTGCCTCGCACGATCACTGATCGTGCGCTGCTGATCGTGCGCGACCATTGATTTTCTGATGCAGGTCTATTGGTTGCTCGCGCACGGGCGCTGACCTTGGTCACGCACGACCACTGGTCGTGCGCCAGTGGTCGTGCGCCCTATTTATTCTGCAAGCTATAAAAAGCCCTGTTCCGCGAATTAGGGCGCGGAGCTCGATTTCTTCAGCCGTTTTTCGTCCCCGACGAAGGGTTTCGTCATTTCCCTTCATCCTCCACCTTAGGGAGAGGCTCCAGGCAAGCTTTCAACGCCAAATCATAGCCGGAGCTTCCTCTCGGCCTCCTCCATCATCTCTTGGGCTTATTTCAAGCTTCAACGCCATGGCCATCAAGCAAAGGGAAGCTTGCAACTTTCTTCCGCTGTCGTGAGATGAAGAAGACGGGCCATTGGAAGGTGGTGACAGCCCTTCTCTACCCCGGACGCAGTTGAGGACCGAGCTTGGACGCGGATTGACAACCCGACGACTCCAACCGTGAATCCTCAGCAAGACTTCGGATACGGTCGATCTCTTGTCTTGTTCTTCCTTTGTTGTTGTTTATGTGTTGTTGTAAACTTCATTTATAGATGATGTACGCTTAATTGTAGAATACGTTTATACGATATCATGTCTATGTGATTTGTATTTTCGTTATATATTGCTTGAGGTGCCCCATATTCCATCCACCTCCATCCACCCTTGCCGCACTAGCAATTGCTAGTGGCGCGCGTTGCGAAGAGGTGCTCACGACCCTCATTCCGCCATTCTAACCACCTCATCCGCTAGCCTACTCGTCTATCCGCCAAGCGATTCGGTGCATAGCGGCCCATATAGTTTCCATCCCGCCCGGCGAAGCATCGCATAGCGGCGTTGCATAGGAGTAGCTTGTAGATTTTACTTCCTGTTTCCGCAACAATCAAAACCCCCTTCGTTACTTCCGACCCGAGGACTTCAATCTCAAGTCCTCCTCGACATTAACTCATCCCTTACTGTGTTCCTCAAGAGACCGACACTCGGGGATTTATTCCCAAACTTTATTACTTGTGCGACCGGTGCGCTTGCCGTATTTTCCACGCATCAAGTTTTTGGCGCCGTTGCCGGGGAACACAGTCGTTTGAGTTTTTGAAGAGGTAGATGCGAGATAGTCGCTCTTGTCCATTTGTTCATACCCTGTTTTGTCTTTATTTTAGTTTTTGAAATTGTTTACTTTATTTTTCCTGTCCCTTCCTTGTTTTCTTTTTTTTAATATTGCAGATCCGAGTTGTTTTATTCTTGTGTGTAGTAATTTCCGGTAAATATTTCTGTTCGCGATGGATTCTGCTGCCGAGTGCCGTATTTTTGACGCTTTGCGGAGTTGCATCGATGTCATGGATGTTTCTAATGCCGAGCACTGTTTTCGGTGTATTCTATGTCAAGGTGTGGGCCATATGTTTAAGGATTGCCCTCGCTTGTGCAAGCCTTCTAACTCTGTGGACGCATCCGCAGCAGTCCCCTGTTTGCGGGAGACTACTGTGGATGGGCCTACCAGGGTGTTGCCTGGCCCATACACTGACATGGCGCACCTTGCTCGATCTCTGCCCATTGAGATTACGGAAGAATCTCTCACCGCATATAGTTCCTTCATGGGTTCCTCAACCCCTTTTTACGAGCTTCCTTTGAGTGATCACTCTCACTCGGATGTTAGCCCGCAAGGAGTGGATCGGGAACTCATGGACGATCCTGTATGGGACGATGAGAGTGTTCCGGTCGTCGACGGGGTGGCATCTGCGGATGATGTTGTGAAGGGGCCTGCGCATTCTATGCCTGATTTTGAGAGCAGCATTGCCCCTACGCAGTATTTGCCAGAGTTTTCTACTCCTTTTTCTTGTGAGTCGGCTAATGAGGCCGTTATTGTGGATGATTCGGTGCCTGAGGTTGTGCCGATGTGGGATGACGATTCTGCTATCTCCGATGGAGAATGTGGATCTTCGGACCACTATGACGCACCCCGGTGGGACGAGGAGTATTACCTTTCGGATGCGGAGGTTTGCACCTCCCTATCTGACGAGGCGGTCCCCCTTTCCACCGCGGACTTCGAGTTCTCGGATTCTCCCCAATACGACTCATATGACACTGACGATGATCATTGTTTGGATCCTGCTGGGGGTGATACCGGGATCACTCCCCCGATTTCTGATTATTTTTGTCCTTCTTCTCTTTTATTCCTTGATCCCCCTTCCATATCTGAGCCTGTGCGGGTTGATTCTCCGCTGGTGTGCTGGGATGACGATGAGCCTTGTGCTCAAGCCGTTGACTCCTACGCACCTGTGTGGGATGACCCCTTGCTAGGCAAGGATTCTTTTTGTGATGAGATGAGCGAGGACCAGGTCGCCTCCTCATCTTATTTCCTGCTTCCTCTACCTGAGCTTTTCAGGTATTATTATCTAGGTAGAGGGGTAACTGTTCTATCGCCGTATCGGTACCCATTACCGCAACGGATATTAGAATAGTTACCTATTCATCTTCTCTTCCATAGGCCCATTAACTAAGGCTTTTCTGCTTCGAATAAGTCGTGCTGGGATGACAGTAACCCCAGTAGTTATCTTAAATTTCTGTATTTTACTTTTTATGTCTAGCTTAGTTTAGTATTTCTTTTTGTATATTTTTCTTTTGTTTTTGCGGAGCTCACCCCTGCAGGTATTCATGGAAACTACGCATTGGCGGGGTTGTGATTCTTCGTTTGGCGGGCCTGCTGCTACTTTCCACGCGTCTTCTGGTATGCTCACTAGCTGAGCATTGGGTAACCTCTTGCCTTAGCTCATTCTGATTTTAATTTCTCTATCATTTGATATGTTGTTTAGTCTAAGTCTGGGGAGAGCATGTTTACCTTTTGCACGTGCACATTTCTTGTGCATACTAGAAGCTTTTGTAGTTTTATTTTATTTAGTTCATTGAATCGCACACCACTGCACCCACATGAGCGCGAGCTTAGCTGTAAGCGTGCCACGAGTTGAACTTGTATCTTTGTTAGATTTAGAAAATTTCTGTGCTAGTTTAGGATTGTGCGACGGAGTAAAATGTTGGCCTTGCTGTGTTTCTAGTCAACTGCTCTCGTTCTGTATAGAAATTTGTGTAGATTTAATTTTTTCGTATGCTTATAGTTCTATATTTTTCTATTTGCGTACATATTTCTTATTCTACTCAAAAGTTGGTGAATCCGGTGTGAATCAAACGGTAGCGTAGGAATGTGTGTAGCCGCCACTAGACTCATATTGCTTGAGTCGGGAGGAAGGATTATCTTTCTCGGTTGCTAAGAACTTGCCCCAAGCTATTCTTGAAGTATTGGTACACGGTTAGTCTAGCGTGAGAGTGATGTAGGCCACCTTTTGGCCCGGTTGAGCTTTGTACCCATTCCTAACATCGACCTTGCTAGCCCCTTTGTGCCTACCCTTCCTTTTGATTCAGCTCCACTATATTCGCCAAAGCCCCATAGCTGATCCTAGTCGCACACCTAAGTCGAGCTTAGTGTTTTATATTTTCATGTTGGGTTGTGATGTGGTTTTATTATTTGTAAAAATGTGGAAGTGCTTTCAAGTTATATCTGTTGAAATATTTGAAAAGGAGAAAAAGAGAAAAGAAAAAGAGAAAAAAAAAGTTTGATTGAAAATCTTTATTTGAGATGATTTGGATTTGGAGTAGGCGGTGCACACACCCATTTAGTAAAGTTAAGTCTGGGGGTGTGGTGCACCCGTGTTTATTTTGTGGGCAGCGGGTACTAGTTTTGTACGTTAGCTCATTTGGGTTAGGTGCATACCCTTCATGTTTATCCTTGTTTTCCTCACCGTAACCCAAGCCCCATTATTACCCGAAGTCCTACGGACTTGCGCTTGAGTTGACTAGTGCCTTGGAGAGAGTGCGAACGGGCAAGCGTATGGTTTCCGACATTGGTGGATTCCTTTGGGGGTAATCTTGAGCCCCGGTCTTCGGCAATGCTCACCTTAGTGGCCTGTCTACTTTCTCCCTGCGTAGGACCGGATGATTCACCGTGATTCCACTTTTGAGTAATAATAAATTTTTGATACGCATTGTGAAAAATATAAAATATTTTGTATACTTAAAAATTTCCTCTACTTTATTTTTATGCACGCGAGCATGCGACTTCGTATGGTACTCCGTTTTGCAATTTCTTTGTTAGCTAGTTCATTTTACCCGTCTGCTTAGGTTTTGTTTGCTCGGGATGTGCAAACGGTTAAGTCTGGGGGTGTGATGAGTCCATATTTTATACTTAATTCCGGACTCATCTAGGCTTATTTTCTTGTCTTTGCACACAGTTTAGCGTCATTTGCACTCCTTTTGGTTCGCTACGGTATTCCATGTCTTGTGCACCCTTTTTAGCCTATTTCTCTCTGTGTGTGTGTGTGTGTATTTCATTCTTGCTATGATTATTATTGTTTGCTGTGGTTGCCACGATCGATGTCCCGTGCAGTTTTCCTGCAGGTTTGGGGATCGTGAGGGCATTCGGGATAGGCGTTTCATTATTTTTGGCAAAGGAGTCAGTGGTCGTGCGTTTTTACCCACGCACGACCATCGACCTCCTGGCGCACGATCACTGATCGTGCGCAGCCCAGACTCATTTGTGAAATCTCTGTCTTGAACCTTCCGCACGATCACTTGCCATATCGCGCACGACCACTGCTCGTGCGCCGCCGATCGTGCGCAGTCATACCCATTTTACAAAGTTCTGCCTGGCTATTTCCGCACGATCATCAGCATTACCTCGCACGATCACTGATCGTGCACTGCTGATCGTGCGCGACCATTGATTTTCTGATGCAGGTCTACTGGTTGCTCGCGCACGGGCGCTGACCTTGGTCGCGCACGACCACTGGTCGTGCGCCAGTGTTCGTGCGCCCTATTTATTCTACAAGCTATAAAAAGCCCTGTTCTGCAAATTAGGGCACGGAGCTCGATTTCTTCCGCCATTTTTCGTCCCCGACGAAGGGTTTCACCATTTCCCTTCATCCTCCACCTTAGGGAGAGGCTCCGGGCAAGCTTTCAACGCCAAATCATAGTCGGAGCTTCCTCTCGGCCTCCTCCATCATCTCTTGGGCTTATTTCAAGTTTCAATGCCATGGCCATCAAGCAAAGGGAAGCTTGCAACTTTCTTCCGCTGTCATGAGACGATGAAGACGGGCCATTGGAAGGTGGTGACAGCCCTTCTCTACCCCGGACGCAGTTGAGGACCGAGCTTGGACGCGTATTGACAACCTGACGACTCCAACCGTGAATCCTCAGCAAGACTTCGGATACGGTCGATCTCTTGTCTTGTTCTTCCTTTGTTGTTGTTTATGTGTTGTTGTAAACTTCATTTATAGATGATGTACGCTTAATTGTAGAATACGTTTATACGATATCATGTCTATGTGATTTGTATTTTCGTTATATATTGCTTGAGGTGCGCCATATTCCATCCACCTCCATCCACCCTTGCCGCACTAGCAATTGCTAGTGGCGCGCGTTGCGAAGAGGTGCTCACGACCCTCATTCCGCCATTCTAACCACCTCATCCGCTAGCCTACTCGTCCATCCGCCAAGCGATTCGGTGCATAGTGGCCCGTGTAGTTTCCATCCCGCCTGGCAAAGCATCGCATAGCGGCGTTGTATAGGAGTAGCTTATAGATTTTACTTCCTGTTTTCGCAACAATCAAAACCCCCTTCGATACTTCCGACCCGAGGACTTCAATCTCAAGTCCTCCTCGACATTAACTCATCCCTTACTGTGTTCCTCAAGAGACCGACACTCGGGGATTTATTCCCAAACTTTATTACTTGTGCGACCGGTGCGCTTGTCGTATTTTCCACGCATCAACCCATTCAAAAATGCACTCTTAACGTCCATTTGATATAATCGAATCTGTCTATAGCTAGCAAATGCTAAGAACATATTAATGGACTAAATATGTGCAACTGGTGCAAATGACTCCTCATAATTCACACCCTCTATATGAGAATACCTTTTAGCCACCAACCTAGCTTTATTTCTTGTTATCCTAGACTCACCATCAAGTTTATTTTTGAAAACCCATTTTAAGCCTATGACTGGATGGTTATCTAGACGTTCCACTAACACCCATACCTTACTTCGCTCTAATTGGCTCAGCTCTTCATTCATCGCTAAGAACCATGATTCATCTTTTAAGGCTTCTAAAACGTTCTTGGGTTCAATATTAGATAGGAAACACAAGTTGGAGAATGACTCATGAAGTATGGACCGAGTTCTAACTCCATGAGATGGCTCTCTGTTGATCGCTTTCCACTTGAGAAAAGAGAGCCGAATTAGCAATCCAATTAGGCAAGTATACCTATCGAACTGTAGCTATGTGACACAAGTGTCGTATTGAAATCAAGGAACTGTTAAGTAAACCTACTCACACGAAAACTATTATCTTATCGAAGGATTGTTTTAGGGTTTGCTAAGGGAAAACTAAATGCACTTAAGAACAGAAATATTACACTAAAAAGAAAACTAATTGCAGTTAAATAGAGATCTAATAAAAACGATAACAACGAAGGTTTGAAACGATGAAATAGAAAAGCACTCGATCGAGAATCACCTCGGCAAGAGTTGATTAAAAATGCGATAATAAACCTAAACTTAATAGGGTAAAGGTCTTTTGCCGTGGAGGTTCCTAAATCCAATAGTGCCCAACTGAGTTTAGGAAGGTCCAAACAAACACTCGTCCAAATCGGAGGCCTAAAGCTCACTTTACGCGGTGAACCCCACTATTGGATTTCACTCCAATCCGGGAGATTAGGATGCATGCCTCTCTCTCGAGGGGTGCATGCAACTCTCTTTACTTTTGAGTGTTCACTTCAAACTACGAGCCTCTCGACTAGCTAAGAGTGAAAATAAAAATGGAAATTATATATCGATGATATAATTCCAAACAAGAATAATAAGAGTAATTCGAAGGCCTAAACCCTAAAAAGAAAAGGTAAATTAAAAGCATCATAACTTAATCACTCGAACCTCGGATCAACAAGATTGAGTACAAGGAGGATTAGTTAATCATGGAGAAGTGGAGGAGGAGGGATGAGTAGAAGAGCATTAAGAACACAAAGTAAACAGAGGGCACTTTATATTAATATTGAAAGAGAGCTACAACTTGAAAGGAAAGATTACACTTGCATGGAATAAAAACCTAAACTAGCATTACATTTAGCAACTAAAGCAAGTTCAAATGCTATAAAAAAAAGCTTACACTAAGCCAGGGATAAGAAAAACACAAAATGAGAAAGAGAGAGTGAGAGAGAGAGAAAGCTTGAAAAAATACAAAGAAATAAAAGGGAAGCACCTCCCCTCTCATACAAAACTTCTATGGACACAAGAGGGTACCACTGTATTTATTGGCAAAATTCTCGTGTTGGTCATGCCCTCTGTCACGCCCAGGGTGTAACACCTCCTCTGTAATGACCGTATAACATGGGTTCGGCCGGGGACCCATAACATACAGATGCAATAGCTTTGGCATTAAAAGATGATATTAACTACCAAATCTCAAAACTCAGAATGAAACACATCGGGAATAAACCAAACAACAAGAAGTTATCCACTACTAAGACAGGAGTATCACCACGGCCTTATGGCCTTACAACAAATGAGTCCAAAATGGAGAGACCACAATGTCTAACAACAACGTGCAACATCACTCCTAGGCTACCTCGACATGCAAGCCGGAATATACCAAAACATGAGACATACAATCAAAAGTAAACAAGCTAGAAAGCACATCAAACACTTCATGAGGCTTAGGGATTTTCAACCGGCGCACTTGCTCCATCTTGCGATCCTTATCCTATAAAAATTTGTAGTAACGTGGGTCAGCAAAGGATGACCTCTATTGTATAACCAACACATCTCCTGGCCGCCCCTAACGGACCCCAGGGTACCCCTCCAACCAGCAAGTCGGTACTTCGTTTACCATATATATAAACATGTAAAGCTTTAAAACATGTTTGGATGTCTCATACAATAATCAAATTTTCTATGTTGAGTACAGAACAAAAAGGGGCCTACTATGCAGCATGTATGCAGACCCGGGCTTCGCTCAAGGCACCCTATAGCGTATGCAACTAGCACATCATCATATAAACTGGGTACTTACATTTCCCCATTGGCGTAAAGCCGCAAACAAAAGGGGACTACAATGCCCCAAATGGCCCAAGAGCCGCTACATGGAAATCTTGCCAAGGCCCCACCCGCACATGGGTCTTAAACCCAGGCTTGCCTGCAAATTATGACTTCTCGCGTCAGGATTCCGTCTCACAAACAAACCAATTCGAAGAACCCTTGTTGGACCCCACCAACTCATGGCTTCATTGCTCGGGCTTGCCCTACGCTTGGTGTTCTCGTCAGTATCACAGAAGGGGACTAGTCTTGCCGGGACACTCTCCCCACATGACTTGCATGTCATAGGATAGCCAGCCGAACACGGAGACATAGCCACGCCTAAACATAACACAACCATAATCTTTCCCACCCTAATCCACCATTTATACAACAACGTTCCCGCGCACCAGGGAAACCATCTACCGCCAATGCGGAGCTAACCTTGTCTCGTTCTAGCTACATGTACTCACTCAAGAAAAGGGGGAAAATGCATACATCACAGCGGCATATTGCCGCAACAGATTTCTACCGAATCCTTAACGCTCTCTATGCAACATCACCGAGTCGGACTAACGGTCGCGACTACGGCTTCACCCACAATGCCTAATCCACTAACGAAGTGGATCTCTAATTCGAAATCATGCTGGGGACGGACACAATCAACCTGGAGGTTCCTCTTAAACCAAGGCAACCCAAACCCCTCTTATTTGAGAGATCTGGAGCCCAAAAACTGAAAAGAAGAGATTCTAAGCGTGCATCCTAAAAACAAAGAGGAGAAGTATCGTTACCTTACGACCCCTCTTCCTAGCCATGGAGAAACTTAGTCGGATGAACACCACCGCAACGGTCTTGCCTTTGCGGATCTGGACTCGGCTCGAGAAACGGGGTTCCGAAGCTTCTCCGGCGGCCGGAGTTGACCTCCTCCTTCTTCCTTGTTCTCCCCTCTCTCTAAACTTTGGAAAGAGAAAGCATAAGTGCAAATGAGGGTTTGAAAACCCTATTCCCTGCCAAATACCAGCAGGGGAGAGCCTGAGCCGTTCGATCCTAATTGAACAAAACGAACGGCCATGATTTGCCCTGAAAAAGAACTTCCTAGGCCGAACACAGCTTGCAACATGCCCGTGTCTAAGGCTGTGTTCCCTCACTCGCCGTCAAACCAGAAATTATAGAACAAGACACGGCCTGTGACACGGCTTGGGACACACCCGTGTCTCAAGTGACATGCTCGTGTCATGGGTCGTGTGCCTCAATCAACACGGGACCGAAACTTCCCGAACAGGACACGGCCATGTGACATGCCCGTGTCACATGTTGTCTTCTAGACACGCCCTGGGATATGCCCGTGTCCCAGGTCATGTAACAACATCAACATAACTCGCCAAACTTCCCGAGCAGGAAACGGCCTATGACACGCCCGTGTCTCAGGCCGTGTTCCCTGCCTCGACGCTCATCGACTGAAATTCGTTGACCTCTCGAAAAATCGTCGACCTCAAGCACAACACGCCCTGTGACACGCCCGTGTCACAGGCCGTGTCAGCCTATCCAGAACCCAACTTGGCCCGGAAACACCATCCGTTCCTCTTTTGAGTTTCGGGGCGTTATAATTCCTCCCCCTTAAAAGAATTTCATCCAAAAATTTAACTAGAAAATACACAAAACTTAAACGGTACCAGAGAAGAAAAGCTCGGGGTACTCCTCAAGCATGGCAAGCTCTCGCTCCCATGAAAGCTCCTCACGACCACTGTTGTCCAAACGAACTTTTATGAGTTTGACCACCTTGTTCTGCAACTACCGAATTTCTGAATCTTCTATACTAATTGGACGAACTCGCGTCCTCAAGTCCTCTTCTATCGGCACTGACGCCGATTCAATCACCACGCTAGCCTCTACCAAAGTTTCCTCAAGACTGAGACATGGAAGACATCGTGTAATCCACTCAGCTCCGTGGACAACGCCAAACGGTACGCTGCTTCTCCCACCCGTTCTATAACTTCGAACGGTCCCAAAAACCTCGGACTAAACTTCTTTAGTCGGTAAATCCGCGAAATGCCTTTGAACGGCTTGATTTTTAGATATACCCAGTCGCCTACCGCGAACTCCACCTTCCTATGGCGAGCATTAAAATATTTTGCTTGCCGATCTTGAGCTACCTTCATGCGCTCTTGAATGGTTTGCACCATCTCACATACATCAATTACCACTTCTTTTCCCAAAAGCTTGGCGTCTCCCTCCTCTGTCCAAGACATCAGTGTTCGACACTGCCTCCCATACAAAGCTTCATATGGCGCCATCTTTATACTTGCTTGGTAACTGTTGTTATACGCAAACTCTACCATGAAGAGGTGATCCTCCCATTTATTGCTTAAGTCAAGAGTACACATCCTCAGCATATCCTCCATAGTACGGTTCGTTCTTTCGGTTTGCCCATCAGTTTGAGGATGGAAAGCCATACTGAACTTGAGCTTTGTGCCCAGACTCTTCTGAACCAACCTCCAGTCCTTAGATGTGAAACGTCCATCGCGATCACTAACTATGATCTAGGGAATCCCATGTAGTCGCACAATGTTGCGAACATACAATTCCACTAGCTTCTCCACGCTGTCCTCCTTCCGATTTGGGATAAAGTGTGCCACTTTGGTCAAGCGATCCACGATCACCCAAATTGCGTCGTTACCCTGCTGCAATCTAGGTAACCCATGCAAAAATTCCATGGATTTGTCATTAAATTTCCACTCAGGCATAGGAAGAGGCTTCAAGAACTCGCCCGGCTTCTGATACTCAGCCTTCACCAAGGCATAAGTTTGGCAATGACTCACGTACAAATATATGTCCCGCTTCAGACAAGGCCACCAATAGGATTTCTTTATATCCAACTACATCTTTGTACTGCCTGGGTGAATGGAGTACTTTGTAAAGTGGGCCTCAAACATCAACTCATCACGGAGCTTGCCGAACTGCAGTACACAAATCCTCCCACCCTTCATCAGAATCCCATCAATTATCTCCCTGGCGCTATACTCGCCCTTTTGAGCGTCCTCCACATATGGTTGGAACTCCGCATTCAAACGGGTCGCTTCCGGAATACGATCGGACAAATCGTTCTGCATTTCAATCCAGTTCAACTGAGCCGCACTAGACTCGCCTATGGCTACACACTCCATGCCAAGGGACTCCCAGTCCCGCCTCAGTCGCTCATCATGAGCTTCGATCCAATTCCCTTGCCCAGTGTATTTTCTACTAAAGGCATCAGCCACCACATTGGCTTTGTCTGGCGTATACTGAATCGCCACCTCATAGTCTCCAAGAAACTCAACCCACCTACACTATCGCATATTCAAATCCTTCTGATCTAGGAGGTACTTCAGACTTTGGTGGTCCGTGAAAACGGATGGTGCGTTCGTCAGCCCGAACGACATCACCGAGAACTCAAAGTGACCATACCTCGTACCAAACGCTGTCTTGGGTATGTCCTTGTCTTAAATTCGCAACTGATAGTATCCTGACTTCAAGTCTAACTTTGAATACACCACCGAACCCACCAATTTGTTGAACAGGTCATCTATCCGAGGAATTAGATACTTATTCTTGATAGTCAGTTTATTCAACTCTCGGTAGTCTATGCACAACTGCATACTACCTTCTTTCTTCTTCACAAACAACACCGGCGCGCTCCACGGTGAAGAATTGGGTCTGATATACCCCTGCTCCAACAGTTCTTGTAACTGTACTTTGAGTTTGGTCAACTCTTTTGGTGCCATCCTAAAAGGTGGACGTGACACCGCCTAGCCTCTGGCACAAACTCAATAGAGAAATCAATCTCCCGTCGAGGAGGTGCTCCAGGTAGCTCCTCAGGAAACACATCCTCGAATTCTGCCACTACGGGTACTTCTCGAAGGGATAACCTGGAAAGGCTAACCTCCAACCAAGCTACAAGGGCTACCCCTCCCTGGTTAACTTCTCGCACCAACTGCATGGTTGAAATTAGGGAATAGGCCACTCCGTGAAGACCCTCAAACTTATCTTCCGCTTGCCCTTCGCTCCTCAGGGTTACCACCTTGGATAGGAAGTCAATACTGGCGCGCTGCTCCGCTAGCCAGTCCATTCCCAATATTACATCAAACTCCACCAACGGTAGGACCATCGCTATCAACATGAAGTCGACTCCGTGTAAGTTCCAACAAATGCGTCCCTTAGCCCTGGTAGTCATAGATGACCCATTGGGTATGCGCACCTTCAACTCTGTGTCTGTTGAAAATGACTGAACTCCAATCCTATGGATAAAGCTTTCCATAAGGAAGGAGTGCGACGCTCCCATATCAAACAATACCCTAGCAGGGTATCCAGAAACAAAGCCTAAACACAGGCAACAAATATAAATAGCTTGAAAGCATGAAACCCAAGGTTAAAGTTAAACTCTCATACCTGTCACCACATCGGGTTGACGGATTGCTTCCTGCTGCCCAAGGTTCTAGGACCTTGGTTGCACCGGTTAGAACCGAGAAGCGCTCGACTCCGCCATCTTCCCATTCTCTGCAGCACTTGGGCCGGAGCAAAGAGTCTGATCCTGTCTTGGCTCTTGCTCAATGCCTCCTTGAGTACAAAATCGAGCTATATGACCCACCTTGCCACAATTAAAGCACGTCAGAGGTCCCTTAGAGAGAGACCCTCCGGACGTCTAGTTGCTTTTCTCACCGGACTTGTACGTGTGATGCTTTTTCTTCCATCTGCTCCCTTCAGACATTCCTTAGGATTGATAAGGCTTCCCTTCCCCTTGCTTGGTTGCAAAACCCTTGCGGCGCTGGGTTCGCTCCATATCACTCTCCAAAATTCTGGCTGCCTCAACCAACTCATTGAAACCTGCGTGTTTCATAGATATGAGTGGCTTCTTCAGGTTCTCCCTCAATCCGTGGTAGAAGAGGTTGTCCCTCTCCTCATCATCCGCCATGGTCGTTCCCACATAACGACCCAACCGAGTGAATTCCTGAACATATTCATCGACTGTCTTGTCTCGCTGCACCAAGTGCAGAAATTGCCTCTAGAGGGCTAACCTTGTTGACGCGGGAATGTACTTCTTCAAGAAAGCATTCCCAAACTCATCAATTGATGGGGTGCGTCCAGGAAACTGCCGGCCACTATGGCTCACCCACCATAACTTGGCATCTCCTTCCAACATGAAGGCTGCAAACTCAGATTTTTTCTCTTCTAGGGTCTCTTCCGCCCTCAAAAGTTCATGAATCCCTGCCCACCAATCCTCTGCATCAGTCAGCGTACCGACTCCCTTGAATGTTGGGGGATGGAAGCTCATAAAATACTTCATTTGCCGGTCCCCTTGCCTGACAATCACCCTTTCGGCCAACGGCTCTGCTCACCTGGCTTATCCACCCAGCATAGTCGTCGTTGTATCCGGGGTAGCAGGAGTTACTACCTGAGCAACGGGGGCTGCTACTTATGCTGCCGCTACAGCTTGGGCTGCCACCATTTCTTCTGCAAGCATGCGGCAAAAATTGGTCGGGGTTACCCCCATGCCTAAAGGACCCTGCGCAGTAGTGCTGCTCGCTGAAGTATCTTCTCTTGGCCTCAACGTTCCCGCCTCGTTGCTTGCACTCTTAACACAAGCAAGGTAAACACAAATCTTTCTCTAATTGCAAGACTCAAACACAAGGACACTCATGGTCCCGTAATACTCATATCTCGATAACTTCTTATACGCGATTCAATTATGATTTTCGACCACAAATCCTCTCCTTCGAACGCTAACCTGGCTATGATACCAAATTGTAACACCTCCCCTATAATGACCATATAATATGGGTCCCGCCGGGGCCCCACAATATACAAACGCCACACCTTTGGCTTTAAAATATGATATTAACTACCCAATCTCAAAACTCAGAATGAAACACAATGGAAATAAACCAAAAACCTAGAAGTTATCCACTACTAAGACAGGAGTATAACCATGGCCTTATGGCCTTACAACAAATGAGTCCAAAATGGAGAGACAACAAGGTCAAACAATAACGTGCAACAGCACCCCTAGGCTACCTCGGCATGCAAGCCGGAATATACCAAAACATGAGGCATACAATCAAAAGGAAACAAGCTAGAAAGCATAGCAAACACTTCATGAGGCTTAGGGCTTTTCAGACGGCGCACTTGCTCCCGCTTGCGATCCTTGCCCTGTAAAAATTTGTAGAACGTGGGTCAGCAAAGGCTGACCTCTACTGTGTAACCAACACATCTCCTCCCAGCCACCCCTAACGGACCTCAGGGTACCCCTCCAACCTGCAAGTCAGCACTTCGTTTACCATATACATACACATGTAAAGCTTCAAAATAGGTTTGGATATCTCATACAACAATCACGTTTTCTATGTTGAGCACAGAACAAAAAGGGGCCTACTATGCAACAAGTATGTAGACCCAGGCTTTGCCCAAGGCGCCCTATAGCGTATGAAACTAACACATCATCATATCAACTGGGTAGTTCCATTTCCTCATTGGCGTAAAGCCGCAAACAAAAGGGGACTACAATGCCCCTAATGACCCAAAAGCCACTACATGGAAATCTTGTCAAGGCCCCACCCGCACATGGGTCTTAAACCCGGGCTTGCCTTCAAATTCTTACTTCTTGCGTCAGGATTCCATCTCACTCACAAACCGATTCTAAGAACTCTTGCTGGACCCCACCCGCTCATGGCTTCATTGCCCGGGCTTGCCATACGCTAGGTGTTCTCGTCATTCTCATAGAAGGGGACTAGTCTCGTCGGGACACTCTCCCCACATGACATGCACGTTATGGGATAGCCAACCGACAAAGGAGACATAGCCACGCCTTAGCATAACACAACCACAATCTTTCCCACCCTATCCACCATTTGTATAGCAATGTTCCCGCGCACCAAGGAAACCATCTACTGCCAATGTGGAGCTAACCTTGTCCGGTTCTGGCTACATTACTCACTCAAGAAAAAGGGAAAAACACATACATCACAGCGACATCTTGCCGCAATAGATTTCTACCGAATCCTTAAGGCTCGCTATGCAACATCACCGAGTCAGACTAACAGTCGCAACTACGGCTTCACCCACAATGCCTAATCCACAAACGAAGCATATCTCTAATGTAAAATCATGTCGGGGACGGACACAATCAACCCGGAGGTTCCTCTTGAACCAAGGTAACCCAAACCCCTTTCATTTGAGAGATCTGGAGTCCAAAAACTTAAAAGAAGAGATGCTATGCGAGCATCCTAAAAACTAAGAGGAGAATTATCGTTACCTTACGACTCCTCTTCCTAGCCATGGAGAAACTTAGTCGGATGAACACCACCGCAACGGTCTTGCCTTCACGGATCTGTACTCGACTCGAGAAACTGGGCTCTGAAGCTTCTCTGACGGCCGGAGTTGACCTCCTCCTTCTTCCTTGCTCTCCCCTCTCTCTAAACCTTGAAAAGAGAAAGCCTAAGTGCAAATGAGGGTTTGAAAACCCTATTCCCGGCCAAATACAAGTAGGGGAGATCCTGAGCCGTCGGATCCTAATTTAAGAAAACGAATGTCCACGATTTTCCCTGAAAAAGAACTTCCTAGGCCGAACACAGCTTGCGACATACCCGTGTCCAAGGCCATGTTCCCTCACTCGCCGTCAAACCAGAAATTATAGAACAGGATACGGTATATGACACGGCTTGGGACACGCCCGTGTCTCAAGTGACACGCCCGTGTCATGGGCCGTATGCCTCAATCGACACAGGACCGAAACATCCCGAACAGGACACGGCCATGTGACACGCCCGTGTCACATATCGCGTGCTAGACACACCTTGGGACATGCCCGTGTCCCAGGCTATGTAATAACATCAACACAACTCACCAAACTTCCCGAGCAGTACACGGCCTATGACACGCCCGTGTCTCAGGCCGTGTGCCCTGCCTCGACGCTCGTCGACTGAAATTCGTCGACCTCTCGGAAAATTGTCGACCTCAAGCACGACATGCCCTATGACACGACCGTGTCACAGGCCGTGTCAGCCTTTCCAGAACCCAACTTGGCCTGAAAACGCCATTCGTTCCTCTTTTGAGTTTCAGGGCGTTACACAAGGAGGGCGTGTCATGGGGGGCGTGACATACACGGAGTTGACCTCGGGCTTTGGATTCTGGCGGGAATGATGATTACTTCTGTACGTCAGTGGACACACCCTGGGCCAAGACCAGGTAGGAGGGGCATGTAAGGCACGTCATGTCTTAATCATTGGTCGGAAATCCGCCAGTCATTGAAAAAGGTGGAACACGCCCCAGGGCCACGCCCGTGTAGGGGCGTGTTAGTACTATTGACGTGCAACAACGGAAAATCTTTAAATGCGGCAGCAGGCTTCGGGATGAGGGTGACACGCCTTGTGACACGCCCAGGGAGAGCGTGTCAGGGGGGCGTGACATCGGTTTTTCTTTTTTATGTTGGCTCAGGCAGAAGTCTTCCTCGGGATCGAGTCACATGCCCTGTGACACGCCCAGGGAGGGCGTGTCAGTGGGGTGTGTCAGGTCATTTTTGGCCAAAATCTCTAGAAACCTGCAAAAAGAGAAGAAAATATTAGCGGCAATAATATATACATAAGGAAGTCAATATACAAGCTTACAAGACAAGATTTGCACATTAAAAGCCATAAAATACCCTAATAGTTTAGACTACAAAACATACTATCAAATTCCCCCAAGCTTAAGCTTTGCTTGTCCCCAAGCAAAGATATAAAAACTAGATAACCATAAAAAAGTGACTAATCAAAACGTTATAATTATGCCTACATAAGTACTATGCAAAATTCTTAGTAGGGAGAAGGTGAAACGTAAACCTAAAATAATTATTTAAATATGGTTTCTAATTTATAAACTTTACTATGAAAATAAATCATCCAAAATTTTAACAAGTTTCTTTAAATAGATTTAAGCAAAGCAACAAAATGAAAAACACATTGAGTTGTTACTAGATCCAAGCAATACATTATAACTATATCAATTAAATAACAAAATTCTTACTTTAAATCCAAAACAAATACTGATTTACTTTTCTTCTTTACTTAGCTAAAAAATAAAATTTAAAAACATGAATCAAAAGGACTTATTAGGACCGAAACGTTTGGTTTAGGATTATGATTAGGAGTGGAATTAAAAGATAAACAATCAGGCTTTAAAAATTACACTAAACCAAAACAAAGAGTTTCAAAAATAAAATATATTTTTTTCTTTTTCTTTTCCATTTTTTTTTCTTTTCCATTTTTTTCTCTTTTTCAAAATAAAGGCCATAATTAATTTTTCTTTTCATTTTAAAATTGGCCAAACAAAAGTAAACACCTCTTTTGAGCATACGTTTTAGAAAACTTCTCCAAATTTATCACAAAATAACTCTATCATAATCATGAAAATTTTTAAATGAAACTCAAAAAGGTTAATGTGATTAGATAGGTTGGAAAATTTGGCTTTGGTGAAGATGAAATGATAAGTGGAGCTATCAATTGAAATTGGAAAAAGGCTCAAAAGAGGCTAACTAGGGGTAAAAAATTTTAGGTTGGCAATAAGGCTCAAACTAAAACAAAAATGGCCTAAATCATTTTCAAGTTTTTATATTTATCTAAAGCATAGTTTTGAAAAATTTCAAAAAGCAAGTCCTGGATAATAAAAGAAGATTAATGAAATTATCTTGAAAATAGAAATAATAGGCGACTTGGATCGTTCACATCTACTACGCTAATCAAAAGTCGATATTACAAAAATTATCCAAAAATGAAAAGAAAAGTAGTGGATGAAATATTTTTTTTGAAAGTAAAGAAGATAAAGAGTGAAAACCATAATAAAAATGCGAGTTTTAGAAAAAATGTTTCACATTAACATGCTACCGTAAATTAGAAACACAGCATGACCTACATTTTACGTGGGAAATATAATTAAAAAAAATGATTAGAAAAATTATAATTAGCTAAGTTGTTTATATGGGATTTTGAGAAAAACAAAACAAAAGCAAGGGGTACTATTGAAATACCAAAATAAACTATTTAAACAATTAATGTAAAAAAAAATAGTAAATATTTTTTATATTTTGAAATATTCTCTTTTTTTGGATTTTGAAATATTTTCTATTATTTGGATTTTTAAGATATAAAAATAAAATAAAGACAAGTAAAGGAGGAAATCCTCCCCCAAGCTTAAAATAGACATTGTCCTCAATGAAGAGAGGAGGGTAGAGAGAGAGAAATTAAAACAGAAATGAAAGTACATAATTGAAAAATAGGTACTTCCCTGAATTTATGTGTCACGAAAGTTTAGTGATGCCGCTCCCCCATGCTTGTGCTTTGGATCTTCATGAAATGTCTTCTTTAGACTTTGTGAAGGATTAAGCAACGTTGGAGCAGGTGATTGCAGAAGCTTCAGCTTATCGAAGCCGTCCGGGGCAAAAGTTGTAAAATAAAGAAAACAGAAAAATAACTTGGGTTGCCTCCCAAGAGCGCCCTTTGTTTAAAATGTCATTTGAGCTCGACGCAACAAAATAATATTGTCCAAGTGATTATTGTCCAAAAATAATATTTAAAGTTTTAAACAAAAATAAAAATGTATTAAGTTATCCATCATGCAGAATAAAATTAATATAGTTTGGACTTACATCACCACAGAAATAAAGTTTAAGACGCTGGCCATTCACTTTGAAATTACCCTTATCAGGGTGTGAAATTAAAACAGTACCATATGAAAAAACTTGTTTAACAGAAAATGGCTCAGACCAACGAGACTTTAAATTTCCAGGAAATAAACATAAATGAGAATTATAAAGAAGAACTTGGTCGCCCGATTTGAAGGTTTTTGGGTGCCTTAGGTGTTTGTCGTGAAAACGTTTCGTCTGCTCTTTATAAAATTTATTGTTTTCGTATGCGTAAGAGCGCCACTTGTCGAGTACGTTTGTAAGACCCCCCTCCCGGAACACAACACACGGCACGAGGGGAGTCTTATGCCCGGAATAGCCGCCTTGTGGTAGCACTAACACACGAGTTAGCCTTTACCATAAGACGCCTATTCCGCCGGCTACAATCCATATCATAACAATTATGCCAACCCAACCATAACAGGAAAGTAAAAGCAGTTCAGTTCACAGCTAAGTTAAAGTCCAAAAGATAGCGGAAGATAACAAGCACAACAGGCTTGTACAAAAGAACAAGAGTCTAGATATGTTTTGCCAAACAGCTACATGAAAACACTCACGACTGTCACTGACGGTGCCGATGGCACCACCACCTCAGGTCCTATCATCCGGGCCTGGCTGTCCTGCTGCATAGTCCATTGCTGCTCTACCTGCGGGGTTTCCTCCTAAAAAGGAAGACGTAGCAACCGTTAGTCATAAGACTAAGTGGCTTCACATCCGCTCCCCCGGCGACTCCTCGGCACCGGGCAGAGAAAGGAACAAAGGTACAATATGTATATATATAAGCAAGTAAACAAGCAGGTGACTGTAAATATGGTGGAGTATAAACTACGCTACACAACTAGCAATTCTACAAATATCAATAATATAGGACAGCAGGTATAATTAATCAAAATAATAACTCAACTTATAAGAGTGCCCATACAAACTTATAAGTTAAGGATCAGGTTAACAGTAAAGTAACTCATCGTATAAGAGTGCCCATACAAACTTATACGATGAGGATCTTGTGTATGCAATGAATGACATGATATGAATGTTATGCAATGACCGAATCATACGCACGCACATGCAAGTTGCTATGTCGACACAGACTTGAAGTTCCCACTTTTCGAGCAGGTAGCTAACCTCTCAGGCGTCGTCCGTCGTGGCCAGACGGCGACAGTGGAGCGGGCGTCTCCACTACTAGGTGGTATCACACTACCTATCCTAGGCCCCCGTACGCCTCAACGCTAAGAACACAACAGCGGAGCTCACATGCGTACTATGGCTCAGAAGGGGTCTTGGGTAAATGTGCACCAAGAACACAGCCCAACCTGGCCTTTGATTTCGAACCGGATGGAACCTCGGAAACGCACGAGGTGCAAGCCCAACCGTTCTCATGGCACGGAGGAGATCTCGGGTTATGGACACCAAGTATCTAACCCTACCGCCCAAGGTCTACCCATTGGCTCCTATCAGTGTGACGACTGGCGAACCCGTAGACCTGCCACAACCATTATCTCAATATCGCGACACGATGAATCGTCGCACATCACATGCCCCAAAACAACTCACTCGATGCTACCCGTAGGGAGGCTACAACTCTAAGCATCGGTTGTTAATTGGGCTCGAATTACGGTTACAAAATACTCTTCACATAGTGTTCATCATGTTCACGCCCACCTATTCAATAAATTCACCTCAACACTACGCATAATAGATATGTTCAACACCAAATTGTATAAATATATCCTATACCAATCCCAACTCCTAATATCTAGCCTTCCCATCCAATCCATTTCTCTACCATTGCATGGTTATTCCTTATTACACAACCAAATGAGTAACCATGCTAAATCATAGTAACAACAACATTATAGATATATGGGAGCAAGATAACAAATGAGCAAATCACAATCATTGCAAGAGTGCTAGCATTATAAATTAACAAGTGCATTAACATAGGATAGCCCGATACTAAAACTGGGATTCCCGGAGCTACAGGAATCTGATCACAATGCACAACCCCTCGTTGGAAAGGTATTCGCGAGGGCTACGACTTTCGTGTTGAGTCGATCTCCCAGATCTGGTCGCAACATACCAGAAATTCAACTCGAATACGTACAGGAAACAGTTTCCTGTACAGGAATTTTCCCGAACGCAGCGGACTCGAACCAGCTTTCCCGTGGCTACGGGTATCGCATGGAAACGTGCAACCACTCGTTGGAAAGGTAATTTCAAGGGCTACGACTTTCGTGTTGAGTCGTTCACCCAGATCTGGCCAGAACACCTCCGAAATTGGCCTCGAAGGTCGCCGCGTGCAGAAATCAGATTTCTGCACGCATCTTAAGGCGAGATGAACGGCATCCGTTCATCTTCTTCCTTGCAACGACCTCGCATAAACTTCTCCAGAAATCACACCCAACCTTATTTCTCCTTTCAAAGCCAAACCCTCAACGAAAACCCCTCTCATCTCCACTTTGAATGATGAGAAGGTTGAGGGAGACTAAGCCTAGAAAACCTAGGCATGGCTTATCCTAAGAACTCTCCTCCTCACCATCAAGACTCTATGGAGTCGATGTCTCTCCTAAAATAACTATAGATCTAGCACCAAGGGAGAGGGGAGGAAGCTCACCTCAAGTCTAGCGGTACTACCATGGCCGGCCATGAGCCCCGCACTCCTTCGCGGCGGCATTGTTTTTCCCTTGACGGCGGCGGCGTTTCGATTCCTCCAAGGATGGCTCCGGCAAGCTCTTCCTCCTCCTCCAGCCTAGAACTCTCTCAGAAATTTCGGGGCAGAAGAAAGGGGAATGAATGCTAGGGTTTCACAACTTTTTCCTTTTTATACACCGCAGACACGGGTAGGCACACGGCCGTGTTCCTACCCGTGTTCAGGTGACACGGCCGTGTTGCCTGCCGTGTCTAGGGCCGTGTTCATCCCAGAACGACTTTCTTCCGTGTCGGGGTTGCGATACACGGGTAGAGATACGGCCGTGTCTCGACCCGTGTCCACGGCACACGGGTAGGGACACGCCGTGTCCCAATACCCGTGTACCTCTCTGACTGGTAAGCCTAATTTTATGAGGCACACGGGTATGGATACGGCCGTGTCCATACCCGTGTCAGCCAGAAATGCCATTTTGCCTTGTTTTCCTCATTTCCCGTACGTTCGCACCTGCTCCCCCCCACCCCCATTGGGCTCACCACAGCCCCCTTGACTCAAATACGCAATCAAGGGGCCTAGCGTGAATTGGGACGTTACAAATCCTATAAACAAAATAAAAGATTTCGTCCCCGAAATCAGGGTAAGGCTATGGGAGTGAAGCACATAAAAGGGAACTATGCTTTCAAATAAAATTTTACCTGGGGTAAATAATTCCGGGTAGCGCTCTTGCATCAAATCCCTTGGCTCCCATGTGAACTCCTCCTTCCCATGATTAGACCATAGCACTTTCACCAAGGGAACACTTTTGCGGCGCAAGGTTCTTGTCTCGTTATCAACGATCCGCACCGGCTCCAGTCGCACAGACCTATCAGACGCCACAGCACCATCCGCCGTGGGGATATACTGTTCAGGCCGCAACAAAGCCTTCCGAAGCGACGATACATGGAACACGTCGTGAAGGTTCTCCAGCTCTGGTGGTAACTCCAATCGATAGGCCAGAGGGCCAATCCTTTCCACTACGACATAGGGCCCAACATACCTTGGGCTGAGCTTCTTGACTCCACGTACCCGCGACACTCCGTGCATCGGTCGAATCTTCAGGAACACCTTATCACCCACTTGAAATTCCACCATACGGTGCCTTGCGTTGTAATACTTCGCCTGTCGGCTTTGAGCCTCTAGCATTCGATTCCGGATCATCCTAACCACCGCGTCCGTGTCATCAATATACTCATTTCCCAATGTCTTCGGATCTTCGTATTGCACCCAGGACAAGGGTGTTCTACACCTCCTTCCATACAAAGCTTCATGAGGTGCCATTCCAATACTGGCTTGATGACTGTTATTATAAGAGAACTCCACGAGAGGTAAGAGTCTCTCCCATGGTTCTCCTTTATCTAGCACACACAACCTCAGAAGGTCCTCCAATGTTCGGATGGTTCGTTCAGACTGCCCGTCCGTTTGTGGGTGAAAGGCTGTGCTAAAGGCGAGGCGCGAGCCCAAATAAGCCTGTACAGCCCTCCATTCTCTTGAAGTAAACCGACCATCCCGATCGGAGACGATCGTCTTCGGCACACCATGGTACCGCACAAATTGCTCCACAAAGAGACGCACTAGGACGCCCACCTGCGCCTCCTTCTTCATTGGGATAAATCGGGCTACCTTGGTCAACCGGTCAACTATCACCCACACAAAATCATTCCCCGAGCGCGAGCGAGGTAACCCGTGGATGAAGTCCATGGAGATTTCCTCAAATTTCCATTCGGGGATGGGCAATGACTGTAGCATTCAACCGGGGCTTCGGCACTCCGCCTTCACCATTTGGCAGGCCACACAATGAGTAACAAAGTACTTGACATCCCTCTTCATGCCCGGCCAACACATCGTCTTTCTCAAATCGGTGTACATCTTCGCGATCCCCGGGTGCACTGAGTACTTGGAGCAATGGGCCTCCTTTAGAATATCCTCCCGAATGTTGTCACCTTCGAGGATGTAAAGCCGGCCACGAAAATGGACGAGGCCGTCTTTTAGGGAGTATTCTTCCGTAGTCCCATCCTCCATTGACTTGAAAGCCGGGGTTAAAGCCGCATCCTTCTTTTGTTCCGTCCGGATCCGGTCTCGTATGTTGCAAACTATACTCATCACGGCCAAATATTCTGTATACTCTTCCGATCGATTCTTAAAGACCCAAGTGACTTCCATCTCTTGCAGTGTCTGGATTAACTCCATCCTCATCAAGTGGGATTCCGTGCTCGCTCCCGGTGCCTTTCGGCTCAAGGCATCAGCTACGGAATTAACCTTCCCGGGGTGGTAGTTCAAGGTGAATTCATAGTCGCACAAGAACTCCAACCACCGCCGCTGTCTCAAGTTTAACTCCTTTTGGGTGTGAACGTACTTCAGATTTTTGTGATCCGAGTAGATCTCGCAGTGGACGCCATATAAATAATGCCTCCAAATCTTCAAGGCGAATACCACCGCTCCCAACTCTAGATCATGCACCGGGTAGCTGGCTTCATGCTTCTTCAACTGTCTTGAAGCATAAGCGATCACATGCCCATTCTGCATTAACACAGCTCCCATTCCTTGATATGACGCATCCGTGTAAACTTGAAAGCCCTCCTTCCCAGATGGAAGAGCTAGGATGGGTGCAGTCGTCAATCTGTCCTTCAGCTCTTGGAATGCAGCTTCGCACTGGGGTGTCCATTCAAACGGCACACCCTTCTTGGTCAGCGTAGTAAGGGGAAGGGCGATCTTCGAGAAGCCTTTCACGAACTTGCGGTAGTACCCGGCAAGTCCAAGAAAGCTCCGTATGTCGGCCGCTGACTTCAATGGCGACCACTCCTTCACGGCCCGCACCTTGGCCGGATCTACTGCTAGCCCCGCCCCACTAATCACATGGCCCAAGAACGCGACCTCTCGAAGCCAAAACTCACATTTGCTGAACTTGGCAAACAAAGTGTGCTCCTTTAGTTTCCTCAGCACTAAAGTTAGATGTTCGGCGTGTTCTGCTTCAGTCTTGGAGTAGACTAGGATATCATCGATGAACACGATGACAAAGATGTCCAAATAAGGGCTGAACACCTTGTTCATCAAGCTCATAAAGGCGGAAGGGGCGTTTGTGAGCCCAAACGGCATCACGGTGAATTCATACAAACCATATCTCGAACTGAATGCCGTCTTCTGAATGTCATCTTCTTGTATCCTCAGCTGATAATATCCCGAACGCAGATCTAACTTTGAGAACCAATACGATCCCACCAATTGATCAAATAATTCATCAATGCGCGGTAGGGGATAGGTGTTCCGCACCGTTAACCGGTTCAACTCTCGATAATCAATACATAACCGCAAGGTGCCATCCTTCTTTTTGACGAACAAAACGGGCGCTCCCCAAGGCGACGAGCTTGGGCGAACGAACCCTGCTTCCACCAATTCCTGAAGCTGGACTCTAAACTCTGCAAGTTCCTTCGGAGCCATTCGGTATGGAGCTCGCGAGACGGGCTTGGCACCCAGAATTAGCTTGACTTAGAAGTCCACTTCCCTATGCGGGGGTAGTCCCGGCAATTTATCGGGAAATACCTCGGGAAATTCTCGCACCACCCACACATCCTTGACCTCTAATGTCAATTTCTTCAACTCGAAGCAAATTACATAGACCTCGTCCCCTTTCATATGAGATTTCATAACTTGGATTGAAGATAATAATTTACGGGGTGCGAATTTAATACCTTGGAAGATGACTTCCGAGTCTCCATGCCTCAACATAACTTGCTTCTCTGCACAATTGATCCTGGCGTGGTGCCAGTCCAACCACTTCATGCCCAGGATGAGATCGAACTCCGGGATTCTTAACATTGTAGCCGGAGTTTCAAAGAACTTTCCTCCAATAAGGGTGTCGAAGTCGCAACTTGCTGACGACGTCATCTCAGAGCCGTCCGGAAGGCGCACCCTTTGAGTAGTGCCCGTGAAGTGTTGCACTCCCTCCAAGTCCTTCACGAAGTCCTCCGAAATGAACGAGTGAGACGCACCCGTGTAAAATAACGTATAGGCGGGTCTCCCGCTAACCATGACAGTGCCTAGGTTCCAAAAAGGTAATCACTATTCAAAATTGCGCGTATTATTTGTATCGTAAATCTAACAAGTCATATAATATTAATAAATTTTGCACGTACCGGTGATGACTTTCTGCGGATTTCTCTCCTGAGTCATATCCAATGCAAATACATGCTCCCGTGCATGTCCTTGATTTCTCCCTGGTGGTCCTCTTCCTCGGCCACGCATGTGCCCTCGCCCCTGTGGAGCTACTGAAGGGGGAGCAATAGGAGCATCCCTGATCAGTCGCGGGCAAACTCGCCGGACATGCCCCGGTTGGTTGCACTCAAAACATATCACCTCACGTCGGCCCCCAGGTTGTTGATAATGTTGCTGCTGCGGTGGTGGAGGTAATTGCGGAATTGGGTACTCCACCCGATAGTTCCGGTTGACCCACCGACCGCCTCTGTGGTTTCCCCTTCCTCTGCCATGATCATTCCGCCTTCTATTACTAGGGCCGACTTCAATTACTCCTTCCGCAGGTCTCTTGCCACATCCCATGTGGTCTGCCTCCAGTCTCTTTGCCATGTCGATAATTTCTGCCAGGCTTGCATCGGCTATAAACAAAAGGGCCTGCCTCAGGGGGTCCCTTAATCCTTTGTAGAAGCGCCTCGCGTAGCCTCTATCGTCCAAATCATAGGAATCGGCAAACCTAGCGAGGTGTTGGAACTCCCTCTGGTACTCCGTTACCGATTTCGATCCCTGCTTCAGCTGCAGAAATCTTTCTTCAAGTTCATCCCGAGCAGAAGAAGGGATGAAGTGATCCAGAAAAGCCTCGGTGAACTCGTTCCAACCGATGTCCGTGTACAACCGCCCTTGGAAGGTGGAGCCCATGAGGGACTTCCACCACCTTTTGGCGTGCTGCTCTAGCAGCGTCACTACCAATGTCACCGCCATGCTATTCGGACATCTTATGCCAGCCATCAATTCCTGCACGGTATCAAGCCATTCCTCGGTGCGCACCGGCGATTCTGTCCCAAGATAGGCAGGAGGGGACAGGGCACGGAAGGTGCTCAACCAGTTGGAGCCTGGCGCTTGTTGTTGCACCGGAGCTTGCTGGGCTTTAAATGCATCCAATATGGCTGACAACGTTTGTCCCAGTTCCGACGGCTGGAATTGTGAAGGGACGGAAGGGGTAGGAGTGCCCCCAACCTGCTCCACCTGCGCTGGGACCTATACGCAAGGTACAAACTAGGGTCAGGTTGGCTAAAACTAATGTCAAAGTTGGACAACTTAGTGTGAATTACATATGGGCACACCACTGCTTCCGCTAAGTCGGTTTGTCCCCAAACCGACTAATCGAACGGGAGTGGCCCATTGTTACCTGACTGCTGTAGGTGAAGATCGGCTAAGTCTGATACCATTTGTAAGACCCCCCTCCCGAAACACAACACACGGCACGAGGGGAGTCTTATGCCCGGAATAGCCGCCTTGTGGTAGCACTAACACACGGGTTAGCCTTTACCATAAGACGCCTATTCCGCCGGCTACAATCCATATCATAACAATTATGCCAACCCAACCATAACAGGAAAGTAAAAGCAGTTCAGTTCACAGCTAAGTTAAAGTCCAAAAGATAGCGGAAGATAACAAGCACAACAGGCTTGTACAAAAGAACGAGAGTCTATAAACGTTTTGCCAAACGGCTACATGAAAACACTCACGACTGTCACTGACGGTGCCGATGGCACCACCACCTCAGGTCCTATCATCCGGGCCTGGCTGTCCTGCTGCATAGTCCATTGCTGCTCTACCTGCGGGGTTTCCTCCTAAAAAGGAAGACGTAGCAACCGTTAGTCATAAGACTAAGTGGCTTCACATCCGCTCCCCCGGCGACTCCTCAGCACCGGGCGGAGAAAGGAACAAAGGTACAATATGTATATATATAAGCAAGTAAACAAGCAGGTGACTGTAAATATGGTGGAGTATAAACTACGCTACACAACTAGCAATTCTACAAATATCAATAATATAGGACAGCAGGTATAATTAATCAAAATAATAACTCAACTTATAAGAGTGCTCATACAAACTTATAAGTTAAGGATCGGGTTAACAGTAAAGTAACTCATCGTATAAGAGTGCCCATACAAACTTATACGATGAGGATCTTGTGTATGCAATGAATGACATGATATGAATGTTATGCAATGACCGAATCATACGCACGCACATGCAAGTTGCTATGTCGACACAGACTTGAAGTTCCCACTTTTCGAGCAGGTAGCTAACCTCTCAGGCATCGTCCGTCGTGGCCAGACGGCGACAGTGGAGCGGACGTCTCCACTACTAGGTGGTATCACACTACCTATCCTAGGTTCCCGTACGCCTCAACGCTAAGAACACAACAGCGGAGCTCACATGCGTACTATGGCTCAGAAGGGGTCTTGGGTAAATGTGCACCAAGAACACAGCCCAACCTGGCCTTTGATTTCGAACCGGATGGAACCTCGGAAACGCACGAGGTGCAAGCCCAACCGTTCTCATGGCACGGAGGAGATCTCGGGTTATGGACACCAAGTATCTAACCCTATCGCCCAAGGTCTACCCATTGGCTCCCATCGGTGTGACGACTGGCGAACCCGTAGACCTGCCACAACCATTATCTCAATATCGCGACACGATGAATCGTCGCACATCACATGCCCCAAAACAACTCACTCGATGCTACCCGTAGGTGTTAGGATTTTGCCTCCATTAACTCCCCAACATCGTACCAAACCTCCGGGCGCGCAGAAAATTTTTCAGGGGCGAATTTCTGCAATTGTCAAATTCTGGCCGAGAAGTCACAACCTCAGAAAAGGAGGTTGCAACCTCGCGAGTACTGCCTTCATTCAGGATTTCCTGAACCGGATTTTTTTTTTGGTTTTTATTATTTGGTTTAATTATTAAAACCTATATATAAAACCTTCCCTGCAGCCCTAGCCAATAGACCTGACTTTTTCTCCCCCCTCTTCCGCCGTTTCTCTCCCTCTCTCTCTAGTTTTTGGCTCTCTCTCTCTCTCTCTCTTTGCCTCTCGCTGAAGGAGGACCGCCGCCGCCGTCGCTGCTCTGACCGCCGCCGCCGCCGCTGCCTTTGTTGGGCCGCCGCCGCTGTTTTGGAGAGCCGCCGCCGCCGTTGCTTTGGAGGAGAGCGCCGCCGCTGTGTGAGAGGAGGATTGCCGGCGCCGCCACCGCTGCGCCGGGTTTGGGAAAGGCTACTGCTTGCTGCAGTTTTGGGGAGACGCCGTCGTCGTAGAGACGCCGTCGGAGTTTGGGTTGCCGCCGTGCTTGGCCGTGAGGATCTTCCTCTTTCTTCGGCCGTTTTGCCGCAAGATATCCGGGAGTCACTTTTTATCTCATTTTGTATAGGGGTAATTTATCCCCATTTGTAACACTGTGGATTTTGTGCTGAATGAGATTGTGACTGCCATTCCCGCCCGTGGACGTACCCATTCTTGGGGAACCACGTTATTTCTGGTGTCCTTTTGTGCTTTTGTGTTTTCTATTATTATTACTTGTGCCAGCATCAGGTTTTCTGCACGACAGCACCGCTTCGAATCCCAACAAGTGGTATCAGAGCCAGGTTGCGGGCTGACACTTTTGTTTAAAGGACGAGTTGTTTCCGATCTCAAGTGTACACTTGGGTGCGGTAGTTTACGACCGTTGGTCCGCTGGCTATCCCCTTAGTTGTGCACTGCTGAGGTCGCCAACTCAAGTTTTGTGTTCCGTGCAGTTTCTGCGTTCCATTCTCGATGGCTTCGTCTATTCCTGGTGCTGTGGCCAAGTTTGATGGGAAACAAAACTTTGGTCTATGGCAGGTCAAAGTTCGTGCACTTCTTATAAAAGAAGGCTTACACCGTGCCCTACTGGGAAAGGCCAGTAAGGATGTTGAGGTTTCTGATCGTACGTGGGAGGACATGGATCTCAAAGCTTTGTCCACCATACAGCTTTGCTTACATGATGACGTGCTATATGGAGTTCTTTCAGAGACGACTGCCTCTGGCATTTGGGCAAAGTTGGAGAGTACCTATATGACAAAGTCTCTCCCCAACCGGATCTACCTCAAGCAGCAGCTTTACAAGTTTAGCATGAAGGAGGGATCCTCTATTCATGACCACCTGAACAGTTTCAACAGACTGTTATCTGAGTGTCTCAGCATGGATATTCAGGTGGATGAAGAGGACAAAGCAGTGATCCTTTTGAACTCTCTTCCAAAGCTTTATGAGAGCATGGTTACTACCCTTACCTACAGTAAGGACGTCTTAGACTTGGAAGAGGTGACTGCAGCTCTACTCTCAGATGACATCCGGAAGAGGTCTTCAGGTTCTCATGTTACTGAAGACTCCGTTCTATACTCTCGGGGTCATTCTGGTTCTGATAGAGGGGGCAAGTCTAAGTCAAAGGGCATCTCAGATTTATACTGCAAATATTGCAAGAAGAAGGGTCACATGATCAAGGACTGTTGGAAGCTTCAGAACAAAGATAAAGGGAAGAGCACTGGTGATGAAAAGGGGAAGTCTGACATATCCTTGTGCTTTGAGGATGTGGGGGATAACCTCATCTAGGTCATCCTTCTCTCTGCTCTTTTACTTTCCGTTTATATGTTCGTGCTTCCTGTTCCGTTTGTTCCCTATGTTGCTTGCTTTCCTTTCCCTCATTATGTTCATGTTATTCCTATTATTCATGTTACCTTTCTTATAACCTATTTTTGGGTTATTTATTCCGATCACTACTCCGTTGTTTGAATGCTTTTGTTTCACCCTAGTACATAAGCTCTTTCATTGTTACTCCTTCGTCACATGAGCTTAGTGTGTGTGTCTAATCAACATTTCCTGATTAGCTCGTATAAGGGTTCTCTTTATCCATGTTGAGATCAGTTTTGCCTGCATTCAATTGTTGATGTGTTTGCATTTATCCTTTTTCTCCCCGCGCACATCATTTCTGGAGTCTGTGATATTTTCTTTTGCTTTGGGAGACCACCGCTGGAGGTGGAGCAGTTAGACCTTTACTTCAGGTGGAGCATTTCTGGAGTAGTCACGTTAGTCCAGTTTGTGTACTACTCAGATTGAAGGAGTTCACTTTATCTGCCCTTGACGGGAGCAGATTCAGTTGATGCGATTTGCATCGTTCTTGCTGGCAACTTGGTTGGTTGGAGTTATCTCGGCAGGTGGAGTTTGTTAGGATTTTGCCTCCATTAACTCCCCAACATCGTACCAAACCTCCGGGCGCGCAGGAAATTTTTCCGGGGCGAATTTCTGCAATTGTCAAATTCTGGCCGAGAAGTCACAACCTCAGAAAAGGAGGTTGCAACCTCGCGAGTACTGCCTTCATTCAGGATTTCCTGAACCGGATTTTTTTTGGTTTTTATTATTTGGTTTAATTATTAAAACCTATATATAAAACCTTCCCTGCAGCCCTAGCCAATAGACCTGACTTTTTCTCCCCCCTCTTCCGCCGTTTCTCTCCCTCTCTCTCTCTAGTTTTTGGCTCTCTCTCTCTCTCTCTCTCTTTGCCTCTCGCTGAAGGAGGACCGCCGCCGCCGTCGCTGCTCTGACCGCCGCCGCCGCCGCTGCCTTTGTTGGGCCGCCGCCGCTGTTTTGGAGAGCCGCCGCCGCCGTTGCTTTGGAGGAGAGCGCCGCCGCTGTGTGAGAGGAGGATTGCCGGCGCCGCCACCGCTGCGCCGGGTTTGGGAAAGGCTACTGCTTGCTGCAGTTTTGGGGAGACGCCGTCGTCGTAGATACGCCGTCGGAGTTTGGGTTGCCGCCGTGCTTGGCCGTGAGGATCTTCCTCTTTCTTCGGCCGTTTTGCCGCAAGGTATCCGGGAGTCACTTTTTATCTCATTTTGTATAGGGGTAATTTATCCCCATTTGTAACACTGTGGATTTTGTGTTGAATGAGATTGTGAATGCCATTCCCGCCCGTGGACGTACCCATTCTTGGGGAACCACGTTATTTCTGGTGTCCTTTTGTGCTTTTGTGTTTTCTATTATTATTACTTGTGCCAGCATCAGGTTTTCTGCACGACAGCACCGCTTCGAATCCCAACAGTAGGGAGGCTATAACTCTAAGCATCGGTTGTTAATAAACCCCTTGGGCTCGAATTACGGTTACAAAATACTCTTCACATAGTGTTCATCATGTTCACGCCCACCTATTCAATGAATTCACCTCAACACTACGCATAATAGATATGTTCAACACCAAATTGTATAAATATATCCTATACTAATCCCAACTCCTAATATCTAGCCTTCCCATCCAATCCATTTCTCTACCATTGCATGGTTATTCCTTATTACACAACCAAATGAGTAACCATGCTAAATCATAGTAACAACAACATTATAGATATATGGGAGCAAGATAACAAATGAGCAAATCACAATCATTGCAAGAGTGCAAGCATTATAAATTAACAAGTGCATTAACATAGGATAGCCCGATACTAAAACTGGGATTCCCGGAGCTACAGGAATCCGATCACAATGCACAACCCCTCGTTGGAAAGGTATTCGCGAGGGCTACGACTTTCGTGTTGAGTCGATCTCCCAGATCTGGTCGCAACATACCAGAAATTCAACTCGAATACGTACAGGAAACAGTTTCCTGTACAGGAATTTTCCCGAACGCAGCGGACTCGAACCAGCTTTCCCGTGGCTACGGGTATCGCATGGAAATGTGCAACCACTCGTTGGAAAGGTAATTTCAAGGGCTACAACTTTCGTGTTGAGTCGTTCACCCAGATCTGGCCAGAACACCTCCGAAATTGGCCTCGAAGGTCGCTGCGTGCAGAAATCAGATTTCTGCACGCATCTTAAGGCGAGATGAACGGCATCCGTTCATCTTCTTCCTTGCAACGACCTCGCATAAACTTCTCCAGAAATCACACCCAACCTTATTTCTCCTTTCAAAGCCAAACCCTCAACGAAAACCCCTCTCATCTCCACTTTGAATGATGAGAAGGTTGAGGGAGACTAAGCCTAGAAAACCTAGGCATGGCTTATCCTCAGAACTCTCCTCCTCACCATCAAGACTCTATGGAGTCGATGTCTCTCCTAAAATAACTATAGATCTAGCACCAAGGGAGAGGGGAGGAAGCTCACCTCAAGTCTAGCGGTACTACCATGGCCGGCCATGAGCCTCGCACTCCTTCGCGGCGGCATTGTTTTTCCCTTGACGGCGGCGGCGTTTCGATTCCTCCAAGGATGGCTCCGGCAAGCTCTTCCTCCTCCTCCATCCAAGAACTCTCTCAGAAATTTCGGGGCAGAAGAAAGGGGAATGAATGCTAGGGTTTCACAACTTTTTCCTTTTTATACACCGCAGACACGGGTAGGCACACGGCCGTGTTCCTACCCGTGTTCAGGTGACACGGCCGTGTTGCCTGCCGTGTCTAGGGCCGTGTTCATCCCAGAATGACTTTCTGCCGTGTCGGGGTTGCAGCACACGGGTAGAGACACGGCCGTGTCTCGACCCGTGTCCACGGCACACGGGTAGGGACACGCCGTGTCCCAATACCCGTGTACCTCTCTGACTGGTAAGCCTAATTTTATGAGGCACACGGGTATGGACACGGCCGTGTCCATACCCGTGTCAGCCAGAAATGCCATTTTGCCTTGTTTTCCTCATTTCCCGTACGTTCGCACCTGCTCCCCCACACCCCCATTGGGCTCACCACAGCCCCCTTGACTCAAATACGCAATCAAGGGGCCTAGCGCGAATTGGGACGTTACAACGTTAAGTTGAAATTTTGTAAGGTCGTCGATATAGTGGGGATCGAAATTTAAAAATCGTAAGGCCCAAAAAGTGCTGTGTTCTAATTCTATGGGTAAATGACACGATTTTCCATAAACCAACCGATACGACGTACATCTGTGGGCGGTTTTGTATGCTATTCGGTAGGCCCATAGAGCATCGTCTAATTTGGCTTACCAGTCTTTCCTAGAAGTTGAAATAGTCTTTTCTAATATTCTTTTTATTTCTCTGTTCACTACTTCGACTTGTCCGTTAGTTAGGGGGTGGTAGGCAGTTGAAAGTTTATGTGTAATGCCATATTTAATAAGGATTTTTGAAAACTGTGCGTTACAGAAATGTGAACCCCTATCGCTAACGATGGCTCGTGGCATACCGAATCGAGAAAATAGTCTTTTAAAGAAAGTAATTACGACTCGGGCGTCGTTAGTAGGAAGAGCTTGGGCTTCAGCCCATCGTGAAACATAATCGACGGCAACTAAGATGTACTTATTTCCGAAGCTAGAAGGAAGAGGGCCAACAAAATCAATTCACCAGAGGTCGAAAATTTCGCACTCGAGGAAATAAGTTTGCGGCATTTCATTTTTATTGGAAATATTTCCCGTCCGTTGGCAACTATCACACCTACTCACAAAGGCTTGCGCGTCTTTAAACAGTCTAGGCCAGTAAAAACCCGCGCAAAGCACCTTGTGAGTGGTGCGAGCAGCTTGATAGTGACCATCAGTCGGTCCTTCATACAAATGTTTTAAAATATCAAAACCTTCTTCAAAAGTGACACATTTCCTTATCACTTGGTCCGCACAGACTTTGAAAAGATGCGGGTCCTCCCAAAAATAGTTCTTCAACTCAGAAAAGAGTTTCTTCTTTTGATGAGAGGAGAACTCTTTTGGGAGCACACGAGCCACCAAATAATTGGCTATGTCTGCAAACCAAGGAGAAGGGGGTGTGGTAATTAAAAGCAGCTTCTCATCGGGGAAGAAATCATTAAAATATTTTTCATCTAATTTTTCAATATAAGGATTATTTAATCGTGAGAGATGGTCTGTGGCCAAATTCTCGGCTCCTCGCTTATCACAGATTTCTAAGTCAAACTCCTGCAGGTATAAGACCAAGCGAATCAGGAGCGGCTTGACATCCATCTTAGCAAGAAGATATTTGAGGGCCGAGTGGTCTGTAAAAACAAAAATTTTGGAAAGCGTAATATATTAACGGAATTTATCAAAAGAGAACACAACAGCTAGGAGCTCCTTCTCGGTTGTGGTGTAATTCTCTTTTGCCGATGTAAGTGTTTTACTTGCATAATAGATGGGGGGAAGTTTTTAGAAATTCGTTGTCCTAGTACGGCTCCCACCGCGAAACTACTCGCATCGCACATAATTTCAAACTGAAGGTCCCACACCGGAGCTATCATAATGTGGACGTTAATTAACTTTTCTTTAATTAATTCAAAGCCAGACAGACAAAGGTCATCAAAAATAAATGGGACGTCTTTTTCTAAGAGTTGAGTAAGTGGTTTGGTGATTTTGGAGAAGTCTTTTATGAAGCGACGGTAGAAACCAGCGTGTCCTAAGAAACTTCTTATAGCTTTCACATTCGTAGGCGGCGACAGTTTCTCGATAACTTCTATCTTGGCTATGTCTACTTCAACTCCTTTCGCAGAAATTTTATGACCCAAAACTAACCCTTCCCTCACCATAAAATGGCATTTTTCCCAATTTAGGGCAAGGTTAGTTTCTTCGCATCTTTCTAATACTTTTTCTAGATTTTCTAAACAACTATCAAAGGCATCGCCGAACATGGAGAAATTATGCATAAATACCTCCATAATGCTTTCTATGTACTTGTCGAAGATAGCGAGCATACATCGCTGGAATGTAGCTGGCGCATTGCACAATCCAAAAAGCATTCTTTGGTAGGAGAAGGTGCCGATGGGACAAGTAAACGTAGTTTTCTCCAGCTCCTTGGGAGAGATGAGGATTTGAAAATACCCCGAGATACCATCGAGAAAACAGTAAAAGCTATGGCCGGATAATCGCTCTAAGATTTGATCGATGAACGACAAGGGGAAGTGGTCCTTGCGGGTGGTGTCGTTTAACTTACGATAGTCGATACACATTCGCCACCCCGTCACCGTCCGTGTTAGGATTAAATCATTATTTTCATTTACAACTACAATTATCCATCCCTTTTTCGTCACTACCTGAACAGGGCTAACTCACTTACTATCAAATATAGGATAGATAATTCCTGCATCTAAGAGTTTCATAACCTCGCCCTTTAAGACTTCTTTCATGTTCGGATTTATACGGCGCTGAGGTTGGATTGAATTACGTGAATTATCTTCCATTAAGATTTGGTGAGTGCAGAAGGATGGGCTTATGCCTTTGATATCAGATATCTGCCAGGCAATAGCTCGACGATGTTTACGTAAAACTAGAAAGAGTTTATCATTTTGCACTTCAGATAAGTAGGCTGAAACTAATACTGGCAGTTTGGAATTTTTTTCTAAGAAGGCATACTTGAGATGTTCAGGAAGTTCTTTTAATTCTAGGGTAGGGGTTCTTCATACGAGGTTTTAGAAATTCTTTCTTTTTCAAAAACTATGTCTTCGTAAACTTTTTTATATGGAAAATTAAAAGGGGTGGGGCTAGTGGCCATGGAAGTTTCTTGTAGTCTTTTAGTAGGAAGAGTTTAGGAAGAACATAAATCAGAAAATTCATCGTCAGAAATATTGCAGGAAGATTCATCACTTAAGGTATCTAAGAAGAAACAGGAGTCATCATTCTCCAGGTTATTTTTCATCGAATGGGTGATAGAGAAGGTCACTTAATCATCGCCTACTCGAAGGAAGAGCTTGTCATTAATTACGTTACTGATATCTCGGGAAGTGGCAAGGAAGGGTCGGCCAAGGATCAAAGGAACCTTTACGTCTTCTTCGATGTCCAATATGACAAAATCCATCGAGAAGATGAATTTGTCGACTTTGACTAAGACATCCTCCACTATTCCTAACGGGTACTTAACTGATCTATCAGCGAGCTGGATACTCATACATGTGGGGTTGAGGCTACCAATTCCTAACGTCTTAAATAATGAGAGGGGCATCAGGTTGATACTCGTACCTAAGTCGGCTAATGCTTGCTTGACAAAAAGATCACCAAAGACACAAGGAATAGAAAAACAACCCGGATCACTGATATTCCTTGGTAAACTGTTTGTCAAGACTACAGAGCACTCAGCATTTAGCGTGATGTGTGACAAGTTTTCTAACTTCTTCTTATTAGTCAGAAGGTCCTTAATATACTTAGCGTACTTCGGCATCTGGGAAATAGCTTCATGGAAGGGTAGGTTTATGTGGACCAACTTAAACATTTCTAAGAAGCGGGTATACTGATCATAAATACGTTATTTGTTAAGTTGGGAAGGGTATGGTGGAGTTGGATTATTTTAAAGATGGGTGGTGGAGCGAGATCTTTTTCTAAAATAGAGAGCGCAGTGATAACTTCTTTTTCAATGGGTGGTGGAATTTTCAAAACGGGAGCGGAGCTTGCCTCGGGCTCTTCGCTAACCATACCAGAAACTTGATTCCCACTCTGAAGAGTTATAGCTTTTGCTTGCTCTCTCGGGTTGGGCTCGGTATTGGAAGGAGGAGACCCTGCGGGTCGCTAGAAATAATTTTTGTGAGTTATCCTACTTGATTTTATAGATTTTAAACGCTTCCGGTTAAGGTTCTTATAGTAGCGTCATTTGTGGTTATATATTTAGAAAGTAACTCCTCCAAGCTTGGAGGTTTTGGATAGTTATGAAGAGGTGGAGGTGGTGCAGAAAAATCATTTTGTGGTGGCGGGCGCATTACGTTCGAAGGATTACTCCACGAAAAATTCGGGTGGTTCCGTAAAGCAGGATTATAACTATTCAGAAAAGTAAAACAAGGAGCATGAAAATTTGCAGAAGAAAAATTATTTAAAGCATTTCTAGGCATATTATTAACATAATCTAATTGTTTGGGAGTAGGAGTTGCAGATTCCCATACCTGAGGGGCGGAGGCAGTAATCATCTCCGTAATTTTTTTACTTAAAATTTCCACATGTAGAGCTAGCTGAGAGACGTTGTCCACTTCAAATATACCCGCAGGTTTGTTTGGGCGGGAAATAGGCACATTCCACTAATAGTTATTCATGGCCATGTCCTGCAAAAGCTCAAGATCTGCTTCCGGGGTCTTATGGTTTAAAGTACCACCAGAAGCTGCGTCTATCATTTGCTTTGTATTTTGATTTAGCCTGTTATAAAATGTATGCACTTGTAACCATATAGGCAGTGCGTGATGGGGGCATCATCTTAATAGTTCTTTAAATCTTTCATAGGTTTCATATAAGGTTTTAGAGTCTATTTGTCAAAAGGAAGAAATATTATTCCTAAGTTTTGCAGTTTTAGCTGGCGGAAAATACTTCATCAGAAATTTTTCAGTTAGTTGATCCCAAGTGGTGATGCTCCCTCTTGGAAAAGATATCAACCATTGTTTAGCTTTGGTTCTTAGGAAGAAAGGAAATAATTTTAGCCTAATCGCATCATTTGTGACACCATTTATCTTGAAGGTGTAACAAATCTCAAGAAAGCTTGATATATGTGCATTTAGATATTCATCTTGAAGTCCGTCATATTGCACATACTGCTGCACCATTTGAATTATGCTAGGCTTTAGTTTGAAATTATTATTAGCTATAGCAGGGCGAATGATACTTGATTCGGTTCCCTCTAGATTCGGTTGTGCATAATAGGACATAGGCCTATGCACGGCTTCAACCGGTATTTGGAAAGTAGGGCCTTGAAATCGCGATCTTCTCCGAAAAGTACGCTCAATTTTGTGGTCCAAGTCCAAAATAATCAACGGACTCCCGCGGGTCATGCACTAGGAGAAGAGAAGATAAAGAAAGAGAAAATAAACTAGAAAAAAGAGAACTAAAAATTTTTTTGAAATAGATTTTTTTTTATGTTTTAACTCCCGAACTTCCCAAGGGCTACCAAATAAAGGGTTCGCAAGGTACCAGACAAAATAGTGGTATTTAAGCCACATTGCCCTTTTCGAGAGAGTTTGGTGGTGTAGAAAATTATGAAGTGGGTTTTATTAAGAGCGTTAATTTTTTGATTTTTAATTTTTTTAGAAAGAGGATGAGAAAGAAAATGATAAAAGTAATAGGTTGGTGTTTTCAAATTATCAACAAAAGTTGCTCCCCGGCAACGGCGCCAAAAATTTATTGATCGCTTTCCGCTTAAGAAAAGAGAGCCGAACTAGCAATCCAACTAGGCAAGTATACCTATCGAACTGTAGCTAGGGGGCACAAGTGTCGTATTGAAATTCGGGAACTATTGAGTAAACCTACTCACACAAAAACTATTATCTTATTGAAGGATGGTTTTATGGTTTTCTAAGGGAAAACTAAATGCACTTAAGAAAAGAAATATTACACTAAAAGAGAACTAATTGCAGTTAAATAGAGAGCTAAGAGAAACGATAACAACAAAGGGTTGAAACGATGAAATGGAAAAGCACTCGATCGAGAATCACCTCGGCAAAAGTTGATTAAAAATGCGATAATAAACTTAAACTTAATAGGGTAAAGGTCCTTGACCATGGAGGTTCCTAAATCTTGACCACGCTTCTCTCGAAGTCATGCCCAACTTAGTTTAGGAAGGTCCGACCGAACTCTCGTCCAAATCGGAGGCCTAAAGCTCGCTTTATGCGGTGAACCCCACTATTGGATTTCACTCCAATCCGGGAGATTTGGACGTCTGTCTATCTCGAAGGGTGCGTGCAACTCTCTTTACTCTTGAGTGTTCACTTCAAACTATGAGCCTCTCGGCTAGCTAAGAGTGAAAACAAAGATATAAACTATATATCGATGATATAATTTCGAACAAGAATAATAAAGACTAAATCGAAGGCCTAAACCCTAAAAAAAAGGTAAATTCAAAGCATCATAACTTAATCACTCGAACCTCGGATCATCAAGATCGAGTACAGGGAGGATTAGTCAATCATGGAGAAGTGGAGGAGGAGGGATGAGTAGAAGAGCATTAAGAACACAAAGAAAACAAAGGGCACTTTTTATTAATATTGAAAGAGAGATACAACTTGAAAGAAAAGATTACACTTGCATGGAATAAAAACCTAAACTAGCATTACATTTAGAAACTAAAGCAAGTACAAAAGCTATAACAAAAGCTTACACTAAGCTAGGGATAAGAAAAACACAAAATGAGAAAGAGAGAGAGAGAGAAAGCATGAAAAATACTAAGAAATAAAAGGGCAGCACCTCCCCTCTCAAACCAAAACTTATCTGGACACAAGGGGGTACCACTGTATTTATAGGCAAAATTCTCGGGTTGTTCACGCCCTCTTTCATGCCCAGGGAGGTCGTGTTAGGGGGGGGGGTGTGATATGTACGGAGTTGACCTCGGGCTCTGGATTCAGGCGAGAATGATGATTGCTTCTGTACATTGGTGTACACGCCCTGGGCCATGCCCGTGTAAGAGGGGCGTGTAAGGCACGTCAAGTCTCAATCATTGGTCGAAAATCCGTCAGTCATCAAAAAAGGTGGAACACGCCCTAGGGCAATGCCTGTGTAGGGGGGCGTGTCAGTACTGTTGACGTGCAGCAACGAAAAATCTTTAAATACGACAGCAGGCTTCGGGATGAGGGTGACACGACTTGTGACATGCTAAGGGAGGGAGTGTTAGGGGGGCGTGACAGCGGTTTTTCTCATTATGTTGGCTCTAGCAGCAGACTTCCTCGAGATCGAGTGACACGCCCAGGGATGGCGTGTCAGTGGAGCGTGTCAGGTCATTTTTGGCCAAAATCTCTAGAAACCTGCAAAAAGAGAAGAAAACATTAGCGGCAATAATATATACATAAGGAAGTCAATATATAAGCTTACAAGACAAGATTTGCACATTAAAAGCCATAAAATACCCTAATAGTTTAGACTATAAACGTATTATCACTTTCCTATTACTAGATCACGAGGATGTTGCTTTCAAAAAAATTAAGTTACTAAGAGGCCTATATACTTGTTCAAGAATTTGAGTTTCACTCTCTACGATTCTCTCCTCACCTTTATTCCCTATTGGTACACTCTTGTCAACCTCCTCTTCATTCTGCTTGGGCTCATCAGTTGGGGAATTTTCATCAAAATGCACATGAGCCGATTCTTCAACCACTAAGGTCCTCTTATTGTAGATCCTAAAGGCCTGACTCTTCCTCGAGTATCCAAAGAAAATACCTAGATCAGATTTTTCGTTAAATTTTCCAAGATGATCCTTAGTGTTTATGATGCAGGCTTACACGTTTGAAAACGAATAAATCTACGGACTAGCACAAATACCTCTCCACAATCCAAATCTTATACTCGCACAATCGCTCTACGCGGCACTACGTTAATTTATTTTATCAATTATATGCTAGCGTACGGGTAGCCAAACCGATTAGGATCGAATAGACGCGATAGTACAATATTCTTTCTGGCTAAAAGGACCTACCCGATCCGAACGAGCGGTGTTGTACCAAAAGAGATCTACAAAATAAAATACGATTCAGAAAAGGTAGATCTCTCCCAATAAAAGAAAACGAAGGTTCGCCAAGCCTTTCTCGAAATTAAAGGAAATTAAGAGGGACAACAAAAGCAATTGAAAGATCACCACGATATAATTTGTATTTCTATCAAAAATTCAACGCTAAGAACCTTCCACCACAGGAATTAATCTAGGAAGAGAAACACACAATCGGTAGAAAGGATTCGTTACCCTATCGGAATGGACGATTCTTATTTCTCTACTTGGATCATTCTTCAACGGCTCGACCGGAGTCATGCCGGTTGGAGAGAAACTTGTCTGCCTTCGTCACGTCACGCCGGAGTTGGAATCCACAAAGGAAATCTTTGCCTTGGCCGATTTCTTCAAGGAGGTGGGTTGAATGGTTGCTTTGTTGGAGGTCAGTTTTGGGAGAGAATGATGGGGGAAGGTGGCCGAGCCACTAAGAGGGGGGAGATAGAGAGGGCCGGCGGCCAAGAGAGGGAGAGGAGGGAGGAGGCCGAATTTTGCCAAGGGGGGAAGGAAAGATCTCAAAAGATTTTAGGGGGCTTATTTTCTTATTCTTCTTCTCTCTAATCAATCCTTCATAACATGGCTATATATAGCCTACACGACTCAATCTCCCTCCATTAAAAATTCAAAATTCAAATTTAAAATATGATGGTTATATGCACCCATCATAGCACATAAAATGAAATAATTAAAACAACACATGATGGTTATAAGTATCCATCATTACGCATGAAATGAAAATTAAAACAAACATAAAAATGATTTAATAATTATTAATAAATTATTAATAATTATTAATAAATTGGTTTGCGCCCCGGGGCGGATATTATGGCGACGCTCCACATGGTCATCACGGTGCCACAAATATTTATTTGAAGACGGAGAAAGTTCTTTTGTAAGCGCGCCATCGCCGTCTTCAATATGTTGAGGGCCGTCGTCTCCATCAATCCTCCCCCGCTCAAAAGTACTCACCACCAATGAGTTGGTCTGAAAGTACCAGTGTAGGAGAGCATCATCCCAAAGAAACACATAGCAACAAACAACACCACTTGGAGAAGAGAGCACTTCAACCTGGAGTATCCTATCATACAAAAAGGTGGTCCTAGAGAACCTCGGAAAAGAATTAGGCAATAAAGGATAACAAATTTCTACATCAACAACCAACGTACCTCCAGTGAAGACTGATGAAGAGAGCGATCCAGACATAAACTCACTACCCAAACCATAAGAAAACAAAGTGGACCCAAACAGACAGGCAGATAATTCAAGCGGCGGAGGAACATATAGTGTTAAATTAGAAGCATTAAAAAAAGGGGTAATGCCCCAACTAGTGGATAACTTCAAATGATATGCGTATTCTCCTAATTTCATTAATATCTGAAAAAGGTCCAGTTCTCCAACTCCCCAACTTTCTATAGTGCTCAAATGAAACCGTTTAGGGATGATACGCACCACAACTAAATCACAAATCATATAGTGAGACGCTCTTTTATGTAAGCTAGCATGAGTTTGATAAGATATAATTTGTATGGCTAGAGTTTCACTAATGTGCTTATATAAAGTATGATCATGATGAGCATAAAATTGTGCAAGCTTATTTAATATATTCGATGGAGGTAACGGAACTAAATAAGGTGGCACCAACGAAACTACATCAGGTGGAACCAACAGAATGAAATCATGTGGCACCAACAAAATGAAATCAGGTGGCACAATAGACAGCCACATCACTAACATATACTCAAAGATTTGGTTATTCTTAGAAAGTCGAGAGGATACAGAGCTATCAAAAATGATATCGTGGCCAAACACAAATTCCTTCAACGCACTAAAACTTGTACGATGAGACATATCAAAATAAGGGGCCCGTAAGGTTGGCAAAATAAAATGACTCAAATAAAACATACCAAACTCGTGTCCTAAAGGGTCCACTAAACGAGTTAACGGATCAGGTGGGAGAGTCGGTAAAACTAAAACCAGGAGAGAGTTTAAATCATATTCAATTTCATGTAACGGAGTCAGCATCAGGGAACGCTCATCCGGGCCTTCTTCAATAACGTCTTCCAAAAGTATAACTCTCTCACATGGAAATTCTTCCAACACATTAGACACGTCATCCAATTCAGAATCAGTAAAGGCCTCAGAAATGGGAAAATCGAACACGATGTAAATTTTAACTCAGAGTGAACTTCAGATAATGGAGATAACAATAAAGAATTATCGTTCAGGTTCATAGCGCTAAAATCATCCAAACATAAAGTTCTCACATAAGGTGAGTCCTCCCAATCAGTTGGAACATCCCTTAAGTCTGGGTCATCAATAATAATATTGAAATCCTCACTCACAGGCTCCTCAGATAACTCAGGTATATTCTCAGTAGGTGTAATCGTAGGCTCTAACACGACGGGGATCATAGTTTGGAGAGGGCTCTCAATACTAGGGTGATCAGTCACAACGCTAGTAGGGATAGTAATAGGCAATATACTACTCTCACATATCAGACTAACATCATCATCCCAAACATCATCTTCTAGATCACTAGGGATTCCCTCAGACTCAAAAGCATCAGAATCATCGGGCACTAACAAACATGTAAGAATACTCTCACATACGGGGTCATCCTCAAAATCTAGAGATAGTATATCAACATCAGCATCCTCAGGGGTATCAGTCACTATCTCTAGGGGCTTAGATTTTGAGGCTAACGAAGGCATAACCCTAGTGGTAATATCTATCGAGTCCACAACAAAAAAACTATTAGGAGAGGTTTCCCTAATGGGGGGTGGTGGTCCTAATACGGCCTTTCCAGTTTGACACGAGTGAGCTTTATTCCTAGGAACGTAGTGCTTCTCAATTTCTACTACCGTAATAAAAGTGGTGTCTAGATCGGTGTGAAAATAACACAGTAATTTACCCTGGATGTAAGGGTTTAACCCCTTACAAAACCTAGAGAGGGTGATCTCTGGCAACTCCTTCACACCACTTCTAACCATCATATCCTTAAAAAGACGCATATAATCCGAGACCGACTTGTTCCCTTGTTTAAGGTTAGTCAAATAATCAGTTATTTGTCGCTTGGTATGGGCGTTTGGTTTATAATCATTTCTAATGGCAGGTATGGATCTAGTGCCAAAACAATACTCACTCATAGGCTTGGTGTTAGAAGGGCGAAGGTAGGCGGGATCAAATATATCCGAGAGTAGGCTACGCATGTGCGGCCAAGCGTAATGAAATCTACTAACACAATGCTCTTGATTTAACCAAAACAACTGGGTTTGACCTACTAATCGCTCTCGGGCAAAGTTAACCTTTTTGTGGTCATCCCGTAAGTGACTATTAAAATAATGCTCTAATCCCTTAAGCCAATCTCTAAAATTTATAGGACATCCTAAACCATCATAAGTAGGATAAATGTTATGTGCCCTAGGGGTGTGTTTAGCCATATCCTTAGCATATAAATAGTCTAACCTGGCAGCATATACATCATATGTCATTTTAGTGAGAACTGGAGAGAAAAACTCACCCGGAACTGGTGCACATACAATGACTAAATAACCTGACCCTATTTAATTTTCAAATATGTAATTATTCCCGCTAATTACTTAAAATAACAAATGTATATTTTTTTTCTTGCTGAAAATAATATGAAGATTATTAAAAAAATTTTATTTATTTTTTGCTGAAAATATAAAAATATAGGCTGCTATTTGTAGACCAAAATTAAAATTTTATAGCTATTTAATAAAAATAATGACTTAATGAAAAATAATTTTTTTTGATTTCTGACTAAGAAAATGATGGAGAATTTCTAGAATTTTATTTTTTTGGAATTTTGAGACAAATTGAAAATTTTAGGCCGCTATTTGCAGACCAAAAATTTTAAAAATGATTTATATGTTGTGTCATGAAACGTGCAAAGTGCGTGTAGGTGTTCAAAGCAAAAGGGGGAGGGGGCCAATTAGGAAATTGACGTGAACCTCCCTCTGATACCAAATTTATGAAGGCTCACACGTTTGACAACGAATAAATCTACGGACTAGCACAAATACCTCTCTACAATCCAAATCCTATATTCGCACAATCGCTCTATGAGGCACCATGTTAATTAATTCAATCAATTATTTGCTAGCGTACGGGTAGCCAAACCGATTAGGATTGAATAGAGGCGATAGAATAATATTCTTTCTGGCTAGAAGGACCTACCCGGTCCGAACGAGCGATGTTGTACCAAAAGAGATTTACCAAATAAAATACGATTCGGAAAAGGTAGATCTCTCCCAAAAAAAGAAAACGAAGGTTCGCCAAGCCTTTCTCGAAATTAAAGGAAATTAAGAGGGACAACAAAAGCAATTGAAAGATCACCACGATATAATTTTTATTGCTATCAAAAATTAATGCTAAGAACCTTCCACCACAGGAATTAATCTAGGAAGAGAAACACACAATCGGTATAAAGGATTCATTACCCTATCAGAATGGATGATTCCAATTTCTCTTCTTGTATCATTCTTCAACAGCTCCGCCGAAGTCACATCGGTTGGAGACAAACTTGTCTGCCTTCGTCACGTCATGCCGGAGTTGGAATCCACAAAGGAAATCTTTGCCTTGGCCGATTTCTTCAAGGAGGTGGGTTGAATGGTTGCTTTGTTGGAGGTTGGTTTTGGGAGAGGATGATGGGGGAAGGTGGCCGAGGCACTAAGAAGGGGGAGATAGAGAGGGTCGGTGGCCAAGAGACGGAGAGGAGGGAGGAGGCCGAATTTTGCCAAGGGGGAAGGAAAGATCTCAAAAGATTTTTGGGGGGATTATTTTCTTATTCTTCTTCTCTCTAATCAATCCTTCATAACATGGCTATATATAGCCTACATCACACAATCTCCCTCCATTCAAAATTAAAAATTCAAATTGAAAATATGATGGTTATATGCACCCATCATAGCACATGAAATGAAATAATTAAAACAACACATGATGGTTATAAGCACCCATCATTACACATGAAATGAAAAATAAAACAAACATAAAAATGACTTAATAATTATTAATAATTATTAATAAATTTGTTTGCGCCCCGGGCGGATATTATGACGACGCTCCACATGGTCATCACGGCGCCGTAAATCTTTATTTGAAGGCGGAGAAAGTTTTTCCTTAAGCGCGCCGTCACCATCTTCAATTTGTTTAGGGTCGTCGTCTCCATCAGTTTAGAATATAGCACGGTAACCAAAGACCCTAAAGTATGATACATAGGGTTTCTTTTCGAAATACAGCTCGTATGGAGTTCGCTTTAAAAGTGGGTGAAGCATGACTCGGTTCAGCACGTAGCTTGGTGTGTTAACCGCTTCAGCCAAGAAAGATCATGGTAAACCGAACTCGGTGAGCATTGTTCGGGCTAATTTTTGAATATTGAGGTGCTTTCTTTCTATAACCCCAATTTGTTGAGGAGTGCGAGGGGTAGAGAATTCGTGCTTAATCCCTAAGGTGTCACACAGGTTTGAGAAGTCCTCATTCTAAAACTCTCCTCGATGATCTGACCAAATACATTTTATCTTTAGCTCCTTCTCATTTTGAAGTCGTGTACAGAGATTGGAGAATTCGCTAAAGGTGTTAGATTTATTTTCTAGAAATATCGTCCAACAATAACGTGAAAAGTCATCTATTATAACGAAGGTGTATCAGTTTCACCTACACTACACTTCTAAGGGGTCCAAACAAATCGATGTGAATGAGTTTGAGTGGTCTAGATGTGGAAACTTCAGTTTTGCTCTTGAATGAGGTTTTTACAAATTTTCCTTTTTGGCAAGGAGAGCAAAAGACATTCATGCTACCGCTTAAGTTGGGAAATCCCCGAACAAGTTTATTTTTTGATAGTTTTACAATAAGCTTACTGCCAGAATGTCCTGGTCTCCTATGCCAAAGATCTAATTTCTCATTCTTACTAACTAGGCATTTCAAGTCAGATGCAGATATATCGTCAAAACTAACAGTATAAACATTATGATTTCTATGAGCCACAAGTAATACACTAGTAGTTTTGGCATCAATAATTTTGCAAGTGTTTGTAGATGACTCAAATATGACATTTAGACCTTTATCACGCAATTGGCTTAATATAGATGAGATTATGTTTAAATCCATCTACAAACAGAACATTAGAAATACAAAATGCAGTGTTACCTATAGTGCTGATTCCCAGTATCCGTCCTTTGCTGTTGTCCCCAAAGGTCACCATGTCACCCTTCTTCTTCTACAGGCTAAGCAACTTGTCTTTATCTCCTGTCATGTGATTAGAGCAACCAGAGTCCAAGTACCAAACGTTCTTCGTGTCCTTAGCCTACCAATAGACCTAAAAAGAAGATGAGGGTAAATTTCTGGTTACCCAAGTTGTCCCACCCATATGATAGGTAGAAGACTTTGGTAGCCAGACTTGCGTATTTTTCTTGGCACCTTTTCTCAGACACGAGCCAGAAGTGTGACCAAACTTATGACATTTTGTGTACACAATGTAAGCAGTAGATGCTGCCTTTTTCGGGTTGATTGAGCTCGTGTTTGAAGATGGGGAAAGCCTTTCAGACTTTTTGACCTTATTTGGTGAGTTGTTATTATTAGTTCTAAATGTAGCTTGATAATGATTTCCACTCGGTGGGGACATTGGACACACGTATCCTAGTCCAAACTTCCCAGATCCATGACACTGTACACCCAATAAAAAATTTAAAGACTTTGGCTTATTCCAAACTTCTTGATAGCACAGTTGAGATCATGGATCCTCGCTTTTAGGGCGATGTTTTCAGTTATAAGCATTACACACCAATTGGCAAATTGTTTTTTGCCTTCCTCTACCTTGGCAAGCGACAAGTGAAGTCTCTTCTCCAATACATTCTTTTCATTTATGAGGTTATTCGTTCTCACCGATGACTTGGAGAGACTTGCCTTTTTTCTTCAATCGTTGTCATCAAGTGAGAGCACTCTATACACTCGATCTTTTCTTCTCCACTTCTAATAACTTCACCTTTTAATTTTTCTAAGTCCTTTTTGATTTTCTTATTCTCGACTCTCAAGGACTTTTTCTCAGAAATAACACTTTCTAATTTATCAACTAAGTGTTCATAAATTTCAAGAAGTTCAGTATAAGTAGGTGGAGTTACCTCAGTGTCACTCTGGACATTGGACTCATCATCAGATTCTTCTTGATTCTTCCCCATGAGACATAGATTTTCCTCGTCTTAACTACTAGTGTCTGTGGTGCTTGATTCATCAAATCCATCCTCATCCCAGGTGAGCACCTTCATCTTCCCTTTGAGCCAGCTTTGCTTTACTTTTTCCTCCTTCTGGAGTCTTGGACATTCTCTCTTTAGGTGCCCAAGTTTTGTGGCAATGATAGCACTACGGCTGGGACTTCTCATCATCGCTTTCCGTCTCTTTCGATGGCTTGTTCCACCTTCTGCCTTCTCTAGCTCCTTGATGACTACTTTTAGTCATCGGTTTTTGGGTAGTTTAGTATGCAAAATTCCTAGTTTAATTATATGTTTTAAGTATTTTTATGCTTGTTATGTTTTATTTCTTATTTAAAGTCTTTTATGTTATGATATAAAAATCTATAGTTTTATTATATGTATTTTTATTATTTTATGTATTATGTTATGTTATGTTCAGTTATAATAATTAATGTTATGTTATGATTAGTTTTATTTATATGTTTTATGTATTTTCATTTTGTTCAATGTCTTATGTTTATTTATGTTATGATATAAAAAATTGACAAATGTTTGTTTTTATTTTCTTGTAGGTACATGCTACATAATGCGTCCCACTTCAAGTCAAACCCGAGCCCAAGTGCAGCCCACCATAATGCTACCCGAGCCTCCATGCAAGCAACCCAAGCACATGGTGTAGCCCACTTGGAGCAGCCTGAGCTTCTCTCCAAGCCCAAACCCGAGCCCTCTTCAAGTACTTGCCTGCCCCGAGTTTTTATACGACCTTGATATATTTTTATCACTATACTATAAAATAATAGGTACACTTGCCTATTCGGATTGTAGTCTGTGAGACGATTTTCACACATCAAGTTTTTAGCGTCGTTGTCGGGGACTATTTTTGGCAATATTACGAAAGCACCGAGTTTATTACTTCTACTAAAATCCAAAAAAAATCAAAATCAAAATTTCTTTTTTTTCTTTTTAGTAACAGTTTATATTTTTTTATGGAATCATCATTTTTTGGCGCTTTTTGTAATTTTTGCGTGTCGCACGACCTTTCTAATTTTGCATGTCTTTCAGAAACCCCTCCCTCTTTTGATTTCATTTTTTTTGGAGCAGGTCAAAGTGGCCAATTTGACTCTTACTCCAATTTTTATCCTATTTGGGAGATGGGGAACCCGTCTTATTTTTCTTATGATTTTACCTCGTAAAGCGCCGCGCCTCTAAATTTTAATTCAATCGATAATGGGTATTTTGAATTGCAAACTTCTCTTGATAATATTAATTCGCATTTTAAAACCATTCTTGATTATTTTTCTCGTGAGGCCGCTTTGTTTTCTTCATCTTCTTCTCCGTCTCCTCCAATTTCATCATGCAATGAGTCACCGGATATCCCGGCTTGTCTTTTTCCTCTCGAGGAGGATAACTATTCAGATATTCCAGATTGTTTCCTTCCTCCTTTGGATGGCACCCCTATGGATACTCCGGCGTGCTTCTTACCTTTTGAGGATGACAAGACGTCTCATCATTCTCCTTCTTTTTCTGAAGACGTTTGTGATTCCATTTCGCTTTCAACTTTAACTGTTCCAACTTTTTCTAATTTTAGCGAGTCTTTTTCTTCTTCTTCTTTTATTTTAGATAATTCTTCTTTAGTCCTCTCTACCCCTTCTTCTCCCGAAATTTCACAAGTCTCTCCTTCTCCTTGTGAAATTTTCGTTGATGAAATTTCTTTTTCTACTTCTTTTATTCCTCTTTCTATCTCTTCTTCTTCTTCTTTTGACGACCCTTTCTTTCCCATTTTACATATGTCGGAGTTCTTATATAACTCCATCCATTCATTTTCGGGCGTCATTCCCTTGAAGATTCCATCGCATGTCGGTGCGATTCTTCAATTTTTCTCTTTTTTGATTTACTCTCCTAAGCGCATACTTAGGGAGTTACCTCTTCACTTTAGTTTTTATTTTCCATTTAGCTAACCAATAACGTTGGGCTCAGACGACGTTAAACAAAGAGCGCTCTTGGGAGGCACCCCTTGCTTATCACTTTTTGTTCTTTCTTTTTGTTTGTTTATTTTGTTTTGTAGGAATAAAGCCCCCGGCGGTTTGTTTGGCTCCACCCTTTTCTCTCTTCCTTAGGCCTGTTCCGGTATCCAACTCAAGCATGGGGGAGCGACATCTGCATTCGGCCTTACGAATCCGAGGAAATCATTTTTTTTAAGTATTTACTTTATTGCATCCCCCTCCCTTTTCTTCTTCTTTTTTTCTTTCTTGTTTTTATTTTCCATTGAGGACAATGCAAAATTTAAGCATGGGGGAGGGTTTAGTTGTTTTATTTCTTCTTTTTTTTTTCTAAAAATGTGTTTTTAATTTCAACAAAAATAAAAAAAAATTAGTATAGTTTTAAGCTTCTTTAGTACTACTTTTTCTTTATCTAAAGCAAAACCTAAAAAAATCAAAAATACCAAAACAAATCAAATTTAAAAATTCAAAATAAAATGAAAAATCTTAAAAAAAATCCAAAAATATAATAAACCCCTTGCTTAGTCTTTTTGTTGTTTTCAGAAATTTTGTTTGAGTTTGTTTATGAGCATTTTTACTATTTTTGATTTGCTAATCTTTTGTTTCATCAGATTTAGTTAAATCTAATATTTAGTGATTTAGTTGTGAGAATTATCTTATGGTTTTAATTTGCTTAGAGTAATTTATTTAGCACTTTTCTCTTTTATTTTAAATAGTTTCAATTTAGTAGTAATTTTGCTAAACAATTTTGGATTCTAATGATTATTACCTCATACTTTTAGATTCTTAGGAAATCTCAATCTACTAGTAGTTGCTCTCTAGTGTTTTAGTTTATTTTCTAAAATTTTGTTTAACCCCTCCCTTTTTTTATTGTTAGATCATATGTCATGGGAATAAGGAGATGTTAGTTCCTTATTCTCTGGTAAACATATGAAACCTTGATGAAGAGAGGAATTAAAAGTTCATATATGTCGTGGGAAGTGATAGGATGTTGGTCTATCATTTTCTGGTATTACATATATATTTTATTTAAAAAAATTTTGTGGGGTATGAAAAAAAATTAATGATGATCACCTCCAATCAAAGACCTCTTCATGTTGATTTTCTCCCAAAACCCCTTAGCCAATATCATTATCTAAGATTTTAAATTAAAATATTGGGAGAGCATAAGTAGTAGGTTGCATTCTTCCTTAAGTTTCTTTTAAGTTATGGTTTTTATAATTTTAATCTAACCTTGTTTGCAATTTACCCAATTTTGAGTGCTAGTTAATTTATTAGAAAAATTTTTTGCTTAATATTTCTCTCTTTTCACTTTAATTCCATAATTTCAGACTTAATTCGTAAATCCCTAAATTTTATTTTTGGCTTGATTTTGGTGTAAATAAATTTTTAGTTTAATTGAAAATTTTATAAATGTCTTATAAATATTTCTCATACTTTTGCTCTGGAATAGCAAAAGCTCAAGCATGGGGGAATTTGATTACTACTTTTAGTCATCGGTTTTTGGGTAGTTTAGTATGCAAAATTCCTAGTTTAATTATATGTTTAAAGTATTTTTATGCTTGTTATGTTTTATTTCTTATTTAAAGTCTTTTGTGTTATGATATAAAAATCTATAGTTTTATTATATTTATTTTTATTATTTTATGTATTATGTTATGTTATGTTTAGTTATAATAATTAATGTTATGTTATGATTAGTTTTATTTATGTGTTTTATATATTTTCATTTTGTTCCATGTCTAATGTTTATTTATGTTATGATATAAAAAATTGACTAATGTTTGTTTTTATTTTCTTGTAGGTACATGCTACATAATGCAGCCCACTTCAAGTCAAACCCGAGCCCAAGTGCAGCCCACCATGATGCTACCCGAGCACATGGTGTAGCCCACTTGGAGCAGCTCGAGCTTCTCTCGAAGCCCAAACCCGAGCCCTCTTCAAGTACTTGCCTGCCCCGAGTTTTTATACGACTTTGATATATTTTTATCACTATACTATAAAATAATAGGTACACTTGCCTATTCGAATTATAGTCCGTGAGATGATTTTCATGCATCAAATTTTTGGCGCCGTTGTCGGGGACTATTTATTGGCAATATTACGAAAGCACCGAGTTTATTACTTCTACTAAAATCCAAAAAAAAATCAAAATTAAATTTTCTTTTTTTCTTTTTAGTAACAGTTTACATTTTTTTATGGAATCATCATTTTTTGGCGCTTTTTGTAATTTTTGCGTGTCGCACGACCTTTTTAATTTTGCATGTCTTTCGGAAACCCCTCCCTCTTTTGATTTCAATTTTTTTGGAGCAGGTCAAAGTGGCCAATTTGACTCTTACTCCAATTTTTATCCTATTTGGGAGATGGGGAACCCGTATTATTTTTATTATGATTTTACCCCGCAAAGCGCCGCGCCTCTAAATTTTAATTTAATCGATAATGGGTATTTTGAATTGCAAACTTCTCTTGATAATATTAATTCGCATTTAAAACCATTCTCGATTATTTTTCTCGTGAGGCCGCTTCGTTTTCTTAGTCTTCTTCTCCGTCTCCTCCAATTTCATCATGCAATGAGTCACCAGATATCCCGGCTTGTCTTTTTCCTCTCGAGGAGGATAACTATTCAGATATTCCAGATTATTTCCTTCCTCCTTCGGATGACACCCCTATGGATACTCCGGCGTGCTTCTTACCTTTTGAGGATGACAAGACGTCTCATCATTCTCCTTCTTTTTCTGAAGACGTTTGTGATTCCATTTCGCTTTCAACTTTAACTGTTCTAACGTTTTCTAATTTTAGCGAGTCTTTTTCTTCTTCTTCTTTTTTATTTTAGATAATTCTTCTTTAGTCCTCTCTACCCCTTCTTCTCCCGAAATTTCACAAGTCTCTCCTTCTCCTTGTGAAATTTCCGTTGATGAAAATTTTTTTTCTACTTATTTTATTCCTCTTTCTATTTCTTCTTCTTCTTCTTTTGATGACCCTTTCTTTCCCATTTTACATACGGCGGAGTTCTTATATAACTCCGTCCGTTCATTTTCGGGCATCATTCCCTTGAAGATTCCATCGAATGTCGGTTCGATTCTTAAATTTTTCTCTTTTTAGATTTACTCTCCTAAGCGCATACTTAGGGAGTTACCTCTTCACTTTTGTTTTAATTTTCCATTTAGCTAACCAATAACGTTGGGCTCAAACGACATTAAACAAAGAGCGCTCTTGGGAGGCACCCCTTGCTTATCACTTTTTGTTCTTTCTTTTTGTTTGCTTCTTTTGTTTTGCAGGAATAAAGCCCCCGGCGGTTCGTTTGGCTCCACCCTTTCCTCTCTTCCTTAGGCCTGAGTCGGTGTCCAGCTCAAGCATGGGGAGCAACATCTGCATTCGGCCTTACGAATCCGGGGAAGTCGTTTTATTTTTAAGTATTTACTTTATTGCATCCCCCCTCCCTTTTTTTCTTCCCTTTTTCTTTCTTGTTTTTATTTTCCATTGAGGACAATGCAAAATTTAAGCATGGGGGAGGGTTTAGTTGTTTTATTTCTTTTTTTTTTCTAAAAATGTGTTTTTAATTTCTACAAAAATTAAAAAAAATTTAGTATAGTTTTAAGCTTCTTTAGTACTACTTTTTCTTTATCTAAAGCAAAACCTAAAAAAAATCAAAAATACCAAAACAAATGAAATTTAAAAATTAAAAAAATAAAATAAAAAATCTTAAAAAAAATCCAAAAATATAATAAACCCCTTGTTGAGTCTTTTTGTTATTTTTAGAAATTTTGTTTGAGTTTGTTTATGAGCATTTTTACTATTTTTGATTTGCTAATCTTTTGTTTCATCAGATTTAGTTAAATCTAATATTTAGTGATTTAGTTGTGAGAATTATCTTATGGTTTTAATTTGCTTAGAGTAATTTATTTAGCACTTTTCTCTTTTATTTTAAATAGTTTCAAATTTGTATTAATTTTGCTAAATAATTTTGGATTCTAATGATTATTACCTCATACTTTTAGATTCTTAGGAAATCTCAATCTACTAGTAGTTGCTCTCTAGTGTTTTAGTTTATTTTCTAAAATTTTGTTTAACGCCTCCCTTTTTTTTATTTTTAGATCATATGTCATGGGAATAAGGAGATGTTAGTTCCTTATTCTCTTGTAAACATATGCAACCTTGATGAAGAGAGGAATTAAAAGTTCATATATGTCGTGGGAAGTGATAGGATGTTGGTCTATCATTTTCTGGTATTACATATATATTTTATTTAAAAAAAATTTCTGGGGTGTGAAAAAAAATAATGATTATCACCTCCAATCAAAGACCTCTTCATGTTGATTTTCTCCCAAAATCCCTTAGCCAATATCATTGTCTAAGATTTTAAATTAAAATATTGGGAGAGCATAAGTAGTAGTTTGCATTCTTCCTTAAGTTTCTTTTAAGTTATGGTTTTTATAATTTTAATCTAACTTTGTTTGCAATTTACTCAATTTTGAGTGCTAGTTAATTTATTAGAATTTTTTTTGGCTTTGTACTTAATTTATAGAAATTTCTTCTAAATATTTCTCTCTTTTCACTTTAATTCCATAATTTCAGACTTAATTCGTAAATCCCTAAATTTTTTTTTTGGCTTGATTTTGGTGTAAATAAATTTTTAGTTTAATTGAAAATTTAATAAATGTATTATAAATATTTCTCATACTTTTGCTCTGGAATAGCAAAAGCTCAAGCATGAGGGAATTTGATTACTTCTTTTAGTCATCGGTTTCTGGGTAGTTTAGTATGCAAAATTCCTAGTTTAATTATATGTTTTATGTATTTTTATGCTTGTTATGTTTTATTTCTTATTAAAAGTCTTTTGTGTTATGATATAAAAATCTATAGTTTTATTATATGTATTTTATTATTTTATGTATTATGTTATGTTATGTTTAGTTATAATAATTAATGTTATGTTATGATTAGTTTTATTTATATGTTTTATGTATTTTTATTTTGTTCCATGCCTTATGTTTATTTATGTTATGATATAAAAAATTGACTAATGTTTGTTTTTATTTTCTTGTAGGTACATACTACATAATGCAGCCCACTTCAAGTCAAACCCGAGCCCAAGTGGAACCCACCATGATGCTACCCGACCCTCCATGCAAGTAACCCGAGCACATGGTACAACCCACTTGGAGCAGCCCGAGCTTCTCTCCAAGACCAAACCCGAGCCATCTTCAAGTACTTGTCTGCCCCGAGTTTTTATACGACCTTGATATATTTTTATCACTAAACTATAAAACGATAGGTACACTTGCCTATTCGGATTGTAGTCCGTGAGATGATTTTCACGCATCACTCCTCTCTTCAGGAATTTCTTGAACTATCCCTGCTTCTTGGGATTCTTCATGAATTTTTTGAACTCCTGAATGTAGAGGCTATCCTCCTCATCTTCCTCAGAATCTTCAGCAGCTTTTCTGTCCCGTGTGGCCTTCAGCGCCAGTACCTTCTTCTTCATTTCCCTGGGATATTCCTCTGCTTGAATCTTCAATTCATGTTCGTGTGTCTTCAGATTGCCAATGAGGCTCTCTATCTCCAGGGTGCTGATTTCATGAGACTCAGCAATAACCGTCACCTTCAGGTTGAAGCGAGGAGACAAAGATCGAAGGATCTTCCTCACTAGGTCACCATTTGGAAAGCTCTTTCTGAGAGATATTGAGGCATTGACGATCTTGGAAAAATGCGTATACATGCTGTCCACATCCTCGTCAATCTCCATCTGGAACTGTTCATATTCAGATTTGAGTCCGAATAACTTCGACTCCTTTACCTACGAAGTACCTTCATGAGTTAGCTCAAGAAGATGCCATATATCATAAGCAGTCTCGCAGTTACATATTCTATTGAATTTTGTTTTGTCCAAGGCACAGCATAACGAGTTCATAGCCTTGGCATTATTTGTACATTTAAGCTTTTCTGCATCATCCCACTTGTCACGTGATTTTTCTACGATGGTATCCCCAACCGTGAAAGTAGGTGCAATGTACTTTGTCTCTGTCATGGCCCATACATCCATGCTGTGAGTCATCAGAAAGATTTTCATCTGAGTTCTCTAGTGACTATAGTCACTCCCCATAAACAATGGAGGTCTACTCACACCTTGTCCCTCATTGAATGCGTGAACAAAGTTGGTCATCTTACTTCAGGTTTTTAAGCCTTTTTGAAGTAACCTGCCTCTGATACCAATTGTTGGATCTAGTTGCAAACCTTAGAGGGGGTGAATAAGGTTTGATGCATTATTTGATTTAAAATATTTTGCCACAGAAAAATCGAGTTTTGGAAGCTACCACGGGGCATTAGGTAGCTAACGCGCGGCGGTAAGTCACAGAGCTCGTTTTCCTGTGCAGATCCGAGTTCAAACCCCACAAACACACACACACTCACTAAACAATCACAGCACACACCCAGAAGTAATCAACAAGAAAATAATAGATTTCATTGCATGAATTCAAAACAACAATAGTTCTAGATGAGTACAAAAAGAAGATCTCTGTGATGTCGGAGATCTAAGGCGGTGAGTAGAAACGATATTTTGGTTTCTATACTGATCTGCTCCACAGACCGGTTGGCTCTCTCCTTTTTCTTCCAGGAAAAGTCTTCGTGCTGGCTCTTCACCTCCACACAAGGAAGGGTCTTAGAGCCCCGCTAGATCCTCCAATCTAGACGTCCCTATCCCCAGGATGATTTCCAGCGGAATCCTACCCGAATTCCGACGACCCTTTCCTGTTGATTTTCCTCACTACAAGATTTAGAAAAAGAAAAGATTACAAGAATAAAAGATGTAAATACTTCAAAGATGAAGTTCTCCCTCTTGATGAATTCTCCGTTGAGCGATCCGCAGCCGGTGCTTGAGATCTTCGTTTGCTAGCAACTGGTTGGCTCTTCGTATTCGATGTAGATTATGGATCGCCGAAGTCTTTCGTTCACGAATGTGAGGGAGATGATTCTATTCTTCTTAGACAAAGACGATTGGAATAGATGCAAGGAAGGCGGCCGAACCCAAGAGTGCAGGAACTTCTATCTATTTTCGTCTTGATTCTCTTCTTGGTACAAGGCAGAGAAACAAAGACGGCCTTTTATGCGTCTTCGTGAAAATAGTCTACCGCCGACGGTAAGTCTAGTGTACGGCGGTAGGTTCGCACGCTTGTTGTGCCAGCTGTCGTCCAAATCTGGAATAATATTCAAAACGAATATTTGTCGTTTTATTGTTGCTAGCGCCGCGCGATTACAACTACCGCCGCGCTGTAATATAGGACACGATAATTCTGAACAATCGTGTCGATACTCGTCGAGAGGCTAGCGTGGGGCGGTAACAACTATCGCCTGCGGTAGTTTGATTTCTCGAGAAATCCTTCTCATCATTCGTCGTGAGGTTAGCGCGGCGCGGTAACTTCTTTCTCCTGTGGTAGTTTGATTTCTCGGGAAATCCTTCTCAACATTTTTCGAGAGGCTAGCACGGCGCGTGATGGCGACGGCCATCATGACGGCCGAGTTGGTGTTAAAGATGACGATGAGGGCGCACTTGATGTTCATGATGATCACGAGATGTTGGCGGAAGATGGAGACAATGACCCACCGGTCAAGGACTTGCGACACCGCAGCGGCCATGGTTATAATCTTCGCCAACGCAAAAGAAATTAAATTTAGTATTACTTTTGTTTGTTGAACTAATTTATTTATTCTGTATTGTATTTCATGTTTGGTGTGCATTCTTGTTTGGGCTGCTAATAGCCTTGCGTGTTGTAAGCCTTATAAAAGGCATGGACTACGTAATTTGTCATTTAGATTTTGAATGAATTAACATTGAGTTGCCCTAAATCTATTCCTTCTCATTCTCCCTCTCAAAACGCCCGCCCCAACCCTTGCTCCCTCTTCCAAAATTTCGGCCCCCCTTCTCCACTTCTCCTCTTTCTCTTAGCCGCCCTTTGCTTTCCTCCACCACCGTTTCTTTCTCTCCGATTCTACATCTCCTTAGGCGAAGATTTTCCTCCTTCTACGTTCGGCCGCCTTCAATCTTGAAGGCCAAGTGCAAGGAAGACGGTGCCCGACGGTGAACCTCCCGCGCGAGAAGCGCGAGAAGACGAACGGATTTCTTCATCCTTGGTGCATCTCCCGCCGCGTCCAAGGAAAGAGATCGTTTCGTGTGGATCCAAAACATATCGGATCAACCGTTCCGAGCGGTGTAACGAAACCATCTACTCAAGAGTTTTCTTTCCTATGTAGTTCTTGTGGTGGACGAATTTTGCGTGATTTTTGAATCGTTGATTTCTTCGCGGTGCCTCTTAAATAGTTTGTAATTTTTTGTTGGGTTTTCCGAAGACTCCGTGAGGATTGGCGATCCTCACTATTTTTTAATTAGGATAGATCCTACCATTTTCTCGAATCGTGATTTTTCTTTGGTAGATCTATTTTGGTACAACTCCAAGCTCGTCCGGGATTAATATTATCCCTTTTAGCCGGAAAGGATTTTGGCCTATAGCCACTCTCCGTTCCAACCGCGGATCGGCTACCCGTATGTTAGCACGAGAGATAAATAGAATCATTGTTATTGCTGCATTACGTTAGCGTGCGAGTGAAAGAGCGTTACGCGTTGCGAGAGTCGTTGTCACGCCGTCCGTGTAGTTTCCTTCGGGACGGATCCTACATCAATTTGGTATTAGAGGGAGGTTGTGTTGGTTTCCCAATCGACATCATCCTTTGCTCTTTCCGTAGTAGGAATCACGTCGTTCCCTAGGTTGCGCACAACCCGTTAAAATCCAAAACAAAGTTTGCCATTTTGCTGAATTTGGTCTGCCATTAGTAAAAAAACAAAATATTTCCAGAAAATTAAAAAAAAAATTCTGGGAGTTCTTCATATTTTTCTAAGCATAAAAGTAAAAAAAAAAATTTATTTGATCGACGGATTAGTGCAAAAAAATTCTAACATTATAAATTTAATCTGGTCAAACCCTCGAAATTAGCCACTATTCATGCGCACAAGGCGTGGTACTGAATATTCCCCCTCCACTTCACATATGGCTAATCACCATGATGATTACCACACTCCGGCCACCATCGCGGAGCTTCGGGAAGAGTTCAACACTAGGTTTGATGCACTGACGCAATTAATATAAGGGTTGGCTGTCAATCAAGCGGTGCCCCGTAATCCCGCTGCGGGTATACACCGGCCGGGTCCTCAACCCCAGGCCGCTCACCAACGCGATGATAGGCACAACCAATATCACGAACAGGATGATGAGCACACGCCTAGAACCCCTTATGAGTTCGACTTAGCTAGAGCCGTTAAGATTGATCCACCTTCATACGATGGTATGGGTGAACCCAAGCTTTTCTAGATTGGGTCATGGAGATCGAAGTGTTACTTGAGTTGGCATAAATTGACGGATGGCGATGAGTAGGTCCGGGGTTTTCGCGAATGAAGCTTATGGGTGGGCCAAATGTTCTGGTTAAAT